>CM035785.1:52956254-52968754 GCA_020466265.1 Siphamia tubifer | reverse complement strand
AGTGACAGAGAGCACCCCACGCAGACGCACCAGTATCCAGGTGTTTTGGACAGCGCCCCCTGGGGGTTCTGGCTGTGTCCTCCTCAAGTATGTATGAAGTTACTCATGGATTTAAAGTCGGGATGGGAAATTTATATATAAATATATATATATATATAAAAAATAAAAAATATTAAAATCTTGGGCGATAATTGAGCCTCATTAAGTGGTTGAAGTCTGTCACACACACACACACACACACACACACACACACACACACACACACACACACACACACACACACACACACACATCCATTTACGCACCATGGCGCTTCAGTCACTTCACTTTTTAAACACGAGTCACACTGCGAGGTTGAGCGATGTTATGTTAAAAGCTCATTTTAAACCGTCACACATACTTTAGAGAAAACATTCAATGTTAAATATTGTGGAAAAAAACCCCTTAGTGATCACTATTTCATAAACTCTTTTTGCCGTAGCCCACCCATCATGTCATTTTAAGTTAGTGCTTCTCAAATCCGGTCCTCGTGGCCTGGTGTCCTGCATGTTTTAGCCATTTCCCTCTTCTATCACATCTAGTTCAAATATTGATCAGCTTTTCAGAAGCCTGATAATGATGTCATGACTTCCACATGTGATGGAACAGGGAGATATGTTTTATTCCTTTATATATTTTATAATTTCCTTGTCATTTGTATTTTATTTTTATTTTATTAAAAAAAATAATTTTCCCTTTTTTTAAAAAAAGTTTTTACATTTTAAAATTTTCTTTTTAAATGTATTTATTTTAAAGTACTTTTTAAAAAAGAGGGAGATATCTAAAACATGGAGGACACTGGGCCATAAGGACTGGATTTGAGAACCACCGAGCTTTTGCGTTGTCATGGTGACAACTTGCTGCCCCAGTCTGTAGCTGCTAGCTCCAGAATTTCTATTACCTCACGTCAGCTTTGTGTTTTGTTTAGGTTTTGAGTAAACGTTCTAAACTGGCGTGAAATGCTCGTACCATATACATTAATTGAGCTCTGCGGTCGCTATTAATAAATCCGTCTTTTATTGTTAATGCTCAAATTCATCATTTTTAAAGATATTCTATGGAGAGATCACAAAGCATCCTCTTCATAACCTACACTACAATGAAAAAGAGTTTGTGCAGTGGAATGACTGATGCAGGATGGCTTTTTTTTTAACCGATGACAAAAAATTGTGACAATGGTCAACCATCAGCCAAACGGTCATCGGTTAATATCCCTAATTTAAAGATAAATCAGAAGACATTCCAAAGTGGGAAGTACATAGGAAACAATGGAATTCATGGTTTGGGTTTAAAATGTATATGGAAGGTGTAAGTGTAAGTAAAAGACTCCCTGTATTTTTTCAATAAGATATAACAGATGAATGCATTTTTCAGTCTTTTTCATCTTTTAAACAAGGCAAGAACAATTTGATTTGACTATTTTCAGCAGGTACTCTTGATGATTTTTGTTTAATGTGAAAGAAGAATTTTATTTTCCAAGATGCTTCATCAGTTCAGTACATATTCCAACCTGGTTTGTTTATTTGATCTGTACGCATGCATTTCAAAATCGAACCACTGAATTTTTCTCGACACCTTTCTGTATTTTAAAATCTGTTCTCATGAACTGAAGTAATGAGTATTGATAGAATTGAGTTTGGTCTTAAGACGGGGTGGGCAATACTGGTCCTCCAGGACTGGTATCCTGCATGTTTTAGATATTTCCCTCTTCTATCACACCTGGAAGCCATTGCATCATTATCAGGTTTCTGCAGGGCTGAGCTGAACATTGAATCAGGTGTGATGGAAGAGGGAAATAACAAAAACGTGCAGGATACACCCGCCCTTTAGGACCAGGATTGCACACCTCTAAAGTCAGTGATTTATAACATAATCTTTTAGTCAAATCCATGAGTATATATATATATATATATATATATATATATATATATATATATATATATATATATATATATTTTATTTTTTATTTTTTTTTAATATTTAGCAAAAAATGGTTTTCCACATTGGTTGTGCAGCTCATGTTTAATTCTGTCTTCCAGAATTGACTATGAGTTTTAATCATGTAATGTATAGCCTTATGTCTCTGTGGGACTGTCAACTGTGCAGCCAGAATATATTAAACCCATATGTAAAGTAACTTTATTTCATTATGTTCTTTCCCTCAAGCTAAGCAGGATCACTTCAATTTCATTTCTACTTGGTTTCATAAACTATTCATTACCTTTATGAGTTGGAGAACTGACTGGCACCAATCACTTATGCTGCGTCCTTCAGGCTTACTTCGAGGTAAAAGTGTACCCATGCACAACTGAAGACCGATTATGGCAAGAATCAGTTTATTAGCTTAACACAGTCAATGAATAATGAGAGTGCAAAAGGTAAAATACTCAGGTCTTGAATCTAAAGGCACTCACTAATGGAAAACTCAAACGTTACCTGCTTTTTTGTCCATATGTTAACCTATATGTCTCCATATCTAGTCTATGAAGCAGGGGTGTCAAACTCATTTTAGTTCAGGGGTCACATTCAGCCTAATATGGTAGAAAATGGGCTGGACCAGTAAAATAATACAAATATTAGGATAAAAATGTAGAAATAATGTTAACTCCAAAGTTTTCTCTGTGTTTTTGAGCAAAAAGAGTAAAAGTCCAAAAATGTAACACGAACAATATTGCAATTTAGTTTATCATTTATACATTTGCATCACGACTTAAAGATAACAATGGGTTTACAAATACACACAACATTTAGTAACATTCAGAATACATGCATTTAAGGGTATTTACATTTTTTGTAACAGGCTAGTGTTTTAGTCTTTTTTTATTTATTAATTAATTTATTTAGTTGCTTTTTTTTTTACACCAAAACAAAGAAGAAAATTTGTATTTTTTCATAATTTATTATTTATTATGATCCATTATCTGATCCATTTGAGATTGAATTAATGCCAAATGATTTTAGCTTCCTAAATTATTAATATTTTTTGTGTAATTTTTACATTTCACAAATTCATCCCAGGGATAGATTCGATCCGGTCTGATTTTGGCCCCTGGGCCGCATGTTTGACACCTCTGCTATAAAGGGACAGTTAAAAGGTCACTTTTCTTCTTAGACTTTCCTTTACATTGGCTTTAGTGGTTTTTTTCCCTCATTCATGTCTCTCCCAAATGCCCTCATGACTTGACTTCTCAATAACCTCTGGGCTTTCTTATGCAACCTCCCATTCCTTTTTCAGCTTCTTTTTCATTTCCACTTCCATTTGTTTTTTTTTTTTTGTTTCCAGTGTTGTTGTCATGTGATTCTCAGAGCGGGTGTTGCTGTATAAAACATCTGTCCCTTCTTACAGACCAGTGGATATATTTCAGAATAGTGTTCAGTAAAGTGTCTGGAAAGAGGAAGAAGATAAGACAGAATGCACAGACTAGAAAAAGACACCTATAAATGTCTAGAGATGGTTGTGTAACACAGAAGCACATACACTGTCAAAAGGGATGTTGTGGGTTGATAAATACAAATTATGGAAATAAGTTAAATTTAATTAACCCTTTGTTGGTCAGCTCAAACGTTTCGTAGAGGTAACTTTGAACCCTGATATCTAATCTAAATTTAAGTCATTTGGCAGTTTGTAAGAAGCATGTAATGCACAACAACACCACTGGGTGGCACTGTCAACAATATATTCAGGTCATGCTAGCTACTATGAAAAAGTTATATTTTTTTTCATTTTATTACATTTCAGAGAGTCTATTTTACATAAGTAATCCTCATCAAGTTTCAGTAATACTTTGGTATTCATGTAATACTTTTTTAAAACATGCTGAACCAAAAAGGTAGAGATCATAGTAAAGGGTCATGAAATGCTAATGCTAATCGCTAATGCTAATCACTACTGATACAAACATAAAGAGTTAGCACATCTACTTTGAACCAAGCCACAAATTATGTTGGTAAGATTGGTGAAGGAATAATGTTTGAGTTTTAATACTTTAGTTACATTTAGGGTCAGTAAAAAATAATAATAAAGTTTTATGTTATAATAGTCATGGAAAAAGGAAAGAAAAAAATGACTGTGATTTTTATAGTGTGACAAACAAAGGGTTAACAGTAATAATTACCAGTGAAATCTATTATAACTGGTTAAATTATGCCTATTTCTATTTGACCTTATTTCTTTTAGTGTGTTATAGATGTTAAAATTAGTGACATTTTACTCAAAATATGCATTAAAATCTACTCAACCCTAATGAGTACAAATTGTTACCTCACTTTTATTGAATAAATTCTATAGATTAGTTTTTACAGTGTAGATAAAGTAGAGAAGGAGTGTGAACCTTATAGCTCCTAAGAGATGCCTCTAAAATGCATAATTTCTGTCACTGTTCCTCATTGATGCAATCAACAAAACTCCTAATAATGTTTCCTGACAGAAGGTGTACAACGTAGGTAACTGTCCAATAAATGCAAGGGTTTTTGTTTATATAAGAACAGTAGAATGCGGACGATGTTAGTGAATTATACCAACCTGTGCTAACAGATAAACATACACATCCAGCCAACAAATACACATAAAAAAAAAAAATGAAACAGCCTGGAAACATAAAAGGATTACTGATATTACAGATTAGAGAAAAGCACTTTCAATACCTCCACAGAAAGGTAAATGTTTGCTTTTAATTTCATATGCAATCCCAGAAGAGCTATGGCCCAGCCTGGCTGTTAGAAAAGAATCACAGTTCCTAGAAAAAAACAAAACAAAACAAAAACCTGGCCTTGAAATTAAAAGTGTGTGTGTGTGTGTGTGTGTGTGTGTGTGTGTGTGTGTGTGTGTGTGTGTGTGTGTGTGTGTGTGTTTCTAGAAGGTTCCAGTGACTCACATGTTGTCCTGGAAATCATTTTTTTTTTCCAAGTCTGCCACTAAAATTGTTTCTCCTCCCTCAATTCTGAACGGATTTAAATTCTGATTGATTCAGTAGATAGATCTAAGCACTAGGCACAAAAACTTATCACTTTATTTGTAAAAATTTAAAATAGAAGAAAATGTGTTTACAACTTTGTTTATTTTTCCAGTCTGTCACTAAAATCACTTCTCCTTCGTCAATTCTCAATGGATTTAAATTCTGATTTTATGATCTATTGATAGTAAGACATCACAGCTGTGAGGTCTGGATATATATATATATATATATATATATATATATATATATATATATATATATTTTGTTAACAGACGACAGACTGGACAATGTTGATACGGTCAACCATCGGTCAAACAGTCATCGGTTAATATCCCTGAGATAGCTCAGGAGACGTTCCAAAATGGGAAGTACATAGGAAACAATCAAATAAATTCATGATTTGGGTTTAAAATGTATATGGAAGGTGTAAGTGTATGTATTTTGTCAATAAGATAAATGCATTTTTCAGTATTTTTCTACTTTTAAACAAGGCAAGAACAATTTGATTTGACTATTTTCAGCAGGTACTGTTGATTATTTTTGATTAGTGTGAAAGAAGAATTTTATTTTCCAAGATGCTTCATCAGTTCAGTACATGTTCCAATCTGGTCTGTTTATTTGATCTGTACGCATACATTTCAAAATCGAACCACTGAATCTTTCTCGACACCTTTCTGTATTTTATCCCAATAGGGGTGGGAGATATGTTTTTTTTTTTCTTTTGAATATGTTACTTGCCTTCTTATTTTTTTATCTATGCTATATTGTCTTTGACTTGTTATTTTATCAATTAATGGCTTTTGAAAGACACAATGTTTTTGTGTTTGACATATTCGAAATAAAATTACTAAACTAAACTAAAACTAACCATTTTATTTCATATATATATATATATATATATATATATATATATATATATATATATATATATATATATATATATATATATATATATATATAAACATTTTAAAAATCTGTTCTCATGAACCGAAGTAATGAATATTGATAGAATTGAGTTTGGTCTTTAGACGGGGTTTGTTGTTTTAGATATTTACCTCCTCCATCACACGGTTAATATCCCTTATTTAAAGAAAAGTGGGAAGTACATAGGAAACAATCCAATAAATTCATAGTTTGGGTTTAAAATTAATATGGAAGGTGTAAGTCTAAGTAAGGGTTCCCTGTATTTTTTCAGATGGTATAAAACAACCTGTTAATTCCTAGAAAAAAAACAAAACAAAATAAGTCTGGCCTTGAAATTAAAAGTGTGTGTGTTTCTATTAGAAGGTTCCAGTGACTCACATGTTGTCCTGGAAATGCTTCTTTTCCAGAGTGGTTCACTACAGTGTAATTGATGGGCAGTTACTGTCTGTCTTTTAGATGGAAAGACCAAGCTGGTGGTTTGGTTTGTCTTCTGCTGGTCTGATGACAGGGTCACGCTAGGATGTTCACTCAATCTCCTGCACTCAGACCACTGACTTCAACCATCAGATCTAGTTATTTAATCCAGTTATTTTCAGACTCTGTACATGCTCAAGTATTTTGCCAAGTTTTCTTCTTGCGTCTCTTGTTTGCTAGTTGTCCACTGTTTTACTGTTTGTCAAGAAGCTAAAAACTGTACCATGTAACACCAGCTTAATACGACGATTGTGCAAACTTAAGGTAGTAGAATTTTGTAATAATATACTGCAGATGGGTTTAGTACAAGGTGACATCATTGTGGTGTAAGAAATAATGTCCAGTGAGACGGTTATGTTGAAACAAACCCTGATGTAAAGCTCTGACTGACTTTATTTAATCAGAACTACTACATTGCTTTATTATCCCATTTATTACACTGCTGTTTCTGGGGAAAAAAAAAAAAAATCAATATTTGAACAAAAATATTGATTGAAAAATGAACTCTTGGGACTATCATCAAAACTGTTTCCATAGCAACAGTCTGTTATACAGAAATAGACACTATGCTTTGATTTTCCCACGCTACTACACTTTGTTTTAAGTGTTAGCCAACAATGGTGACTTACAAACAACTGCTGTTTTCGCAGCTGAAATACTGGTGAGAGGTTTCTTCTAACCCTGTTGAAAATCGACGTTTAGTTACCAATCACCAAATGGTCCAGCTACATCTAAAATAATAATAATAATAATAATAATAATAATAATAATAATAATAATAATAATAATAATAATAATAATAATAATAATAATAATAATAATAATAATAATAATAATAATAATAATAATAATACGTTTTATTTGTATAGCACCTTTCATACAAACACTGTAGCCCGAAGTGCTTCACATTGATTAAAAATTAAAATACAATTTTAAGACAGGGTGAAATAAAAAAAATACATTAAAATATGATTGCACAAAATTATAAAATTACAAGATAAACTGATTATACATGCATTAAAAATTTCAATAAATAAGAATAAAATTACAAGAGTACAATGATTATACGTTATATAATTTCAAAAGAGTAAATCAGAAATACATTAAGATTTGATTATTACATTCAATATAAAGAATATAAAGAACGGGGTCACAGAATTGTGACTCCATTTTTTTTTTATCTCCCTTCAAAGGCTGATGAAAATAAAAACGTTTTTAATACAACCAATTAATACACTTCTCACAAGGTTATACATTCAAATATCGTTTCTATCAAAAATAATAGTAAAATAGTTCATAAAGTCAGTCCAAAAAATGTATTTATCACACAGACATGTCAAATATCTGGTGTGTTATGTTTGTTTCTCCACTCAGTTTTTGGTTAGACTTCCTTTAGCACAGATTACTGACCGTGTGCAGTATGGATGTGTTCAGCCTGTGGTGTTACTGAGCTCATATAGAAGCTTTAGTTGCAGCATTCAGCTCATCTGTACTATTGTGTGGTATCTCTCATCTTCCTCTTGACAATGACCCTTAGATTCACCCAGTGCTTTAGGTCAGAGGAGTTTGTAGCCAGTCGTGCACAATAACAACCAGGTTTGAATAGTTCACTGTGGACAGATGCGTAAACAAGACAATATGTTTCTACATAATCAACACTTGTTTTCTATTGTAGATGTATTCACACTAACATGTCACTCTGTAAACTATGTCGTCTGTGTGCTGTTCATTGGTGCAACCTGAGATGATCTACTTTATCTAGACACAGAAGATTCCAGACTCCTTGTGTGAACACGTCTCAGCCTTGAGGTCTTTGAAGGGAGGCCACAGGCTGCTCTGTTTGAATAAAATTCCATCGAAGAACAGACTCAGCGTCACTCAGTGTCCTCAACGACCTTCTATTTACTTTCATACATTAACACTATAAAGCAGAACTCAAACATTTTAAGGTAATCGATTGCTTCAATTATTTTAAGTGGATGAAACTTAAAAAATACAACTTTCCAGAACTTAAAATGTAGGTGCTTATAAAAGTATACTTAAATGAAAACATTATTTATTAACTTAGTATTCTAAAGTTTTGTCAGTCCTACTGGGAGACTAAGGGCGTATTCACATGGTAAAGTCCGCAACAAGGTTCGCATTGTCCGGACCCAGGTTCAGACCAGAACCTTTTTTTACCTTTTCACACTGTGTTTATAATCCGGACTTTATTTACAGTCTTCATTCACACTGTATTGAATCAAGTGGACCAATGGATTTTAGAACGTCATGTCGTCAATGCGTGTACAGCGTGCGTCTTTCTATACTCGACCCTGATTGGTTAGTAGTTGAGCGCGCTACACTGTTGCAGGAAATGCTTCCAGATAATGGACCCAGTTACTAGTTTCATAATTTTTGCCCTATTTTGGCAATGTTGCCAACTCTCGTACCAGTGTTCCCACCAGCGGCTTGTCTCCACTTCAGTCTTTATACTATCATCCGACCAAATTTCAATGAAATACCTGGTTTCCTCGTCTCCCCATGTATTCCCGCGACTCATGCTTGGACGTTGACTAGATTCTGCGCACGTGACTGTGACGTAATTGGTCCAATAGTCCGGACTTTCCTAAACAGACGTTTCACACTGTGCACCAGCGAACCTTGGTCCGGACCGAGACTACCTCCTCAGCTCAGACCAAAGACTCTGTCTTTAGTCCGGACCAAGGTTCGGGAGAGGTTTCACACTTGTCAATAAGGTTCGAACTTTCCTGGAAAGTCAGAAAGTCTGGATTTTCTGAGTGCTATGTGAATAGACCCTAAGTCAAGGTTCAGTGTCTTTGCCCAAGGACACTTGGACATGTGGACAGACTGAGTCGGGACGTGGACCACTGGCCCTAAAAAAATTACACAGTAATAAAATGACTGTGTTTTGTGATTATAATTTTTTTGGCGTGATAGATATTGGTGGTTATTTGGAGTGTTCTGAAATTGTATTTCATCATCTACTACATCAGTTAAGTTAATTTTTTTCACTCATCCTTATTTGAAACAATATAAATAACAGTACAAGATCATTCTCAGCATTTAATGACTTAATTCCACTAAGTTGAACTTCATCTATGTTGTTGTTATGTTCACTTATATCCACAATAGTTCCCCTTAATAAAAACATATTAGTAAGAAGTACTTAAAAATATTACAGAAACTGAATACATTTGAATTAGTCGTACTATTTTATTCACAACTTAATTTATTTCATTATTCTGAACATTCAAGTTTACAGTGAAGCAGGGGACCTCTGTGATCTGAAAATTGTATTAGCTGCTTTATTCTACATGAAAAGACCTGAAATGAACACAATTATCTTCTTATCAGACAGGTGACACCTTGATATTTGTTGTGACAGATGCATATGTCATGCCATTTTATGTCCATTTTCTACATTATACCTTTTGAACCAAAGTTGAAAAAAGTGAAACTCACTGAATTCCTATCACAACAGCCAAGAACCCAACTCTGTGAGACCATAAGACGAACTAAAAATAGAGTGTGGGTGAAATACTTTAATGCCAATGCTAATTAACAGTGTTAGGCAAGTTACTTGTAAAGTGTAGTGAGCTAAGCTATCAGTTTCTCAACAATAAATTAAGCTTCACTACACACAAGCTAGCATCTACAGAAATATAGCAAGTTAAGTTACACAAATGTGGCAAAAGTATTTCACTACATCAGAAGCTATTTCACCAATTTTAATGTCAGATTAATTCAAAATGACAGTCGGGTACACTGTTGAAGGCATTTATTAAAAAAATTTAGGATCTTTTTGGCTAGTTTCCCTCTGCTAGCTAGCTGGGTTAACGTTCGTTATGATGTTACGCTTTTATTTTTTACTCATTTGTAACATTTCATTAAAATGAGTTGGGTTTTATACAAAGACACGTCACTACTGCAAGAGGGGAATAAATGAGGTTGGTGTTAGAGGACAACAGTTTGGTTTTAGGGTTGCAAAGCACATATCTGAACACATACTTTTTCTCTGACGAGTTGACAAGTGTCATATTTTTACAGATAAGGCCATGATGTAAGGTCAGGTGACTGGTGTTCTTGCTCTCCTTCTGTCTCCTCCATCATATGTGTGTGTGTGTGTGTGTGTGTGTGTCAGTCTGGGTTGTTCTAATTCCACTGCCGTACACATGCACATGTTTCCATAGACACAGTCCATGGAAGAAGCAGAATAGAAGCTCCCACATGAACATGTTGAAAATGTTTTATTCATTCACTTTGATTGTTGTTTTTCAAAATCATACATAGTCTACAGCAGAGCAAACCTCTGTTTTTTCTCAGTCATGTCCTTGAATGTGTAGCTTTTGTGGACGCTACGTCGCTAAATAACGTAACTACAGGACAGTTACTTGATTCATAAAGCAGCAACACTAAGGTCAAGCTCCGGGAAAATGTAGTTTAACTAATAGCTTTGCTACATGTAGCAACGCTACTGCCCACCACTGCTAATTAGCTTCAAATAAATATAACAAATAAAATTATATAGCATTAGATATTGTACATCTCCTTACCCACCAACATCAACTAGAATAGAATAGAATAGAATAGAATAGAATAGAATAGAATAGAATAGAATAGAATAGAATACATTACAATAAAATAGCAAAATTGCAGAGATCAAATATTTAAATTTCTGCCTAATGGTGTTAAAATAAGCATCTTCATTCTACCTTCTAAGGACCTTTACAGCATAAACAAAACAGGATCTGCATCCGTTTGATCATAAAAAGTCCAAATCCTGTCGGAAACCTTCAGCCGCAGTTGAATCCATGAGTTTGTTTACATTCCAGTTGCTTCTCTTGGTCACATCATAACATAATCCATATTCCAATGCAGCCACCAGTCAAGTAGCCTCTATCTTTCATCTTTCCATTTGTCGGTGGGAAGCAATTTATTTGACATCTTGCTCTGTCATGCGATATGTAGGCTAGTGCGATGTGGTCTGATGGGCTGTCCGACTAAGACTGTGTATCAGTGATCAGATGAATGTCACAACCACACGCAGTTGTCAGAAACTGTTTATCACAGTGATGGGACAGACGGAGGACAGCTTTAGTAGGATATTTGTGCACTGGGTTAAAGTATTGGTGTTTTTTTTGTTTGTTTTGTTTGTTTGTTTTTTTTTAGCATTTTTACAGTGCTGTCTGTAGCTGTACCCCACAGAAAAAACTGTGAATATAATTTCTGAGTGCAGCAGAACTAACAAAACTGTATTTGTTTCATGCCTGGTTTTAAGAAGATAAATAAATACAAAGTATTTTCTTGTTTTACAAATCTTTTGGCTATGCAAATGAAAACACAGCCCAGATAAAAAAAAAAAAAAACATAACATCACATTTTCTTTTGCCGTCTTATATTGTCAGACTCTTCTTTCTTCTTCTCTCCTTCAACTCGGACAACACACACATACACACACACACACACACACACATACACACACACACACACACACACACACACACACATACATGTTTACAAGTAGTGAGTGTAAACACATCTTCTCGTTTCTTTTAATGAAATAAAATAAATTAATTAAGCAAAAATGAACAAGGGTGGCACGGTGGTGCAGTGGTTAGCACTCGTGCCTCACAGCAAGAAGGACCCTGGTTCGAATCCCACACCAGACCTTTCTGTGTGGAGTTTGCATGTCCTCCCCGTGTCCGCGTGGGTTTTCGCCGGGCACTCCGGTTTCCTCCCACCATCCGAAGACATGCACTGATAGGTTCAGCCCTGAGATGAACTGGCGTCTCATACAGAGTGTGCCCCACCTTCGCCCATTGTAGCTGGATTAGGCCCCCAGTGACCCCCGCGACCCTAGTGAGGATAAAGTGGGTTCAGATAATGAATGAAAATGAACAAATAAATTTATTTAAAAAAAAATAATACATAAATAAAATAAAAAATAGAAATAAAGAATTTGTTTGAAACCTTTTCATTTTCAAACCTTTGAAAAATAAATGTTTCTCTCTACACCTGTTTGCCCTCATGCTTCATGGGGACTTCTGGAAAAAACACATTAATATATTTATATGACCACATCATTTCTATTTTACTAGTGAGGAC
>CM035785.1:51256254-51451254 GCA_020466265.1 Siphamia tubifer | reverse complement strand
GCTGAAGAGTTGTCGGGTGTCGGTTCCCCTGGAGGCTGGTATGTGGTGGGGGCTTTCCCTTCCCCCGCAATTGTCACCTCTACATTCCTGACATATATATATATATATATATATATATATTGAGTCTTTTAGCCCTTCATTACATTATGTATGAAAATTTTAACATACAAATGTATGAACAAAATAACTTCATATAACTTCATATGCATGACAGACAAACATCTATTATGTCCATCTGTACAAAAAAATACCATTTACTAACACTGTCAGTGTCAATTTGTATTTGAAAAGTCATGTATTTTTAAAGTGATATGCATTAATATCATCTTATTTAAGAAAATAGCAGGTGTATGAACTGTCTAATTTAATGTAATCGATTTTTTTTGTCTAAAATCTTACAGACTGAATAAAACCTAATGAAAACAGACTGTACAGAAACATTCTGTAAACTATTTAACTATCTCAGTTTTAAATAAATATCTATTTTCACTGTGAAACTCAATGAGAAATAATAATAATCATATGTTTTCAACATAAGTTTATCATGTTTAACTGTATCTTTTATCATAACTTTTTTTATTACACTAGGGAACACAATTCTTGTTGAGTTTGGTCTGACAGCGATTTTTCACACATTTTTGGGTACAGAATCCAAAACCGATCTTAGTGTTTCTCTATTACATGATGTTTTTGAACTATCAGACCATTTTCTTAAAAAAAATATGAAAAATACTGTACTTAACAGGTATGTGTTTGTTTTATGAGAATGTTGAAATACTGACGTACAGTGGCAGATGAAATAAAAAGGCATGAGTGCAATATTTATTTAACACTATTGTATTCTTTATATAGCTACTGTAATTCTACTGTAATTGTACTGAGCCAACACACCTCTCACTGCACTGTCTCAGTTGTGACTGCACAAACAAGTTTCCATGTAGCTGTAGATGAGTCCAATCGTAATGTTCTGGAAAGTTTTACTACAGATAATCAGTGGAATTTTGTTTATCTGGAAAGTAAGTGGAGAAGAAAACTTGGCATCCTGGGGAAAAAACTGACTCCAATTTTGGAGTCAGTTTGCCAATTTTAGTTTTAATCAGTAGAAAAATTTAACTCAAAAGAATTTTTTTTTTCAAATTGTTCCCCAGTGTTAGAGGTAAAGGTAAAGTATTTTATTTGTTATTATACATTGTAAAATGAAATTTGTCCCATTGTCATTTAACCCATCCTTCATACTATTGGGGCACCTGTAAGGAGCAGTGGGCAGCCATGTGTGGCGCCCAGGGACCCATCTCTAGCTGTTTATTATTTATTTATTATTTATTTATCATGAGTCATGTCGTCATCAACACATTGAATGTTTTTGTTTTTTTTTTAAAAAACACAGATTCTCCTCATATCACACAGGCCTGTTTGACTCAAAGAAAAGCATCAAACAATCAGTCATCTAAAAACCTTGAACTATTGTGCCAAACTTCATTCATCTATTAAAAATGTGTTGTTAAATGTCATTGTAGACCAAAGTGTCGGGTCATTTCCATGAAGCCACACAGCAGTTAAGAAGGAGCTGTGTGCTTTCACTATAAATCTACCTTGACTGAGCCTTTCCATAAAATACATTTCCCTCTGATCCAAAGGCTCAGCAGCAGTCAGCATGAAATAAAAGACTTTTTCTTTACACAGGCTTTGAGGAACTGAGCTTTGGGCAGATTAAATATGACAAAAGCAGAAGAAAAAGAAGATGATTTGTTGTTTTGTGGATATTTGTGCCATTAGATGATATGTGATACTAAAGGTGAGGACATGTGGTGAATACTGTGTATTTGAGAGCATTCATGTTGTTATGACATGGACAAGTGGAAAAACATGCTCCCATCCTTTACTTTATTTATATGTGGTTTTAATAATTATTACAAATCTCTTAAGTTCATTGAAAAAATGTCAAACAAAACCAGAAAATTTTATTTTAGTGTTTGTAAGTCCTTGCTATTTTAATTGGATCTTCTCTTGGACTTATGTGCTATAATATAATGTCATGTGTATGTGACTTTTTTGCTTTGTTTTTTTATTCTTTCTTTCTTTTTCTATATTTTCATTACACTTTAATTGGCATTATTTATATTTATTTTGTTTCACATATTTTCATTCCACCTTATCTCCTGATGTATCTCTGATTTTCTTTTCTGTAACATTGTTCCATTGTGGTTATGTATATTGCTTTTTTGCTAAATAAATAAATAAAAATGATTTCGAGAAAACCTTTTAACCTCCTGCAGAAAACCCCTGGCTTATGATAAGACTGATAGTAATCCTACTCTGGATGAAAACTGATCTGACTTAGAAAAGTTGGTCATAAAACAGAATATAAATACAAAATCAATGGTAAAGAGTGAGTTTCTTTCAATGTGAAACTGCTCTTGGTATGACGGGGCTCACTGCCAGTCCTAATAGAAATCTCAGCTGCCACTTGACGCGCACCAGTGCACAATGCAAACCAAGCAGATGCAGCCCACTATATCCTAAACATTTCCAAACACAGCTCAATTCCTAATTACTCATTGGCACTTCAAAAGAATCCAGCAGTCTGACTCACAATGGCTGAGGGCAATAAAATTATGAAGAAAAGCAAGAAACTAAAAACTTTATCATAAACTTTAAAAAGGAACAAACCATTCCCAAAATGCTGCAGTGTCTCTAATCAAATGTTCTTCCATTTATCCATGAAGAAGTGAAAACAACCATCACTCCTGGTTTTGATTTTATCAATTAATCCATGCATCATTTAAAAAAAAAAATTTAAGGTCATTCTTCTCTTTGTCCCATTTTGTCAGTCACTGCTGGGCTACAGCTCTGGTCAATAAGTCAATCTGATATTGCAGTAAGTATAAGAATAACCACCAAAACCAGGCGCCAACAACCATCTACCAACCTTAACTCTTGAATACATGTTGATCCATGAATCCTATCAATACATGTGAATAATTTGTGTAAAAGTGGAGTTTGTAATTGTTTCATGGTCATCAGATATGATCCATTTGGACGTGCGAGGCTCTGTAGTTACCATGGAAACACCATCATCTTCTACAACATTGATTCACCAGTAAAACCCTTGGAGTTGCATCAATGACAGTGAATGGACACAGTTGGTTTCTATGCTTAAATAGTCATTATTTCTTCAGTTTATTCTGTTTTATGAAATAGTAACCCTCAATTTTGATCTAAACTTTCATGAATATCTATATTATCAGTAAATTAAATTGAGGAAAATTCCAGATTTTCACTTAAAAAAATCTAAAATACACATGACAATATTATAATAAATGGTGATAAATCACTTTAGAAAGTTTAGATAGACAAAAAAAATAATTTGGCAACTGACACAAAGATAACTGTGGGTCTTTATGGGTTAAGAATGTACTTTTACAAATAATGGCATTAAATAGTAATGACAAGTAGCATCTTAAAATATCTATTATAAGAGAATTGTTTTAACTTATGTTTGAGCAGGAAACATAATGATAAACTTTAGGTAAAAAAAAAAATGACAGGTAGGAGCAGTGTGCCCTTGAGCAAGGCAATTAATCCTAGATGAATGACCCTAATTAACCTGTTTAAAGAACATCTTTAGAAAAGTCACACTTGCTGAGTTCTAAATCAATTCATCATTGATTTATTGGCCAGTTAAACCAGTGAGCTGCAACTTTGTGTTAGTTGGGTTTTTTTTTTTTTTTTTAAACATACCTGGAAATATGGTTAATTTTGTATCAACGGTCTGGGTTAGCTGAAATTATGTTTGGAATGTAAACTAAGTAATAAAATAGCTCAAAATTCTGTTCATAAATGACTTACAGAAAATGTTGTGCCTCTGCTGGTAATATAACATACTGTAGGAGTTATTGTCAGGAGATGTATTCATTATAAGTATCATTTGATCCATTTTTTTTTACCTGTTTTATTCAGTATCTTAACAGCAGAACAGTAGTCTAACTGTTTTTTTTTTACTGATTAGGTGATTTAACTGTGCTCCTTGTATAATTATATTGTGTTGAATACTGGTTGGAGATGTGAAAGGAAGAAGCTTGTGTCTTACTCTAGACTGCAGGGTTTTGTTGTTGTTGTTGATGAAAAGAATTGTGAGCTTGGAAAGGGTTTAATAGGTCAGGGTTTTTCTCAGTGACTTCAGAAAGTAATCCATCCTTTGAAGTAGAAATGTGAAAATCACTAAAGCTGGAGTTTGGCTCAAAGAGGGACGATGGCACCCTGCAGTCTGGGCTCAGAGATGTCCCCCTCTCAGCTACCTTTAGACCATTTCACACAGGGTCACAGTTTGATGTCCAAGCGTAGCCTGCAGTAAAACATCACTGGTTCCAAAGGTGTGAATGTTAATGTGGTTTCTTAACTCCTGCTTCTACTTAAGGTGCTTAAGTATTTATGCAGCTTCATATGTCTACTCCTCTACAGTTTTTCACTTACTATATTTCAACACTGTATTTTTAATGTAGATATAAAAAGAAAACTCAAATAATGATATATGATAATATATGATGTTGTTTTTTAGTAGCTTATGCACCATTATCATCTTTTCAGCATACATTTGCACTATTTTTATATTGTAGTAATGTCCTCTTCATTCAAGTTTATTGTTAATACAATTCATATCACTTTGTATTACTATACACTTTTTTTTTTACTTTTATTCTATAATCTATAGTGTGTGATATTTAAGGATAAAAAGTTAAATTCCTTGTTTGTGCAAACTATAAACAAATAAAGCTGGTTATATACAGTATATATATATATATATATAATTGCAAAAATGTTTCTATATAATCCAAACTAAGTATTACAAACAGCATCTAGTGAGAGAAATAGATCATTTCTAATATATTTCCCCCCTCATATATATATATATATATATATATATATATATATATATATATATATATATATATATATATATGAGGGGGGAAAATCCTAAAATGTTCTTAATTTATGAGACATTTAGCTCTAGATACATAGATTACAGATGAGGACTTAACATTAACTTGATCAGTTTATATAACACGACCCACAGGTATTAAAACCAGTTCTACTTAGCTCAACCCAGCTCAATGCTCCATAATATAATTTCTATCTGCTCCAATGGTCCATTAGGAAATAATAATATAACAGTTTGCTTGAAGAAAAACCTTTAAGTTGATTAAAATGCCATCACACACACAAGCCCTTGACTTTTACCTTCACCCAAATCAAGTTCTAAGCTTAAGCCCAAAAGTCTTAACCCCCAGAGCCAGGTGTGGACATGTAGGGACCTCATTTTATGTCTCCACAGTGACAGGATGTCCTGTGGGTTTGTGTGCAGTCACTTCAAATATCCCTACTGGGACAAAAAAAAAAAAAAAAACACACACACACACAAACACATATCATCTCCATCTCCCTCTGGATCCAGTGGTTTTCAGAGGCTCCTCCCACCAAACTCCAGCAGAAAACACCTCTCCTCCCTTATTTCTTAGACCCCCCCCCCCCCCAATCTTCTGCCAACCACCATCCTCCTTTACATCCCTTTAACTCTCCTCCCCTTCTTCTTTCTCCACCTCCTCTCTCCTTCACGCTCAATCCTTTCTTCTTTTACTGCATCCATCCACATTTATATTCTTTTTTTTTTTAATATCACCCATAACTTAAGTCTGACGCTGCTTATTTTCTCTTCTTATAATAAAAACCATAGTGCAGATCCTGTGACATATTAAACAGCCAAGGAAGAGCAGCAGAATGAATTTCCCCTCATAAAAGAAGTAGTTATATGCAACATTGTGATACTATCATCTTAACAGAAAACGTGACAAGTGAGTGATGAATTAGGTGAATGGAGAATAAAACTGGTGTAATTTCTCATAAATAGGTTGAATATGTAATATTAAGTAAAGTTCTTACAACGTCTGGTGATGTTAATGCATTTTACTTAAGCAACAAAATATAAGATATAACCTAAGACTTGACATGAAATGAGACCATAATCAAATCTTTTTTTTTTTTTTTTTAAATCCAATTTGTCTGAAATACACAAACATATATTTTAGCTTGTAATGAACATGAATGCATGATTTCATTAAAGCCTCATTTAATTATCAATAGAATATACTTGAGCGCACTGACCGTCTGCGTCAAAATGTTTCCAGATGTCGATAAACTGCGCTGCGGTGAGTTCAGAAAAGTGCAGGCGCGGAGGCTGCTTTGCTTGGGTCGCCATCTCTGCGGATTCTTCCTCCTTTTAGTCGAGTGTAGCAGTTGAAGACAAACTTTTCCGAGTGTACAGCTCCTTGGTTCTGTGGACAGCTCCTCCTCAGTCGGGGCTTTTAAACCCCCCGCGGCGTCTGCACTTCTCCTACGTACCGCACGGGGGCGCATGACATCACCCATGTACAGAGCCCATAGGCATCAGAGTACAGCAGGAGACCAATTACAAGAGGAGGAGGAGGAGGAGGAGGAGGAGGAAGGTGCTCCTGGGATTTGCATATGAGTTACCATTAACTGCTGTCCAGGCTGCTGGTTTGATAACCCAGATCATTATACATCATCCAATCCCTGTGCCTCCTCCAGGAGAAAATGACATCAAACAGTTTATCCTGCGGTGTGCACCCTGCTGGCTCCTCTGGATCTTATAGGGATCTGTGTCATCCCAGTCTCCATTGTTATAGCTCCCTATGCTGTGATTTATCAAATGAAATGTAAATATACATAAAACATCCCATTCTAAAAGGCCACATGACCTCAGGAGAAATATAAAATAATGACTGAAATGAAGTGATTTATGCTCCACTCAGAGCCACGTTTTCCTCCAAATCAAAGCAAACTTTTAACATTAACTATCAGTTTGTCATTTACAGATTAGACTGTACCCTCCCACCAGTCTCAGCAAATACTCTCATGTCCTCCCTCTCTCCACCTTTCACACTCTCCATCATTCTTCCTGGTCAGCAGAGGTCGGGGTGGGGGTAGAGGAGGTGGAGCGAGTAGGGGTGGGGGGGTACACTCTGTCTCCTTGGCCAATCGAACCAATGACTGGCGTAAATCCAAGCAGCAGCAGCAGCAGCAGCAGCAGCACTGTTGCATAAATCACTTAAATGCTTTTGTTCATTCTGCAGGACGAACTGTACATTCTTATCCTGTTCTCATCTTCTACACTGTACATCTCCCTTTCTGCTTTGGTCCCCAGAAGCTGGTGAGAGGGATGGGTTTTGTGGTTGGGGGGGGGGAGGGGTACAGATGCAGAGAATGATGAGGAAGAAGAAGAAGATGAAGAGGAAGAGTACATTTTATCTCCCCTCTGCAGAACTGTGTGTTGATCAGAGAGAAACTGAAGAAAACAAAAACAGAGTTGGAAAGAGTTAGAGTAAGAGAGGGTACAGGATAAGCACATATGTTGGATAGAAAACTGAAAGGGATAGAGAGAATGAAAGAAAGAGTGAAAGAGTGGATGGATATATTTATAGGAACTCCCAACATACAGACCTAAATTGTATGAATAATAATTATTGTATTTATAGCATGTGGTTGTTGAGCTGTGAGCATTTTCCTTCCAATTGGATCTAAAGTGATGACTTAAATAAGACCAGTGTTTGACATGAGAGCAATAAATGTGCATAAGTAACTGAGGTGTTCAGGACCTGTGATTATATTTTCCATGGAATGTCATGTGAATGAAAACACGCACATGCAAATTACACAAACACCATGAATTGAATTGAAAATAGGATTAACTTTGCACGTCAGTCATTACATATTCCACGGCTCTGAGATTATGAATAATTATGCAATCTTGTTAATGTCTTTAAATACAGTTTACGGCATTCCCTGAATTGCAGATTAATTAAACTGGCCTACGTGTAATAATGAACATAAAGGAAAAAAGTGGGATGTGAAAATGAACACAGCAGCCAGATGTTTAAGAGGCTTTTCGGTTCACTTTGATTTAATTTCTGAAATGCAGCAACAATGCAGTATATTTGGTGTTAGGCAGAATTATGCAGGATCAAGTACACAAATCCTGTATGTGTTTATGCATTAAAACTAAATATTTGTTAGACTGAAATGCAGTGAAAGTGATGACTGAGTGAAGGTTGCAGTCAAACACTTTGCTATTAAATCAAAGTGGATGAGAAGTGATATTCTCATTTGAATTAAGACAGATAAGGTAGTGACTGCAGGTTAAATCTGTAGGTTAATGATTTTCATGGATGATTATTACTGTCCGTGTTTGTGGTTGTTTTCTCACATTAATCCTGCTTTAATCAATGAAAGACACAGCTCCAACAGCCCTGTCTGCATGTTTAATCTATCAGCTGTTTACATTATTACAGACGTCTACAGACTTTAAGTCATATACCTGATTTATTGTTTATAAGAGTGCATCTTAATAATGGCTGAATAATGCTTCAGTGTTTCAGAAAAATAAAGCTGTTTTGTCATGCTGTGATACAGCCTCAGAGGATGAGCCTCTTATTCTCTTTGTTACAGACACTAACATTAATCCAAAGGAAATAACCTTTATGAAGAAGACAATTGAAACCTTTTGAAAAGAAGAGCAAAGCAGAAACTGCCCAAGGTCTAATTTTGTTTTGTTTGGTTTTGTTTGATGCTTTGTTTGATGATTTGTTTTGTGAGGTGAGGAAGACACTTTCCGTGTTTAACAAAAATCCTGAGGCGCATCATATTTATTCACGTCAGTCTGTATGAAACACTGAGCTGTTCATAATCCAAACACAAGGAATATTATCCTTCTGTAGTTTTTATGTAACCTCTTAATGGAACAAAGACAGTTTGCTCTCATCTTAATGTGTATCATTGACAAACACTAATATTAATAATCAACATAAAACTTAAGGCGGTTGATCTTTGGCTTTTATGGAACCAAAATAAATGAGTAGTGGGTTTATCAACTAGAAATGGACTCAAAAGAAACATTAACTGGCTAACATTTAGTTAGCATTTATCTTTCTAAAACATTCACTGGCTATACTCTCTGCTCAAATCAATTGAACTTTGACCCCTGATTGCTAATTTGGGTGTAGTGTGTTTGTTTGGCCTGAGAGGATACAGGTCATGTTCTGTTTCAAATTACCTCCCTGCAAAATATGAAGATGTTGAACATCCTTGAATATGTTAGAGCAGGGATTCATACAATAGATACTGAAAAAGTTTGTCTGAAAGATGATGCTGCCAGTTGTATGATTGTAGATGATCAAAATTCTCAAATGATAAAACATATATACTTATACTTATAATAATTAAGTGTAGAACAACTCATAGTGGGAATAATAAGGAAACTTGAAATGACAGGGTTGAGCCCCCATTAATACATAGTGTCAGTTAAAGGAAAAATAAACTGTTGTATTTATTAATAACTGTTCCTGAGGGCTGGGATCAATAATCAGAAATATAGAATATAACATCTATTTAAAAAATAAACAGACAGGTGGTGGTTGGACAGACAGACAGACAGACAGACAGACAGACAGACAGACAGACAGACAGACAGACAGACAGATAGATAGATAGATAGATAGATAGACAGACAGACAGACAGACAGACAGACAGACAGACAGACAGACAGACAGACAGATAGACAGATAGATAGATAGATAGATAGATAGATAGATAGATAGATAGATAGATAGATAGATAGATAGATAGATAGATAGATAGATAGATAGATAGATAGATAGATAGATAGATAGACAGATAGACAGACAGACAGACAGACAGACAGACAGATAGACAGATAGATAGATAGATAGATAGATAGATAGATAGATAGATAGATAGATAGATAGATAGATAGATAGATAGATAGATAGATAGATAGATAGATAGATAGATAGATAGATAGATAGATAGATAGATAGACATGTGTACATATTCTTAAATGGCTAAATTATTGTTTTTTTATTATTGTTATAGCATTACCTGGTCTGGAGGTTCTTACATAACTCCACAAAGACAGATAGACACAACCAGCTCAAAGAATTTTTCAAAGACAAAAAAAAAATAAAACCACTCATAAAACTACAGGAGGGATTTTGAAGACATTAGTTACAGAGTCCATGCTGTCCGTTTGCAAGCTAGTTAGTTTAATTAATTAATGTTTCAAGTTTCATGCCAAGATATTTCAGTTTCAATTAACTCTAAACCATCATGTGTGATTAATATGAATTTGTGTGTAACTCTGTAGATTGTAATGCAGTATAAAGTGTGTATTATTATTTATACATATTTTGAAGAGGGACCTTTTCTCCATCTTCTCTTTCATCTCACTGTTCCTGTTCATTTTTTCTATCCACTCAGTTCCACCTGACAGGCTGAGATCCACACTCATATGTGTGACAGTGAATGTCTCATTTTCTCTGGCAGATCAGTCTGGCCCTGCTCCCACTCAAACAGATTTTCACTTGTCCTACATCAGCCCGAGCCAATCAGAACACACATCTGAAACAGGCAGAGTTTGATTGGATGATTTTCTGATGAGGACTTCTGTAAACAATAACGATGAATGCATCATATGTAGGGTAGTGTTCTGCCTGGAAAGATGAATTTGCTTCAGGATTTTGAGAGTTATTCAACAACTGGACATTAATTGCTTCACTGCTTTAATTGGGGGGGGGGTTGGTTTGGTCTGCACCTGTTGATTAAAAATGAGTCAAGGTGTGCCAGACTTCATTTCATTTGTGTATTTGTACAGTGGCATCAGGCTACCAGTAAACCTGTTCCTGATGACCTATGACCTCAGGGCTCTGGATGCTTCATAGGGAACCAGCAGGTCTAAGATGTATTTGCATCCAAGGCCGTTTAGTTCTTTATAGACCAGGAGTAAAATTTAGAATTCTATCCTTTGACCCACAGGAAGAAAATGTAAGGATTTGAGGACTGGTGTGATGTGGTCCAGTTTCCTGGTATTGGATGGTATTGAAAATAACTAAGGAAGAACTACGACAGACAAACAAGAGCTTACATAGATAAACAAAAAATATCTATTGTTGACAAAACCCTGAGAATGGTTGAGAATACTTATACTTATACTTATACTTATACTTATACTTATACTTATACTTATACTTACCTCTTGTACCAAACCTCTGTTCTGGGTCATATGTCATTTCACATATTTTCAGGATTTACCAAAGCTTTTGTTTTACATAAAGTGTTAGATTTGCTTTATACACTGTTGCCTATGAAGCTGTAATCATGAAGTTATTTTGATTTATTCTTGATAAAGTGCAACTGCAACTCAGTATATACATAATCACTCACTTGCTCACTCGTTATCTGAACCTGCTTTATCCATGGGGGTCACTGGGGACCTAATCCAGCTACAATGGGCACATGTGGGGTACACCTTGTATGATTCACCAGTTCATCTCAGGGCTGAACGTATATAGAGAAGCAATCACTCTCACTTTCACACCTATGGGTAATTTAGATTAACCAATTAACCTATCAGTGTGTGTGTGTTTGGATGGTGGGAGGAAACTGGAGTACCTGGAGAAAACCCACACAACATTACATAATCACTGAATCTGGTCAAATGATACTGGTGTGTATAAATAGGAATGAAAATATGAATGTGTATAAAATATGTAACAGTTAAGTTTGGGTCCTATAATAATTCAGTAAACTGGACAGAATCCTTATTGATCGACACCAGCACATGAACAGCTGTAAAAATTCTACGCATTTATTGTTTTCCACTTGAAAAACCCTTTTTTTCCCCCATTTTTTGTATTAAATTCTTGGCTTTTCCACCAGACTTGTAATGCACCAGTTTCAAATGTAAATAAATACAGCTTGTTGGATCTGCATCTACAGTCACCTGCCAAATGTCCAATCAGTAATTAACCAGAATGCAATAGCAGGAGAACAGCAGCTACGTTCTGGAATAATACCTGCTGTCAGCCCTGGACTCAAGCCTGTCGCTTCTTTAGGCTTTTTCTTTTGTATTTCAGATGTTTGGATTTTGTTTTGTTATTTGTCCAAGTTCATTTGAAATCCAGTGCGAGTGACAAACATGCAGAGGTGTCAAAAGTATTCAGATTCACTACTTAGGTAGAAATATAGATACGTTTTCTGTAGAAGATGAAGTATCAACTTATATTATTATTCAAGTAAAAGTGTAAATGTACTGGTTTCAAAACTATTAAAGTATAAACCAGGAGTGTCAAACTGCAGTCCTCAAAGGCCGGTGTCCTGCATGTTTTAGATGTTCCCCTCTTCCATTACACCTGGAGCCCATTGCATCATTATGAGTCTTCTGCAGAACTGATGAGGAGCTGATTATTAACTCTTTAAGTGTCAGTGCTGATGCATTCTGAATGGATGATTTAGGTTCAATATTCAGAAAAATTCTACCATTTTCCTTTTAGTTTTGTGGATGGAAAAGGTGTCAAAAAGCAATTTTTTTAATTAAAAAAACTAAAAATTAAAGGCAAAATGAAAACTGCTGGGACCAAATTTTAATACTAGTTTTCTTTTGTTTTTTCAAAATTTTCCACATTATTTTTTCATTTTCTAAATATGTATTTTGTTGCAGATTTTGTTTATTTTTCTACATTTTGCTTTTTTTAATGTCATTATTTTTCTTAGATTTTCTGCCATTTGTGTCTTACTTTGCTCATGTTACCAATTATTTTGTTAGCTTATTATTCATTTTTGTTTTTTGTTGTTGCTCATTTTACTTTACTTTATTTTCTACTTTTTTACTGATTGCTAAAATCTCAGGAGTTAAAGGGTTAAACATGGAAGAGAGAAATCTCTAAAATATGCAGGACACCGGCCCTCGAGGACTGATGTTTGACACCCCTGGTATAAACGTAAATGTTAGGGGGGAAATACCATGAGGACAAAACCTTAGGCTGTGCCACAGGAGTCTATAGTGCACTACTCATGTCCTCACTGGAGTGTGACATGATTTGTGTCATGCACAGGTGCGATGGATCGTGTACAAATGAATAGGGTGTCGGAATGGTATATGTCTATACTTATCATCCAAACATAATCAAATTCACTCTATCTGGATGGTGCAATTTATCTAAATAGTTGGAGGGGTATTTGAAAGATGACAAGCCGGAATGGAATAGAAGTAATTAGGCTATTTTTAAAATGTAAGGAGTAGAAAGTACAGATAATTGTGTGAGAATGTAAGAAGTTAAAAGTAGGCAGCAAAGTAATTAATCCAGTAAAGGATAGAAAACCAAAATATCTACTTAAGTAAGGTAAGAAAGTAGTTATAGTTCATTAGATTAGATTAGATTAGATTAGATTAGATTAGATTAGATTAGATTAGATTAGATTAGATTAGATTAGATTAGATTAGATTGGGCTTCGGGGTCCTTCACACTTGCATGTTTGATCGGGTCTCTCCAGCTACTGTTGAGTCCCATTTCAGTAAATGATGGGACCCACCAGAATGTGCTGAGAATCTCTCCAGAATCTCTGCCCTAAACTCATTCTCTTCTTGCACAAGTGTCCTCATCTGGCCTATTCTATTCTATTGAATTCTATTTTACACTATCAAGTCATCCACAATTTTGGTGCTCACTACCATTTTGTTTAATTATTTATTTATTGAATCTCTTTTTCTTTTGTGCTGTTTTGGTTTTCTTCTCTTTTTTCGATTTATTTATTTATTTTTATTGATGGACAGTTAGTAGTTGGGAATAACACACTTACAATCTTTAACTGCAATAGCACCGCATGTTAATTTCTTTCCCTGTTCGTCCTGTCCAGTCTTTATTTCCCTCACACATCACTGAGGTGTAGCACTGCCCTCCCTGGCTTATAATAGAGAGTTCTAATAAAGGATGTTTGCTCAGCTTTCAGGGAGGACCGATGATGGTCACACACATGCATTAAATATTAAAATATTTGGCTGCAAGACTAAAAAATGCATTGATCTCAAACAATGTTGACACCCTCTCTGTGGTGTTAAACAATGAGAACAAATGCAGACAAAAAAAAAAAAGATTAGATTAGATTAGATAGAAATTTATTGATCCCCAGGCAAATCCCGCTGGAAATTGAGGTCCCAAGAGCAGCACAACACTGAGTAAACAAACAAGGAAAACCACAGTGCAAGTTGCAAGAACAGTTTAAGAAGGAAAAACTATATGACAACGTTATTGAAAAAGAGCACCATTGCATTTTGTATAGTACTAACAGTGACAGACGGTAAAATGAAGTGGCAGAGCAACAGTCAATAATAATAATAATAATAATAATAACATATGAAGTCAACATGTGATGCGTTAGAGCCATAGGTGTTGAACCATCTGATGTCTGAAGGTGAGATAATGTGAATGAAAGAAAAAGTGAGATTCTATCTCGTCTGAATCCTGAGATTTTACCACTGATGTGTTTTAGCTGTTGACCTTTAGTGTGACCTTGACCTTTGATCTTCATTGCTCAAAATCCAGTGAGTTCTTCCTTGACCCATTATCTATCATTCCTGAAAGTTTCATCAAAATCTGTTCAGAACTTTTTGCGAAATCCTGCTGACAGACAAACTGACAGACAGACAAACGGACCAGAATGTAATACCTCCTTGGTGGATTAACAGGAATAATAAGGAACAAATGGTAAAACAAACCTCACCACCCTTACACACATTTTACCTGATTTGTCTTATCTCTTATCATTGCAAAAACACATTTTTAGTGACTGTGACCTTTGACCTACATTCACCAAAATGTAATGGGATTTATTCTGGACTACTTCACATCTTTCCTGAAAATTTAATGGAAATTAGTTCAGTAGTTTTTGTGTAAAGCTGCTTACAAAAAACAAACCAACAAACTAACATACAATTCCTCAAGGTAATAAGTAGCTTATGTTTTAATATAATATAGTATAGCATAGTATGTGCAATATGTATAGCTCAACATAATACTTGTATTAGTAAAAAGCAATACTAATACTAATACTAATAATAATACTAATACTACTACTACTACTACTACTACTACTACTACTACTACTACTACTACTACTACTACTACTACTACTACTACTAATAATAATAATAATAATAATAATAATAATAATAATAATAATAATAATAATGAATAATCATAACAGCAGTGTTAAAGTGCAGTAGTAATAATAACTGTCTCTTCCTCATGAGTCCTTCTCATTTTATTGACATCTCTGCAAACATAGATGTTGAAAAGTAATCAGATCACTTTTGTGTATAGTGGCAGATATTGATTCTAGTGTGGTGTCCACTCAGCTGTAAACTTTGTAATCACATTAACCAAAGACAAGTCCATGGTGACTGATGACTTTCTTCTTGTCCTTCTTACCATTAGGTTTCATTTTTAGGCTCAGCAGATCCATTTTATCCCTGCACAAAACACACTCCAAAATATTGTAAATATTAATGAAAAGATATGAGCAGGCTCTGTTATAATGCACCTTAAAAACACAGAGATGAAAGTGTAGACGCCTTGGACTTGTTGACTTTATAAGATTTGGCAGTAAGCCTTCTTACCGGTTTGAATTCAGTTTATATATTGGTTCTTTTCTTGCTCGCAGACTGTTTACCAGAATAAGGCTCTGCTCTCCTCCCCTCCCTCTAAGCCTGTTTTGTGTTCCAGTCATAAATCCCATGAACTGCTGCTCTCGCCTGCATCTGCATCTATGTTTGCATTTGAGTCCTTTCCCTGCGCTCTATACACTGTGCTAAACAATGACCCAGATCCAGCGAGTAAGAATGACAAGTTGTTGGTTTTTTTTGTTTGTTTTTCTACATGAAGTATAAATGCACAAAATGATTCTGAGTCATTTTTGACAAGAAATAACCATGTACATCCTCAGGACATATAAAAACAAACCAAACCCAGCAGATTGGTCAGGAGGCCGTCCGATGTGGTCCCTCAGGATAACAGTGCAATGATCCATGTGGCTGTTTGTCTCCTCCACCTGTCACCATTAGACTCAGTCACTCAGGGCAGGCATGTCAGTGCAACAGCCAAACCCTCTATTTTAACACCCACCCTCAGACAAACTTCACTCCCCTAAAGGTTCTCATTATTCATACGAGTGGGAACATCATCTGTATAAATCATATAAACATATAACACTGTACTATTATCTGATGTGATGCCACTGTGACAATGCACATCTAAAACCACATAATTACATGCTCAAAGGGCCAATAAATACTCAGAGGACCAAATGTGCATGTTGTTGTTGGAAATGAATATCACATTGTAGGATTATTTGTGTGGAAGTGTGCATGTAGATTAAATTATGCTTTTTGGCTTTGACTGCCAGAGACATTTGCTCACGCGCTAATACGGTTGAGCAGCAGTCAGTGGGAGTGTACAATTTGTGTAAATTAGAGTGACAGGATGCCTCATCGCAGTAATCACCCATTTTTATCAGCTGCACAATGTGGCCTTGTAACTTTAGTGTGATCACTGCTGATAATAACTATCCAAGTTGCCAAAGACTAGAAACCCTTCACTGAAAACAGATAAAGCAGTAGCCAATGTTTGGTGTGTTTGGGAGATTGAGTTAATTCCACTTTACAATGCATCCGCATGCTATTTGTATTGGCATAAAATGACAGTGTGAAGCTGCATGTAACTGATTTCATTGCTGTTTTTTCCCACCATGTATGTTGTCAGACACAACAGTTCACCAGACATTACACAGTTACACAGCTGAGATAATGGTCAGAATACAAACTCTCACAATGTGACCCAAAAATCCCCATGCTGCATTATAGAAATGAAGCCTGACAGACAATTTCTCATGAAAAAAACATAACTTAAAGTCTGAAAAACAAGAGATAGGAGGACAAAAGGCATTTTACTGTATTCCCCTGCTTCCTCAGGGAACAATTAAGATGCTGCCCCTCCTGAGAGTGCATATCTGAACTGCAAAACAACCCCACCAGTATTAATAATGTCACCTGAGACATGAAGTAGTGTGTACATGATGCAAGAGTGGGTCCTTAAAATCAGTGATGCAAAATCTTACTTCTAGAAGTAAACGCAGGAGAAGAGGTGAGAGGACAAGTTGGAAATTTGGTCAGACCCAAGAAAGTGAAAGTTTCAGGGTTTTTTTTTTTCACATTAAACAATTGTCTTGACTAGAAACTGCATAATTGAACAGGTTTTTTTAGCTACTTTTTTTAAAATTATTTTTATTTATTTATTTTTAATGGAATGGACATCATTTTTTAAGTAAAACTGTCAAACTTTTGTCCACTACAGAGGACAAAAATGCACTGCTGGGTCTCAGAAGAGTGTGAGGGACTTTCAAGAATATATATATATATATATATATATATATATATATATATATATATATATATATATATATATATATATATATATATATATATATATATATATATATATAATTTTTACAGCTTTACTGTCTGAATCTGTCGGATTCTGAATCATTGTACAACAACTATGAAACAAACCCAAGAATCTAAAGTTTTGTAAATGTATTTAATTTTTGTGTCTGTCCACCAAACTTAATAATTTCATTCGTGTGAAAGTGTTGATAGTTTAATAACATATTACCATGAACAATATGTAGCTGCTTATTTATACATCTTGACCAAAAATAAGTTATACATCACCTCGAGTTTGATTATAGGATGCATTTCCTGTTTATGCATAAATGCAATAACATGTATTTATTTCCTAATTTTCTTGAATTGATGATGGGGGAATCCACCAGTTGTGTGAAGTCTGGACTTTGTCTGTCAGTCCATGTGTGTAAATTACATGTCATACTTCCTGAACCACTTTGTGCTAAATTAATTTTAAACCTAGACCTGACCAACTAATATAAATAAACAAATGGTTCCAGGCACAACAAACTCTGCCCCCGTCACACACATTTGACCTGATTTGCCCTATCTCTTATCATTACGAAAACACATTTTTGGTGACTGCAACCTTGACCTTTGACCTACATTCACCAACATTTAATGGGATCTATTCTGGACCAACTTGCACCTTTCCTTAATATTTAATGGAAATTGCATAAACCTGCTTACAGACAGACAGATAGACAGACAGACAGACAGACAGACAATCAAACACAATACCCCTCTCCCTTTAATAAATCCTTGATCATAGCACTGACCCCACAGGCTTCTCTTATAGCAGCTATGTATGATGGGTAATCACTTTAGCTGCATTTCTTCTCACCCCAACGCACTCTGGACTCATCTGACCATGTGACTTTTTTGCATTGCTCCACAGTCCAGTCTTTATACTATCTGGCAAATTGGTGGTTGTTAAAGAAATTAGAAGCTACTCGCTGCATCAGCTTGTTGCCACTTGAAACATATTAATCACAGCAGTAATTATCCAATGGAAGGCTTTTACTTATTTGCCTTTTTTTGTTGGCTGGGAAGTGTATCTATTATGGGAATTGACTGAGCATCAAATGGTTAATCAAGGAACTGCAGTTTTTGGCACCATCACATTAGCTTCATCCTTCAGTCCCAGGGTTTAGTGTTTCTTGCCACAATGTTGACTGTACTTAATCTGAGGATACTGAACAATTAGCTGGTAGGTGGAAGGTTAGAATGCTGAGTGCAAATGATTCTGCTTCATGGCAGTTTTACACAATATTAAAAGGCCTTATAGTGAGGGCAATGAAAATACAATTTACTCATCTGGTGTGTTAATATAACACTGAAAACACTCATTTTAACACTACCTCAGTGAACATATGGTCCCTATCTACAGACTGTAAAATTTACCAGAGTTAACTTTACACTAGTAGAAGTTCATATTTTACACTACACTCAAACAAGTTTTACACTATTTGAGAAGTAACACCCATAGTGTTAAGTTACCACATTTTTTTCAATGCGGGGTAGGTGGCGATGTATGTCAGTTTGAGCACAGGTTGTCGGTAGGTGGGGACTTTCTGTCATTTTTTAACACTGAAAGGTATCTTGATTTTATTTTATTTGACAATCTGTTAAAATACATGCCTTTGTACATCATGCATTAAAAAAACAGTGTCAAGGATAGCACAAAAAAGTCACAGATTTATTTCCATTGTGGTCCTTGCTCTTAACATACAGTACAAAACACATCCACAGCACTTACAAACACATACCCATATACCCCCCCCCCCTTGCACTCATCAGTGTTGAATTAACTCAGAGAATCAATTTACTTTAACACTGAATATATGTACATATGACACTTAGAGCATAAAACCTCTGTTAACTCCAATTATTTTCACTAACAGTGGAAGTTATTTTGTTAAATTTTACTCGGCTCATTGTTGGAATAACATCAAAAGAATTTAAATACGTTGACACTGCATTTTTTACACTGGCAAATGTACTGTGTATGAACGCATTCATATGTTCTTGTTCTTAGGAGGGTCATGATGACATGAAGGGAAGTTTGTTCAAATGGTAAATGGACTGCATTTATATAGCGCTTTTCCACCTTCATGGTGCTCAAAGCGCTTTACATTAGCCTCTCATTCACCCATTCACACACACACCCATTCACCAGTAGGTTTCTAAGGTCTACGGTAAGTCCTACTGGGGGCCTAAGTCAGGGTTCAGTGTCTTGCCCAAGGACACTTCGACATGTGGACAGCCAGAGCCGGGACGCAAACTGCCAACCTCTCGGTCATAGGGTGACCCACTCTACCAACTGAACCACAGCCGCCCACAGGTTGAGAGTGGCTGATCTAGAGCTCATGCATCTGAGTTTTAAAACATAAACAGCAGAGGGCTACGGTATCACTTCTTCCACCAAGGATGTTGTTTTTGTTTCACTCTGCCTGCCTTTCGTCTGTCTGTCAGCAGGATTATGCAAAAGGTGCTGTGCTGTTTTTGATTAATCTTGGCATAAGGGTAGGACATGGAACAAGGATGAACCCATTAAAGTTAAAAAAAACAACAGAAAAAACAAAAAAAAAAACCCAGAGCAGATCCATTAAAAGAGGTTACGTCTGGGATGTTTTCACTTTGTCTGTCATTGTGAGGTAGGGCATTGGATTGAATTAGAGGACTAGGGAACCTTGGTGGAGGTCTGTGCTCTTGTCCTGTCCTTCTGTTTGAGAAAGTGTCTGGCACACACGTACACACACAGTAGTTGTCAAACCCTGACCTGCATCCAGCAGCTTCCATCTGCAGGTTTTTTTTTTTTGTTTTGTTTTTTTTGGTGTGGAGGAGAAATATGAATCTGTGCAGACAAACATGGATCAGCTCAGGGATAAATCATAGTGGGTTGACAAACAAATGCACTGAGGCACAACAAACACCCCCACATTCACATATAAAAATGGCACACACATACCAGAGAACAGATTTCCCCAGATAAGTGTGTACTTTATGTGTGTACACATAATGAATGCCAACAACAAGTGGCAGCTTTGCTTGATTTGTGACCTGTGTCCCCACCTCTTTCCGTTTATTGAGTTGGTTCATTCATCGGATCTGTTGGCTTTCCGTCCAGCAAACACTGACAAACACAGAGAGAAAGTGAACAAGACTATTGTATTGTAAAATGTTTACAACCAGCTTATCTGTCAACCATTGATTGTGATTGTCCAACATAGTAGATAGAACAGTCTCTGTAATTACAAGTGTTGAAACCAATTAATCAAATTAAACTAAAACCAGTGTGAGCCATGTGGGACATTAATCTAATCTAATGTGAAGCCCAACAAACATGATGCAGCTTCACACATAAACTATTTTGCCAGCCACGTGTTTGAAGCTTTGGCTCCATGTTTTGATTTTGGACCGAAAATGACACTATAAGGTTAAAGTGCAAGCTGTTGGCTCTGAATACAGAACAGCCGGGTTTCAGCCATAAAAGATTAACATTTAGGACTTTTCTGATGTTTTAACATACCCATGCATACAAAGGGTTTGTCTAAAATTTATGCTTCAGTCACAAACAATGTATGTTTGAATAAAATGTATTTAAATAAATATTATTCACGCCGATTCTACTTACATTTTTTCTAGTATGTTGATCATATTGCCTTCAGGAAGTATGTGAGTGATAGTATCTATAAATAATATTAGATACTAGACTAGAATGCACTCATGCAATAACGTCACATCAGTGAACCTGGAATAAAACAAGATACTGCTCTTTAAAAACTGTTAATATGTAGCTTATGCATTAGTTTAAAGACAAAATATGACAGAACATCTGTCTTTGCAATAAAATTAAACCAAACCGTCTGCTCTGAAGGAAATATAAACTGCAGTGAATTTAGCCTCTGTGTGTTTAAGTAGTTTAAACAGGAAAGCCTGGAGTGTTGGATGAGTTTTTTTAGATGATGTTATTTATGATTATCGAATCTGTTGTATCAAATAAATAGAAAAGAACTTGTATTTATTTTAGAACAGTTCCATTGATAAATGAATCAAACTGACAGTGTGAGTGCATAAACCAGTATGTTAAATTAGTATTATTGGTTTTTCAGATTGCAGCGCCTGTTTATAAAATGGAAGTAAACAAATTACATTCCCGTTAATAAAATTAACTTGTATTAGATGAGAAAACATAACAGACACATTGTCTTTGAATATGAAGTAGATAATAGAATTTATATGTACTGGTAATAAATAAATAAATTAATTAATTAATAAATCTAACTTCAATTATATTTGTATAGCTCTATATCACAACAAGGTTGCTGGACAGGGCTTTACAGAATTACTTTAGTTTTAGTTTAGTATGCACACTAAAAAATATAACAAATACAAAAACAGTAAAAATACAAAAAAAGACAGTGCAAGAGAAACCAAAAACTTAATATGCATATATGGAGGCCTCCCTAGTTGGATATGAAAACAAACAACAATCAAATAAACAATAGGTGGAAGAAATTGATTAATGTCCTGGATATTCCCCATCTTTCGACCCTCCTTCCTGAGAAAGAAAAATAATAATAATTAAAAAAAAAAAAAAAAACAATGGAAAAAGAAAAACGACAGTGAAGGAGGGATCCACTCCCCTGGACAGACGGTCTGTAAATGCACCAGTTCTGATGGATGTCTATTGATTATATTAAATCTCCAATGCTTATATTGTCCAACATTCTTATGTACATATCATTTTAATGAAGGCTGTTAATGACATTGTTAGAACTAGAATAGACTTGGTTCCTCTACATCTCCTGCAATTCAAGTCATAATAGTAAAAAAAAAAAATCATACAAGAGAGAACAATTAAATTGATTAGCATTTTAAGAAGATTTACCAAAATGCCATCATGGTTTGGTCATAAATCTGAGAATATCCAACATGATTTACTTACCAAATCCATAAAAGCAGCCATTAGAACAGGAACTAAACTGCAATATTTCTAAAAATCGACATAGATTGACACTCCAATTCAGTCTGTGTGTCAGAGGTTAATTGGCTGTTGTTGTTTATGACAGTGAAACACCTGCCATTGGAGGAGATTTGTGACTCCAGATGCGTCTTTTCTGCCTAGTAGAGTGTTTAATTTTTCCCTAAAGCCACATAAGTGCATACAGTTTTATGGTTGAGATTTAAAATAAATAAATAACCCATCAATTTACACAAATCAAATAGAGATGAACGTATTCTTTCCTCTTACAGATTTTACCACATGCTTTTGTGCAAAAATCTCCTGGATTAACAGAAAAATATGCAGTACTGTATATATTTGTACATTAAATGTTATCTGCGGCAGTCACAGTTTCTAAGTAGGGATGGTTTTATCTCGCAGGGTGATGTTTGATATGATTCAAAGTCAGCTCGTCATAGTTTGCTTAGATTACATCTTTACAGTTCTATTTTTTCTCTTATCTGTAGTTTTGTAAGTCCTTTCCATTTTCTCAATTCCGCTAATGCTGCAGAAAATAGCTGAGCTTCATGCACTATCAGTGAGTGTTTAGCAGAGCGCACCAGGCTTTGCTTTAGCCAGTAAATTTTAAAAGCCTTCAGCCTCTGCAGTAGCATGACAGCAACTTCAGCAGCCGTTTTCCAGGGCTGCTAACACAAATTAAAATGTGGCTTTTCATGTTTTCTTTTTTTTTTATTTTTTTTATCCCTGTTCATAATGTAAAAGTATTGTTGGTGTCAATCCTGCCAGATGTGGCGCGGCTCATATCCCTTTTTCTAATTCACAGATTGATTTCTCTTCTCTCCATTGAGATAATTCATCTTACGTCTATGAAATGCACAAACAGGGTTTTTTGTCAAACAACAGGTGCAGGAGGAGAATGAACAACTCGTTTACATCACTGCAGTGTCGCTGTGACAGAGAGCAGATGTTCACTGTGATTGCTTAGTGGTGTGTTTATTTCTACTGTGTTCCTCTGACTTTACTTTGAAGACAAATGAAGTGAAGCTACGTGTCTGTCATCTTCATTTTTCATAGTGTAAAGATATCACATCACTGTTGAAAAATCACCTCTGTTTCAGAGTTTTATTTATATTTACCATTCAACATTCAAAGTATGAAATATTTTATTGTGTGTTATCACCTAATTGCAGAGTAAAGAATGTGGCAAAAACACCTTGAAATAACAGCAGGAACATTTTATCTGACTTCCTCAGTTGTCCGTTTCACAACGCAGCAATGATACGGAATCTAACTAGAAAAGCACTCTGGGAGCGCAGACCTCTGCCAATGCTTTGTTTAGTTAGTGCTCGTCGTCTATGGTGCCAACCAGAAGCATGCTAACACGAAGGGCGTGTAGCGCCACCTAGTGTCTGAGAATGGAACAGTAATTTGAATTTCTCATGTAAACATAGCCTAGCTGTGCTATCCCTGTTCATTACATATGTGGTCTAGTAATGCTTCGTAGGCAGGAGAGGCGGGGCTAAAAGGTTGTCTTTCAAATCCCTCTGTATGCAATAGGAAGGTACTACAACCAATCAGCATAATATTTAGGATGATGTAGTTAGACAGACGCCGGAATGTTCACGGAGGAGTCTGGAGAAAGTTATGAATGACTGAACAAAATGGTGGATTATGGATCTTAATGACTGTTGTCACTTCTGTAAAAAGAATTTAAAGATTGTTGACGTTTTCTCACGTTTTTGATGAAAGCAAATCACCACCCATTGTTGTTCTTCTTCTATGGTTGTTTCCAGTTGTTTTTCTCCGAATCGTTGCAGCGTCACTTTGTTTCTCCCGCCCTCTGACTCTATACTTCACTGTGATTCATCGGCCAGTTTTAGGAAAATCTAGCCAAAAGTTATATTGAGCCTAACTGGACCTTCTACACTACCACATAAGATTTGCTGCTGCTAGGGGGGTCTTGTACGGTTGGGCTAAGGTAAATTCAATTCGAGTTCTGAGAAACTCCAGTTAAGTCCTTAATCTGAGCAAGGCAATAATTCGAATTTCTAATAGTACGGCCACACCAAACGCAAATTTTCACATTCGAGATTACGTACAAAGTCAATGGAGAGACGCGTTTGGAGGCAGATTCACCCGTGGGGAAGCGCGTTAGAAGCGTTTCTGTGGCGCGTTGGAGCGTCCAGGCATTGGAGAGGCATGTCTTGCCGCAAATCCGCGTAAACACTGGAGTTGAAAATATTGAACTTTTCAGGCGAATTTGCATTACACCGTGTTATGAAAGCCAATCAGCGTTGAGATGCTGCCAACGTCGTGATGGAATGATGTATGATGCTCAGACTAACCTGGAAGGTGGCAGAAAGAAAAACTGAGCCTGAAATACAATTGAAAATGGACTTCATGACAGAAGGAGTTCCTGGATGAGGTGGTGGAATTGCAGACACTTCTGCAGGATCAGGTGAACCCAAAAGTGATGGTGTCTGGCCCTGGGACGTATGGGACATCCAGAGCAGGTACAGAGCAGTAATCCAAGTGATCTGAGCCGTAGTTGAGGACAGACTGAAAAGGCGGGAAAGATTGTGTTTATCTATGTTTATCCAGCGTCCAAACTCAGGTGTTTATGTGGTGTGTCACAGGTGTACACACGTAAATTCGCATTTGGTGTGGCCGTACGATAAGTACATGTGAACGTACTGAATGTGTTTGATTGGGTCATAGTACTCAGTACTCAGGGAATTTAGGAAAAATGGGGAAAAAGATAAAAATGCATCATTATAAATTTTTTAAAAAGTTATAAATAAGATTAAATAATGCATAATTATGCCCTATCAAAATCACCATTTCTCGTCACTGATTTCCCCTATTAAGCATGTAGTACTAGTGTTTTAGCATTTTGGTGTTGTGTTTAGTATGAAAAAGTCAATAGCCTATTCTGAGAACATAAAGAGTGTAAAATAAAAAAACATTTACTTAAGTACAGCAACAAAGTACTTACACTAAAGAGATGAATAATGACCTGAAAGTGTATAGAAATTTGCTAATTATATTCAGGTGGAGACTTGGTTTAGATTCATCACCACAGATAGTAGTCATTTCTAAGTGTTTTCAATACTGTACACCAAGTATGAAAATCAATTTTCACATAAACAGGATCAAGAACACATTCTGGAGGATAAGACTAAGAGGGTTTTAATGAATGGCAATACTGCCTTTTCTTTTCTGCAGCTGTGCATCTTATTTTTCTCACAGATTAGTGACTGAAACTAACAAGCAGAACAGCTTCAGAATGAGATCAGTGAGACAAACCCTGACTGAGCTGATATTTCTGAGGAATGTACCCTGCTCTGTAAGAAAAACGCTTTTCCTCAGTCCCTGCTGTTGTACAGTTTACAAAACAAACACCAAGTAAGTTTCAGGTCAGCTGATCTGTCAACCTGTTTTCTTCAGAGACAGTGTTGAGCCTCTATTCGACACTAGTGTGAAAACAACAGAACCAGGGGAATCAGAGTCAAAACACATCGCGAGTGGATGCTGTCATCATGCTTTAGTGAACATATTTTGTATGTCTTACCTAGGACTGTTTATATCTATATTAAATAAAATAATTATTGCCTTTTTTCACCTGTATTTAACAAATGTGTAAATATTCATGATTTGATTATAGCTTATTCATTTGTTAGTGATATGACTGATTGTTGATACATCTTAAGAGTATCACATCGTCAATTCATGTAACTGTAAACTGTGACCCTCATCAACATAAAGAAGAAATGAAAGAAAAACACCAATCTGAAAATATTTACACTGACTTCCTGCAGATCTTTCCTAATCCTTTCATACCACTATGGAAAAGTGAGGCCAAAATATTATAGTTATAGGAACTGCCATGTTTATATGATGAGCAAAAGCAGTTGATTACCCATGTTTCAATTAAAATCATCCATCAGGTTCTAGAAGATCCAAATGGAGTCACTACTCAGTTAAATCACAACATGCTGAAAAATTCAAATAATTTTTCTAATGATGCTAAAAATAGTAGTCCCTAATGAAGCTGTAGCTCAAGCAGGTGAATGTTTTATTTATATAGGGCTTCCACACAATAGAAACAGTTGATATTTTCAACACCTACAGTCTTACGGTTCAGTTCCTTCGTGATTTCAATGCATCTTTGAAAAGATTAATTTCTATAACTCTTACATCACATTGTTTTAAAACATTTTCACTCCTCCAGTCAATCTGTATTATGAAGGAATGTACATTTCACTGATATACAGATAAATAGATGTGTTGTAGGTCAAAACACTGCAATGAATCTTAAATATGGCACCAGATTGGAGAAGAGCATTGTGTCCTCTATGAATAACTGGAGTTCAGAGCAAGTTCACAATGTAATCTGTTCATGCACTGTGGAGGATAATACCTACAGAGTTCAACAAATACATAAAAAGTTTAGGTTTTTTTGTGTGCGTATGTGTGTTGTGTGCACATGTTTGGAAGGTATAAAATGGTAGCAGAAGAGTATGGCACTGGGGAATTCTTCTATTTTTGGGGCATAATACAATAATCCATTTGCGTCTCACTCTTACACTCCAAGTTTTACCATTTATGAAACTGCAGTTTTCTCCAAAACATAGTAACACCCTCTTTTTTGGCATCCATAATGTAAATAACTCTCTTAATCTGTCTGATTTGACTCGTGCATAGATGACAGTTATAGTCTGTGGAGTCGGACCCAACAGTGAGAAAGGTTAGTGTAAAATTCGACTTGGTGAATGTCATTTTGATCCACTTTTTTCCAATAATCTAAAATGTTACAGAAGCTCCAGTTGTATTAAACTGACGAATAAAATGTTTGTTCAGGTAGAAGACACACAGGGAGAAAACATTGAACATGATGCCCCTGCCTAAAAAAAAAAAATAAAAAATTTTACAAAGTAATTTTGATTAATCATTTTATATTAGTCCTTAATTTTATCCTGTGCTGTGTTGATTTTAGAGTGAGTCATTTACTATTTTTGTCCATTTGCTATAGAATTTACGGTTCCCTTTGAGGAGTTTGTCCAGATATGCTTACACATAAATATTATTTCCAAAAAAAGTAGTCTCACACAACAGTTTGTTTCGCCCCCTTTAGCTTCGATGATAGGACATATGGGCAATGCAATGTCACAAGAAATGTCAGACAGTTGGAATAGTCACAACACAGATTTTTAATGTGCTCTGTTGGCCAATCCATGTGTGAAAATGTCTCATACTTCCTGAACTACTTTCACAATTTGATCCTGATAAATCCTGGTATTATCATCTTAGAATATGTCTGTGTCATCAGTAAAGAAAAAAAAAAATACAACTCATCCATTACATTCAGATAGTCACTGATCTAATTTTATGGACATTTATCATTGCTGAACCGAGACCTGAACAACTGAATTAACCCCATGTTATAACGCTGTCCCCATAGGCTTGTACTGTAGGAACTAGGAATGATGGGTAATTACTTCATCCAACTCACTGCTCATAGGATCAATTTTGATCCTTTTTTCCAGAGTACAGAATTTGTTTTCCAGCAAACTGATGGTTGTTTAATCGAAACAGTAACTACCCAATGGAAAGTTTTTCTCTATTTGCTTAGTTTCATCCAGTTTTAAATTCAAAAAATAAATAAATTAGACCCAGTAGTTCATCTAAAATGTCAAGTTTTGGCATTTTGCTGTTCATGCCCTCTCTTAACACACATTAATTTCTTAAGCTAAATGCTATCATTTTACAGACACTACTGAATAAAGAACCGCCCCCCAGTTTTAATCTGTGACAAAGTTTGTCGCAGTTCAGTGTTTTGTGACATTTCACCTACTTAAATGTATCAAGAAACATACTATATATCACCACTCACACAAGATAAAGAACATTATTTTGTCCTTAAAACACTGCATAAAATAAGTGGAATAGAAATTATGGGTGTTGTAAAGTTGTTGTTTTTTTAATAAAATAAACACTTTGGTTGGATTAGAGAAAAAAAAAGAAGCTAAAATAAACACGTGTTCAAGGAAATATTTCTCTAGATTAATTTTCAATGTTCTCCAGCTCTTTAGCAAACACAGCAAAACAAAGTGGGTTCAAAAAATATATACATCAGTGCACCCTGATATAAAAGTGTATTAAAGATGTTCCACGCAGTTGTTAAAGTATAAAATGACATGTTCACTAAAAGGTAAATGCACTACCATTCAACTAAAATAAATTGTGCATTGCTAAAGACAAAAGGCACTTTGGGGAATATGAGTCTGTGATGTGGATTGAACCACTAACCGTCTGTGACTGACAGGAGGTTTGGTTTATTGTTAACTTCCCCAAAACCCTCAGCGAATTCAATCACAGACAAATTCTGCTGATCAAGTACTAAAAGGAATTAGCATTTTCATGAATTGCAGCTTTGTAACTTCAGGTTGTGATGTCGCATGCAAACTATTTGTGGCGTATTTACATATTTCTAGGAATGAACTTTAGAAAAGTACCTCTAAAGTAACTTAATATGTACATATGAAAATGATTCAATGGGTTTGTGTAGTTCCACAGTCCGATGATTCAAAAATGTAACATCACATCTATGTCCGAGTCACCGCTCGCTACACTGCACTATGACAGCATAAGCAAATGTAGTTTCTGTTGTATAATTTCAGAGTTCATGGTCCAGAGGAACTCCATCAGGCCTCCAGTGAGGAGCTGCTCCATGGGAACAAACTGGAGCACCTGTTTGTCACCGCCTGTGTCCTCCTCTCCTCCCAACAGCTGACCCATGCATTTCTGGACTTCATTGAGAGTGGGGAGGATTCTGGAGGCGACTTCAGGGCAAAAGCCAACACAGACAAGTACTGCCCCAACGTGGCCTGAGGGGGATGGGCACCTGAAAGTGACTGAGCGAAAACACAAATGTAGGCAGAAGACAAGAGCTGCAGTGACTCTAGTGAGAACAGAAAACACAGGCAGCAGCAGAGCGTCCCCAGAGCTCAGGGTCTGCAGGGAAAACACAAGGCAGTTTAAGAGCTCCTGCTGGTATACAGCCTCCCCGTCGTGCAGTGTGATGCAGCCTCTTTGAGGAGATGATGGCTCTGCAGAAAACGTCAAGACTAAATCATGGATTTGGCTCTCACTGTCACCCCATAGTGCACGACTGCCAAACACAAGACACTGACTCTTGTTTTTACTCCCATCACTGTCAGCAGTGAATATGCCAAGACCTGCCACATCTGATAAGACTGAGGCCGTGTAAACCACATGGCACGAGTCACAGGGAGCAAGACGAGTCCAGTCTACTGCTGAGCTGTTGGTGGAGTCTATTAGGGCTTCATTAAGATGGTTTAACAGTCCTCCATCACAGAACGGAGAATTTCTTACAGCTGGCAACGCAGCCCCCGCAATAACATACCAAGAATCCACCTGACAATCCATAAGAGGTCCTTGCAGTATGCAGCTGGTCCCTGTCACTTCAGTGCAGTGTCTCTGTATCCATGTGGCATGGCAACCCCTCTCAACACGCTCCCTCCAGCTCAGGGTCTGCAACTCCCTCCGCTCATTGAAGGAGCCTGTTTGCTTCTTCTGTCCCAGAGGGCGTCCTGCAGAGACGCTGCAGCAGGCGGGACTCACAGTGTTACGGGAAATCCACCGGCCCCGAGGAAGGAAGATCACCTAAACACAAAGAAGTTTAATCAACTTTTATTTTTTATCTTTAATTCTGTACATTTACTGAGTTTTTTCTCCATTGAATGACTATTGTGAGATGTTGAAGTCAAATATAGGCAGGTACAGCTCATTTAAATTCAGTTTAATCTTTGATTTTCTAAATGAGTTTTGGGTTTTCTGCAATTGATTCTATTCTTGCTGTAGAATTTGGGTCACTGTGTCAAGATGGCAAACTCAAGCATCACAAAAGCAACCTTTTTTTATGTCTATTATTTGTTTGTAAAACAAAAAAACAACATATTAACATTATCAAGACAAAATAAAATAAATGACCTGAAAAGCATTATTTTCAGTGATTTGGAGGATGATTATGGACCTTATCATCACATCTAAGACAGAGGAAAATCTTGCATATGTTGCAAATTCTCTGTACATTTTGTATTTTCAATAGACGTTATTTGTCAGTGTTTTTATTAAACATCATTTTTCATTCGATTTACCCAACAGTTTTGTGATTGCAAGGTAGGTGAAAAGCAAAAAAAAAAAGTTTTCTCTTTATTTACGGTAGTTACAATAGTCAGGCTTTTGAGCATTTTGTCTTAAAAAGTGTCAAAGCCGGGAATAAAGACTTTTTTTTTTTAAATGGATGAACAATTTTCATATTAGCTACTCAAAGACTGTCAACTTGATTCAAATTTAACATCATACCTGAAAGCGCTGCAGGTATTCCTGAGCCACACAGTCCCTGATGTCGTCAAGTCGCTGCCTCTGCTCTGTGCTCATGTTCTCAAACAGCTGCAGGTTCTCTGTGATCGTCTCCACCTGCAGCCTGTGGAAGTAAACACATACCTCTTCATGCTGTTTGAGAAAGGACTGTGGTATAAGAGCGCTAGGGAAAAGTGCCTCTCGGTTGGCCACATTTGGTCCATAATTTCGAATAATTTTCGAGAGCAGGGGCCTCACTGCTTCTTTGCCGTCATAGTGCAAACATACAACATACACCTCAGAGTTCCCTGCTTTGCTTGTAGCAGGTTTGAATACGTTGACCGAACAGAAACAACAGTTGAGCAGATACAGTAAACAGACAGAGGAGTGTTCATAAAGGGTGAACATTTTCAGTACAAAGGAGCCGCCGGGGCTCAGCAGCAGCAGTGCAGCTGTCACTTCACAATAATGCAATGATGACACGAGCGCCTCCTGCTCATCTGGGTTCTCCTGACAGTCAAAACTGCCATCTGCCGTCACCATGTTGACACTGTGCATGTTCCCCACAAACGCCTGGAGCTCAAGTAAATGCTTCTGGATCATGATGTTGCCTGTGTTATCAGAACCAAAGAACCACCATGGCAGTGTATTAGCAATCAATCGATCGTCTGCAATAGTTGTGCTCCCTCCATTTGCCTCATGATAGGGGTTAAGAGTGTTGGCAGCCCAGGTCCAGTCACAGTAACGTGTACATTCACTGGTCTTGATATAGTGATTCAGAGCACTTATAAAAGCCCCTGGAGCTTCACATAAGTGAACAGTGTTCAGCTCACCACTGCGCAGAGCATCTTCTGGAAGAGGATTAAAGGTTCCCAGGATCTCATAAAACTTACACCAGGCCTGAGTACAGATCTCTGCATTAGCAGCAGAACGCACAGCAGCGATAACCTTTCCAGCACGATTGGTTGAGTTGGTGTGTTGGTGCCAGACCTGGACATTTTTGTCACTGAGCTGATTCTTCACAGCGTTTAATGAAACCTTCAAGGTCTGCAGATGAGAGTACTCCTCTGTAGGGTATTTGAAAGCAACATTTGGGTCAGGAATGCACCACTCCCGATTTGCAGGTCTCTTGTATGTCTTCATTTTACTAAATAATCCTTTAATCTCTGTCCATGTTTCAGGGTCGAAGTCCACCATATTTCGATTCTGCTGCTGCCGTCCAGCTTTCCGCCTGGTTCCATTTGCTGCATTCATTGTCCACACCTGTTACACAAGAACATAATGAGTTAGCGTGACAAACAAACCTGCACCACCCACTTTTGTTTTGATTTAATCCACTTCTGTTTATGTGACCTGCTTACATAGCAGAGAATGAATTCAATTTTGAGAGGTAAAAATCTGCAGGCTGTACAGTTTACAGGAAATTAGTGATATTGAGAGCAGCAGTGGAGCCTTCATTTTTCTCTACATACTTGAATGGTTTTAAATTATCAATGTGTGATGCCCTCAGGCACCAGGACAGTCTGTAAATATGGTTCATTACCTCACTGAGTTTTTTTACAAACCAGAATAAGAGCCTCTTGAAGCTCTCATGTAGTTAATCATACTATGTCAAGTAATGAATGTGAATATCAAAACCTAAACACTTAAAGGAAAGATTAACATTTTGATAATAAAGGTTCTTCAAAACCTGTAATCAAATACAGGGTATTCATTGGGCGGTCCAATATTAACATGATTTGCTAAATAAATAAATAACAGCAAGACAGTACATGAATTATTGTGCGATTTTTAATCTATGATACAAAGGCAATATATAGTAAAAATCCTCTGCTCATATGCCTGTGATTTGAATGACGACAGCAGGCACACCAGCATATTTCTAGGTCATTTCTTAATTAGTCTGCAGTGACTCAGTGACAAATGGCAACATATAGCATACAGCTAATGACAGCACATCCATCATGTATTTCTAACATATCTCAACAGTAAGTACTGCCTCTTCGTATCAATGTAATCAGCTTTATGCTCTACATAAACAGTTCAGTCCTTTTTTTAAACAAGTAAAACATACACAGAGAGTTATGCATGATACTACTGTATATGATATTGAATTGGATGTGCTTGAATCAAACAGTTGGGCATTAAGCACAGTGTGGATGAGGAAGATGAGGAAAATGAACAAAAGTAGTTAAAGAATAAATAGAATAGTGTTAAATAATTGATCAAATCTAATTCAATATCAGCCTATTGATGAAAAATATAATCACAGGCTGCTATTATAAATGTCTGTGTATTTAAGGTGCCATTCTGGATTCAGTGAAAGGTATTAGAAATTAGAAATTTAATTTCCATCCATTTTACTGGATAACAAATTAAAACAAGACTCAAAATACTGCCCACAATATCACAGTTTGACCTATCCACCTATGACTGTAATAGATGCAAGTACAGATTATTTCAATGTGATCAATATTGTATCCCATTTAAAGTAAACATGTAATATTTTGATATTTTCGATCATAAGTAATGGAATACTTCTGACCTAAGTATAGGTATGGTAATTTGATGTAATGCATCAACATATACACATGTGGTGATAGTATAAAAATATACTTCATGTTGGTAGGCTTGGTTTTAATGTTTCACAGATTCATTGTTATTGTTACATTATGGTCTTCCACACCCATACTACTGAAGTGTTTAAACGAACACAAAACGGTTCTGTTAAAGACTGTACGGTGATGATAGGGCCTGTAAGAATAACACAGACGTTTCATAAATTGTCTGTAATGCATTGACAAGACTCCTGTTTGTTTTCTTAGTGAACACAGAACATAGACATTAGACTGACTTCAGATGAGCTGACGCTTCACTCACGGCCGAACTGAGTATTTTACAAAACGGAAGACCTGGAGTGTTACACAAAATGTGGTATTTAAAGACTGCCAGATGTCTGCTTCTGCTCCATCACACAGTCACAGCCCAGAATGGAGCTATGTGACAGAAGCAAACACTAGAAAACACTGAACACAAACTCACCGAGTACACTGCGACCTGCAACGGACGATACTTTCACGTGACTCAAAAGACATGACTGCGCATGCGTACATTCAAAAGGGCAGGGTTTTATTTAAAGGAGAACATAGCACATATCCGTTTGCATGTGGCCCGAGTGAATCCGATCAAAGAAGGACAGGTACACCACGAACACACTGTCTGGACATATGTCAGGATGGATGAAGAGCAGAGGAAGGGTATTAAATTGTTAAAATAAAATTACAAATCTTAATTGAAAGATAAAGAAATTGGCACGAGGAAACATCAGAGTGGGAGTCAACTTATGTTAGTTCCCATCATCTGTCAAACCAGATCTTTATGTATTACCCTATTAGATAATCAGGCTTTTAGGAAGTATTTCACATTTTCACACTTACTATTTAATTTTCTACAACATAATCTGTGCTGTGCAGTTCAGGGGAAAGTACATAAAGACTATTTTAAGGAAGAAAACCTCATGCCACATCTGCAATATTCTAAATTACTTGTACATACTAGAGATACATTTCTACTTCCGCCAAGGAGGTATTAAATTTGGGTCTGTATGTCAGCAGGATTACGCAAAATGTTCTTCACAGATTTTGCTGAAACTTTCAAGAATGATAGATAATGGAGGAAGAACCCATTAGATTTTGAGCAATGAAGGTCAAAGGTCAAGGTCACACCAAAGGTCAACAGCTAAAACATATCAGCGGTAATATATCTCAGGATTCAGACAAGATAGAATCGCATTTTTTGCATTCACATTGTCTCACCTTCGGACATCAGATGGGTCAATACTTATGGCTCGATCATGTCACGTTTTGACGTCGTATAATGCCATATCAAGCCTTGGCGGAGGTCTGCTGTCTCTGACTGCCTTGTATAAATATACGTTTATTTAGATTTATATGTTTTTATCCTGGGTATTAGCTGCAGTTATAGAAATATACATTTTTGTATTACTGTATGTGACAAACCAAATCGTATCTTGCATCACACAACTGAGCAACTGAAGTACCGTAATGTATTGTTGTGAAAAGATTAGGAAAGACAGGTTGCAAAATGAAACACAAACCACACATTACAGTTCTTTGTGTATGGATAATGCACTAAAAACTGTGTTTGATCTATTCATTTAGCCCCTTGTGAATCCTAACTCGTCCTCACTAAAGAGTATAGTTATTGTAAACGAGCATTCACATTCTCAGTTATTGACTATTTAGACCCAGTATTACACCACTATGACATCAGACTTAACAAACAAATACAGATGTGAAATCCTGTCCTTCCAGCTGTGCATCATGTAATCTCATTTCAGAAAAACGATTGCAGTCAGTGGAAATAAGTCTTTTTTTTTATCCTAATCAAAATGTTTTATCATTTATGCATGTGTCAGACTACAAGACACTTTTACAAATCAAAAAAGGCAGTTTGTTGTAAATTTATTCAAATATGTCAAATATGAACTGTCTCTACTCTATCTACATGAACTAGCTTATAACTTCTTACCAAAGCTTGAAGGAGATGAAAAATGTTAAGTAACAGCAATTTTGTTGTATGTGACATTGAGTGTTTTGTTAGATACAAGCCATTGAATCACTTCACATGAAAGTTCTAGATACTATGTTCTTATCTTTACTACAAATTGTGACTTTCTTGATGTATAAAATTATATTTTAAATAGAAAAGCATCATACGATTTTTGTAAATGGTAGCTCAATTACAACAGGCCATTAACCACTATTAATTTTTTAATTTAGGTCCCACGGTAACCTGATTTGGTTGAACTTCATCCTTCTATTTGATTGATGAATGAGTCTAGACTTTTATTTCTGCAAGGAAAGAAAAATCTACTTTGCTAGAGCATGTATCATGCAAGCGAAGAAATTAAAATCTACACTAATCAAATTTTACGGATGTGATGCATTGATTGATTCACGGTGTTAAGAAAAATTAAACACTCAGTCTTTTCAGCTTTAAACAAATGTTAAACTTTAAGTAATACCAGAGCTTTCCTATAGATCTGCAAAACAATCACTCAGGACACATCTGGAGAGGCTTTCGAATACCAGGTGTGAAGAGATCACTTGCATTTGGATATCTCTGAATCAGTGGTGAGAGCTCGTTTTTAAAAAAAGGGAAGCTCACCTTACAGGTCCTTCATAAAACTTGTTGTATCATAGCAAAGTAATTAAAATAAAAGGAATTCTTAATTGCGACCTTTATGTTTCATGTATACTCGGCAGAGGTGGTCAAAGTACTCAGATTCTGTACTTAAGTAGAAGTACAGCTACTTGTGTGGAAAAATACTCTGGTAAAAGTAAAAGTACTGATTCAACTCCTTCACTTAAGTAAAAATAAAAAAGTACAACTTCTCAATTGTAATAAAGTATAAAAGTAAAAATGCAATAATAGTGAGTTAACTAGGAAAAATCTGAAAAGTTTCAAAAGTAGCTAAAATAAAGCCTTTAAAAGTGAGTTACTGTGTAGACAATGTTTTTGATCAAGTCACAGATATTCATTTTTGTGGGTATGGGCAGGAAATTTTGAAAAAAAAAAATCACAATTGAGATAAAAAGTCATCATGAGTTATAAATATGAGATAAAAAATACATAATTTTAAAAGAAAAAGTCAAAATTGGGAGATAAAATGTTAAAATGGTGAGATAAAAAGTATAAATTATGAGATGAAAAGTCATATAATTATAGTATATAAAATCCCAGTTTCTCTTCACTGATTTTCCCTCTCAAGTGACATATTTTTCATACTGTCACACCTGTTTAGTTTGAAAAAGTAACTAGTTTATTCAGAGAAAGTAATGAGTATAAACTACAGATATTTACACAAAAATGTAGGAAGTAAAAATAAAAAGTTGCCAGAAAACTAAATACTCAAGTAAAGTACGGATACCTAAAAAAATCTACTTAAGTACAGCAATGAAGTACTTTTACTTAGTTACTTTACACCTCTGATACTAGGGGCCTCAAACTCTGGTCCTTGAAGGCTGCTGTCCTGTATCTAAAACATGCAGGATAGTAACCCTCAAGGACCTGGATTGGTGACCCCTGTGTTTTATATTTTATATGAGTTATATATTTGTATACATATTAATTTATTCTTGCACTAAATGGATTGAAAACTAGTGATTAAGTATCTGCTCATTACGCATTACATTTGCGGATAAATAATGTTAGAGAAATACTGTGTTTTAATCAACAGTTTGTATGAACACCATATTTATGGGAGCCACCATTGTTGTTTCATGGGTTATGAAACTGCTAGTACATCAATCTAGTACAACGTCACATGTGGGAAGTTATGGGTTTGATTTTCACAGGTAGAAGGTTTGAAAAAATACCAGTTGTGGTTTGTCTGGAATGCAGCATGAGTTGTCAGAAAACACCAGTTTCATGTTTTTCCTCAAATGTGTTGCTCGGTTCAGTACACATTTATATTGCAAAGTGATCACATACCTTTTGGCTCAATGGATAGTAACAGGAGTAGCAGCCAAATTGGAATGACAGCTTTTGTCAATACAGCACCTGTACTCTGGTTGTACCTTCATCTCTTTTACACATATTAAAATATGACAGCAGTTTTAAAGGTAAATAAGACAAGATAAATAGTGTTATTGCTGCAGTCACAACCAAATGATAAAAATAAATCAAGGTAACTGTGAAAAATAGTAAAGCAAATGCCTGAACAGATTTGAGCCTAAAACCTCTTCATTATGTAACGAAAAACTAAAAAAGTAAAGTAATACATCAGCCTTAGATGCATTTTTTTCTGCTCTGTAGAATGTATCATTCAGTATTCCAAACTTTTTTTTTTAACTTTAAAAATAAAGATACATTTCAGCAGTTTTTCAGGCTACCACACATAAGCTGTATAAATGTTCCTGGATTGTGTGTGCATCCTTGCAGCCAGATTATCCACAGTGAATAGATCTGTGTCATGATGTTGCATAATTATCAGAGCTTTGTAGATTGTGAGCTGATGGACTCTGACTTCAGAAATACTGCCATTTGAATAAGCTTTAGATTCTATATATAACTGACCTATCTGCATGGGCTTATTATCTATTACAATCACACAGATTCACTTTAGATCCTCAGATAAATGTATATTTCCTCAGCTGGATTGTGGCAATTTTGGGGTTTGACTTTGTGTGGGGGGGAAATAATCCTGAACAGTGTGTCTCATTCATAAATAATGGACCTTTGGGACACAGGTGAAATTAGGATATTTAAAAAAAATACAGGAGTAAACCAGCAGCTTCATACAGTAAAACTGGACCCTCTTTTAATACATACATATTTCTTCTTCAGTCTTCTCTAATGCAGTGTCTCTGTCAGCCACATTCAATATTTTATACACTGTGACAGGTGGAAAAAGGCAGTGGCATGAAGCAGGTGTTTGCCGAGATGGAAGGATTATTCCTCTTTTATTCCATAGAGAGTTATGAATATTAATAGTTAGAATAGAATAGAAAATGTATTGTCATTGTACAGTATACAACAAAATTCAGTGCACTTGCGTACTGGATCATAAAAAGACAGCATAATTAATTTAAAAAAAAAGTCATTAAAAGACACTAAAATACACAAACAATAAATACAAAAACATCCATTCTATTCTCATTCACGCGGTGCAAAAGGTATGGTGATAAAGTGCAGCATTGTATGAGATATGATTTATGGATTTAGAGAATACACAATATGAGGATCAGAAATTGAATCCAAATGTAAAATAAACTTATAGGCAACTATTAAAGTGTTTGTTTTAGTGATTCACCAAACAATTCAGTATATTTTAGAAACATGCTGCACTCTTGAAATGAGCTTCATCAACAAAGTCCATATAGTTCAGCTTCTGCAGACGTATGTTCTTATATATTTGTATCAACTTTTGAGGATGGTGGTTTTTTTAATGGTGAATAATTGTAAAATGGTGAATAATTGTAAAAGGCTTTCATGAGTACTTTCAAGAAGAATTGGCCTTTTGGTAAAATGTGGACTACCAGAGTTAGATGAGAAAATTAAATATTACAACTCCAGAATATATTAGGTTTATAGCCATTTTAGCCAAAGGACACACATTAACCAGCCCTGCTTGGATTTTACTGCAAAAACAGATTCAGTTTTCACTTTAATACCATCAGTAAATTAAATAAGTGTTTGCCATAACTATTAAATTTAAATTATAGGCCTATTTCAAGTGGTAATTTGCAGTAATGTTCACACAAATAAGAGAATAATTATGATCTTGGTAAACCATTGATAACAAAAAGCAATTTAGCTTTTAGGATCCAAAATGTAGATATAGTAACCCTTATCATGAGATAGTGAATAATCTTTGTGACTATAAAATAAGATATTAAATACATTCTACATATCTTCAGCTCTGTGTCATATGACATACTATTTTTATGTGTAATTTTAAAGATTCATGAAGCTATTAAAAATAAAATATAGAAACAGACCCATAGGTGACAAAAAGCCCTCCAGGGTTTGCTAAATCCAAATGAAATGCAACTATATATCACAATTGATATTAAAGAGATTGGAGACTTAAAGGTCATATGAGTATGAAAAAAATTAAATGTGCACTGCAAATAGTCAGCAGCCATGTCCTGTATGGCATATTATTTCTAAAGGCCACTCCTAGCTCCCTCCAGCATTCAGTGCTAACAAACAAAATATGAGATTTAAGTAGTTTGTGTTCAGTGCTGGAAAAAAAAAATTACTGAACGTATCTAGCTAGTTTAGTTTCTTAGTTATGTTGTGGACCATCTCAGTTTATTACCTCCACCAAGGAGGTTATGTTTTTGGCAGGGTGTTTTTTTTTTTCTTTCTTTCTGTTACTTAGCAAGATAACTCCAAAACTTATGGACATATTTTGATTAAATTTATAATGGGGAGATATGGAAATGATTACATTTTGGTGGTAATCCGGGGGGGGGGGGGGGGGGGTATTTTAAAGGTTTTTTTCTTTTCTTTGTTTTTTTCTTATTTTACAGTGTAATCATACACAGACTGCTCCTACAATCAAACATACAAAAGCAGCACATACAAATGAATTATACACAATTTATCAGCACATAATCACCTTCAGGAATTGTAATAGTAATGAAATTTACCTAACCCCTCCCCAAATGATTCTTTGCGAAGTGTCTTGGAAGGTAATTGTATGGTAGCATCTGGGGCTCATCACTATCAAAAGCCCCTCTGAGGAAACCTGGAGGTACCACTTGCAAATGGATTTCTCCCTTTAAAAGGTGGGTCCTGAGAGCACTTTAAAAAGCTTCCTCCCTACTGCAATAAGACTATTGAATTCACTACACTAATCTGCACTTTTAAAACATTGTACTTTTAAGGATTTTTTTTTTAGGGTTTTTAGGGGTTTTAAATGCAATGTTTTTACTTACTTACTTATTTATTTATTTATTTTAATTGTAGAGTTTATCATGTACAAAATCTCATATGTACATATTTTAATTTAAGAATGATGTTTTTTTAAATTGGCCCAGACATAAACGAAATTTCGTTCCACTGGATACCTGTCTGGTACACGTTGAATGACAATAAATCTTGAATCTTGAATCTTGAACTTTAGGATCTTTTCTCACATTCACTGCTTGTGTAGAGAACTGATCTTCCTTTGCAAAGAAATCAAACACTGTCGGCCAGCAAAAGTAAGAGCAGAACTAACAATAGCAAAACAAAAATTGTCACAACAACACAGACAGACATCATCCTTATGTATGGACAGACGGGTATAAAGTTGGTTAACACTGAAACTTTATTTTTCACATGCATACACAGTAAATTTTGCAGTGTTAAATCAACACTTAGAGCGTTTATTTAACTTCTTCTAGAGTGTATTTGTTCCCATTGTCTCCAAATTAACACTGCAAAATGTACAGTGTTAGTTAATACTTTTTAGAAGGTGTTTACTATTGTCCCTATTTTCAGTAAATTTACTCATGTTTGTGTGAATGGGATTAGCCCTAAGATGTTAATACTACAGCCAGGTCCATGATGTTGAAATTCAACTAACGGGTAAAAGAAAAGTGGGACAATGAAGCTTAATTGTATAAAACAGGAAGGGAAATTTATTATGCAGTCTTTTGGTGTTTTATAGTCATTGCTATTCATAATCTTATATATCCCTGGTGAATGCACTGAAACAAGGATTAATTCTAAAACATGTTTATGGATGTTAGATGGGAAATGTAATTAAGCTTTATAATGTATGTAGAGTTTTGACATTTATCTGTACAATTATTCAAGTGTATTCATGTTTACAACAGTTGTATCACATTTTGTGTAAACTGAAAAGAGAAAAGACCTAAATGAAGATACTGAAACAGGTAGTTGATAGAATTTATTAAAAAAAAATAATAATAATAAAAATGACAGCTTATGTTTATTTTAATTTCAGGTTGATAGGTATAAGACCATCAGTAAACACAAGGAACTACTGTCTGCAAACAAGGGTATGGTGGTTTATATTACACATGCTCATAAAATATAGAATGTATATCAGGTAATGTGTGGTAGAAACTAGGAAGATGGGTAACTACTGATTGTATTGTTGTAAGATAGAGATGCATAATGGAAGTGAAAAGTGTTGTTGTTTTTTTTAAAGCATGGCTTAAACACAGGAGACCAGTGCTTCTGTCCTACTTACAACTCAAACTAACATCTGTGCTTATTTTACTTTGAGTTCTCTACTCAGTTTACATAACATGTAATACAATTCCATTGACATTAGGATGAAACTTAGAACCTTTAACTGTAGGTAAGTTTTGTTGTCCTTAACTTTATCCCCTCATTTCACCATCCTACCCTTATCCCCTGGCCTTAACTCTAGAACACTAACATTGGGTGATTTTCATTGTGGTGCTGCCTTTTTAAAGGGTCTGCCATGGTACCTTTTTTATTTTATGTGATATTGCATATTGGGAAATTAAAGAAAAGTACTACAAGTTGGCATACAGTGTTTTACTTTTACATAAATTGATTAAAACTGTATTTCATCTGGGATATTATATCCAATATTAGTGATGGTGTTACCAATTTTAACGTTGGTGTTTTAGGGTTAATGAGAGTAGAGGTCCAACATTCATATCCTTCTCTAGTTCCTACCTCTATTACCTCCCCCTTAACTAGGACAGGAGGAGAGGGAGGACCCCCCCCCCCCCCCCCCCCCCCCCTTATAAATAAAGACACCACGGGTCAAACATTTGCAAGAAATTTCAACTTTCTATTCAAAATGCCTTACAGTGTTTGGTCCACTGACATCATTGCGTTGTGAACTGAATTTAACTCGCCACTCTGTTTACAGTAACTCCAAATGTAGTTTTTTAGAAATGGCAGGTCACATGTTAATGCAATGCAGAGACAAATCCACCAATCAGTGTCTACGCTGTTTACACGTCACTTTATGGTATCGCTTGGAACCACGTGGAACCTCAGCAGAATACACAGTAAATTTTGCAGTGTTAAATCAACACTTAGAGAGTTTATTTAACTTCTTCTAGAGTGTATTTGGTCCCATTGTCTCCAAATTAACACTGCAAAATCTACAGTGTAGATACCAAAAATCTAGGACTGGGTACCATTGGATCCGGTCGTTTTTTTTTGTAGTGAAAATGCACCAAAGTGAGTAGAATCAAATAGAATATGGTAGAGACGATGTTAGTGGAAACGTGATATTATAAAGGGCGTGAAACTAAAGATGTTCTTGTAGCTGTGAGGCAGACACCTTAGAAAAGGAATGACAAATGGGTCGGTAGTTAGAGAGGAGATCAGCATCCAGATTGTGGTTTTTTTTTTTCAGTTGAAGTTTGATTAGAGCAGTTTAAAATGAAGATGGAAAATGGCCAGACTGTAGTGAACAGCTTATAATATAAGTGTGATAAGTGGTCTTATGCCAGACATGTTTGATTAGATGAGGTCTGTAGGGAAGGAGTCAAAGGTGCAGGTGGGTGGTTTAATTTTTTTCATGAGACTTTCAACTTTGCTCTATGTTACTTCACATTGACAGTCCAGTCACAGGTTGTATGTGGGCAGATGACAGAAAAGGAGGAATCAAATTTCAGAGTGGAGACTGGATGGTAATGATCTTATATTTGAAAAACATAAAAAAAAAAAAAAAAAAACTGGTTGCACAGGTATAGCTTTGGGATCTATGTGGCTTTAGCTTTGGGGATTGACTGTTTAAAGTTTCCTGGACTGTGATTGTTAATATTTAAGTAGTATTTGGACCAAGCTTCCTTGAAGGACTTTGCATAGGCCTTCTGATGTTTATTAAATGACAGCTTACATACAGTATATTCATCTTACTGCTCCTTTCAAACAATCAAAAGTGTTGATTTGTGTTTAATATAATTTGTGCACCAATTACATATTGTATTATTGTGCACTTTGATGAAAGGAACAAATACAAGTAAATGACTTAACTAAAAAGATAGTGTCAATGGTCCTGTGCTCACACCTGTGACGTCTTGCTATCATCAAAAGGGAGTCATTCAATAGATCATAAAATCAGAATTGAAATTATTTTAGTGCCAGACTGGAAAAATATACAAAGTTGTAAACAAATTGTTTACAATTTTAAATTTCAACAAACAAAGTAATACGTTTTGTGCCTAATGCTTAGATCTATCTAATGAATCAATCAGAATTGAAATATGTTGAGAATTGAGGGAGGAGAAGCAATTTTAGTGAATTGTGGTCGCCGACGGATGCCGACGGACAAAGCGCGATGGCAATAGCTCATCGCATCTTCGTCGGGATGAGCTAATAAATTACTAATCTGATGGCGTGAGGGCAGGTCATGGTCATGTGACTGATAATGTGATGTTTTCTTTATATTACTTCCAATGTCATAATCAATATGTCCATAATATTATGGGATAAAAACCTGAAATTTGAGTTGCAAATGTCATTCTTAATTTCATCAGTAGTGTTATCAGGGCTTAATTTGAGCTGGAATATACCAGAACAAGATCCAGAACCTCTGACTTTCGACCCATGAACTACTTAATTGGATTCACTACCTCTGTGACCATGTCAGAATGGGGAAAAAAAACAAATAGAAAGTAATTATTTAATGAATTAATTAATTCAATAAAAGTTTGTTTCATATTCAGTTTTGTTATCTGTCTTATTGGCTCTTTCTCTCAAACGACATCCACAAAAATGTGTTTGCATATTACACTTCATTGTAGCATGAATTTTAAGAGGAAGGAAGGGGGTGCACATTTACCTTCACAAAAACATTGGTTTTCAGATTATAGTTAGCTTTGAGATTGCATTAGGGAAAAATGACAAAAAGACAAGAATGTATTTGAACTCTATATACAAGCTAAAATTGTCTCAGCTGATCAACAGAGTGGACACAGCAACACTAGTTAAAGCATCAATACTGTAGCAGTAGGGGTGCATAGGGTGCTGCAGCTCCTGTTAACTTTTGCACAAGGAGTCAGAACAAAGCAGCATCCAACCGTGGTCCAACCCCACATGCAAAATTGTAGATTGTGGATGCAAATTTGTACATCAAGCAAACTGGATTCATGGAAAACCATTCACACTCACCTTTTCATCACAAAACAAAATAATCTGGTGTTTTCATTGTCAATCTTGAAGGACTCTTAATCAGGGGAGACAATTCATTTCTTGTTGTCCTATGTGCTTATAGTTTAATTTCAGTGTGTGCACAATAACCCCCCCACCCACCGCCCTTTTTTTTTTTTTTTTTAACATCACTGGATCCACCTGTCCTCTGCATTCTGTTACCTCCCACTTTAGAAATTAAGCCTCAAATGCTATGTACAGTTTTTTTTCTTGTTTCACTGTTTAAACTGCAAACAAACAACAAAATGTTTGCAAAGTGTTCCCACTAATTGATGTTTACCAGGTGGTGGGGAGTAAAAAAAAACATCCAGTTATTAAAGAATATCTTTCGGTATTAAAGGCATTTGTCTCTCCCCTATGCTCTATCATTCCACCAATTCTCATAGAAGCAGGTTCAGCAGTTTCTGTATAATTCTGCTTAAAGATAGACAGATATCCACATCACATTACCTCATGGTAGAGGTAATAAATAAACCACCAAATCTACACCACGACATGCATAATGTAATAAGATTCTCTCTGGATAAATCAATTTAATAATTAATTCTCAGTCTACACACATTACTAACCATAATCACCTCAGGTAATGACACATACCCATGAGCTGTCAGTATGTCTTTCCATATGCCAAGGATTGTTGGTCAATCTGCTGAAGCTTTATGAAACCAGTGCAGTAGATTGTATTTGGAAGCAGTTGACATATATATTATAATAACATCACAATAATGCCATGGTAATAACGTGTTAAATTATATGTAATAATGTTACCTAACCCTTACCTAAGTACTAACTAGTAAAACATACTGGAAATAATTTGTCATATTATACAGGTAAACTTCATCTTCCTTCAAACATTATCTTTTATTTTAAAGTCATGCTGTAAACATTATATATTTAGTGATGTGAGTGATCACCAGGAAATACTTGTGGACTTGCAAAACACACGTAAAAAACTAATCAGATTCAGATTTTTTTTTGTATGTACAGTATGTGTACCATTGTATATTGTACTTTGTATTGTTGTGTGTTGTATCCTGTGTGTTGTCGACATGGATGGGGCTGACTGTAAAACTAATTGCCCTCTGGGGACTAATAAAGTCTTCTCATTCTCACATTGCTGCAGTCCTCATAGTGACAGAGGGGCGAAAGAAGAACTGAAGATGAAAACGTGCTATGCAACACAATTGTTATAAGGGGAAAAAAAAGTATTTTATTGATGGTCTCATGAAGGACAGTAGGATAAAATAAGAATATCTTTATATTTTCAAATACTTTTCTAGTAACTAATGTTAGTTAAGATCAACACAAAGGATAGGTTCAGGTTCCAGCTCATCGATTGTGATATTTGGTCATTTATACCCAAAACATATTTAAATGTACTATATTGCCCTCATTTTGACTCCATTATAGTCCTTCATAGACCATTACATGTTTAACTTTTAGCCTCCTAGCTTAAGGCATTATAGCAATATTGAACATGACATTTGGGAACCCCTATTACCAAAGGGAACAAGTGCCTAAATGTCAAATATTGTACTTTTCACACAGTGACAATTGATGAAAATTAAACTTGTGATGGCTTTTTAATTTAATATAGTCACACAGAAATAATTTTAGCTCTTTTGCCCAAGACATTGTTGAGATATTGATTATAACATTTGGGAACCCCTGTGTCTAATACCATTTTTTAATCTATTATGTCTAATTTTGCACTTTTACACGTTTGATAATTAAGGTGATAAAATGTTGACATATTAGCATCTTCAACTTAGAACTGTGACAATTTGGAGCGCCTGCGTACATCTATTTTTAATCCTAGTAAGGGTCAAGGGGGGCGCTGGGGGCTAGTTCAGCTACCTTTGGGCAAACACATACAAACAAACAACCATTCATGTTCATATTCCCACCAATGAGTAATATTGATCGACCATGGACCATGGAAGCCAGACAGAACCCACTCTCAGACATGAGGAGTACATGTAAACGCCACACAGGCCCACAGCAGTCTGCACTGGAATAAAACCCAGGTCTTCAACCCAAACTCTTCCTGCTATGAGGCAATAGTTCTAACTGCAATCCAATCAGAGGTTATACATAAATGGCAGCTTTTACATTTTATTGTAAAACTGACCATAAATGAAGCTTCCTGGCTTGTGCTCATTTAACAATGTTCAGTCTTTTCATTGAAGGGGTTACAACATTAGTCAAGCTAATGTCTAATAGATATTTTAACCTCTATTGTCAATCCCTAACTCTAGGTTAGTGTGGTGTTGTGTAGCAAAAAACAAAACAAAACAAAAATAAAAAGAAACTCCTCAGGAAGATCTAAAACGGCAAAAAAAAACAAAAACAAAACTCAACTGTCCTGGATTTTGAACTGCAGTCATTCATGCAAAAGCCCATGAAACCATTGGACAGTCTTAGAAATAATCTTTAATCCTGCCCCCCCAGGAGAGATGAGCATTGTTTTTGACTCAGTTTGTGTATGTGTGTGTGTGTTTGTTTGTCTGTTTATCTGCCAGCAGCTGTACGTAAAAACTATTGGACCAATTTTCATGAAGTTTTCAGGAAAGGTCCAGAATAGATCCCATTAAATTTTGGTGAATGTAGGTCAAAGGTCACATTCACCAAAAATGTGTATTCGCAATAATAAGAGATAGGGCAAATCAAGTAAAATGTGTGCAGGGGGGGTTGTGTCAGGCATCTGTTTCTTGTTCTTCTTTTCCTGCCTTCTTTACCCTGCAGAACTTGATTGATCCTTTTTTATGCTTTCCATGTCCTGATTGGCTCATGTTTCTTGTGATTTGATTTAATTACACATAACGATAAAGCAAAATAGAAACATATCTATCTATCTATCTATCTATCTATCTATCTATCTATCTATCTATCTATCTATCTATCTATCTATCTATCTATCTATCTATCTATCTATCTATCTATCTATCTATCTATCTATCTATCTATCTATCTATCTATATTTATTATATTTATTATATAGATATAGATATAGATATAGATATAGATATAGATATAGATATAGATATAGATATAGATATATAGGTGGGTTTTTTTTTTATTTATTTGCATATTTCTGCCCTAATTTCTTATTTGACAGTTTCAACGTAACAATTTAGAACAGAAAATATATAATCTCTACACTACTGAAAAATAGTGAATGTTTAAAAAATAGGGGAAGATGAATCTGCCCTTATAATATCATTATTATAGGTATTAATATATTATTACTTTTGTATTAGCGAGCTATTACTGTGGTAATACTGACCTATAATATAAATTCTTATCAGTGTTTTCCAACCCTACAGACACAGATATGTCGGTATTTTCTTTGTGAACATACTAACATTTCCTAATCAGTACTAATCACTGTCGACTGCAAATTGAAATCTGGTGGTGGCACCAGATGAATGATCACCACAGTAATAAGGACGTGTCCTCTGGGCTTGAATGTCTACATGCCTTAATGACGTGTCATTGAGTAGCCAGAGTATTTGCATGCTGGTATGTTATGGATTATTTTATCATTGTGGTATATTTACAGAACATTATTTGTCCATTAGAGCAATGACATCAGCCTGGTATAATTCGGTGTCAAACATCTCGTGACTTTGGTGGTCAGCTAAAAGCATAGTGTGCTTGGAATATTGTGATTAGGATTTAATATTATCCTAATCTGCTGCTCACACACAAGGTGACAGAAGCCTCTCCTTCACCTGGGCTCATTGCCACTACAACGATTACCAGACAAAGTTCATCTCTGAGGTCAAAGATCTGCTGTCACCACTTCAATAAAGGCCGAACGGTAGATGATAGACGCATGATATCTCCATCATGATGATCTCAGCCTCCTGGTTTTATCCTTGATGCCTGGAAACAAGGTCAGGCAGATAGATGTACACTGTCATGATGTACACAATGTACAGTACATTCTGACATGCCTGCAGTCACAACAGAAATAACATATGGCATAAAAACAACAGTCGTATTAGTTCTGGAGAGAAATCATAAATACACGGAGAGTAACTTATGTGCTTTTCTCTACTGAGAAGAATTGGAAACAGATTTCACTCTATGTGACAGTTAAAGAAAATATCCACACAACAGAAATGACAGTCCTTTTCATTCAGGCATTCTGCTGATGCTCTTATCAAGAGCAATTAAACGTTTAAAAGGGACGTAGCCACAAATTGCCATTTCATTAATTAGCAGTGCTTGGAGCCTACATTAAAAGTAATCTTTCAATAACAAAGTGGCTACAGGGGACAGTATTATAATGAGGTTTGGAAATTATTTTTCAAAAGGCTTGGGGAATGAAAAGATCATCTAATGCAGAGAATAATGGATGTTTTTTTTTTTTTTTTTTTTTTTTTGGGGGGGGGGGGGCTGTCAAGGAGCTGTATTGAAGGCCTGAAAATCTGTCCTGCTTTAAAATGACAGACTCTAGGACACACCACCTGTTTGTGTGATTCTCAATGATATTTCTCAGTTGTTGTTTTTTTACCTGCCTTTAGTGAATTAGATTATTTGGATGACAGGTTAAAATAAAGTTTAATGCACTAAACACAAGTATTCTGAATATTGCTCTGCACAAAATACAAAAATAAGTCTATTACATAACTAAATCACTGGTAAAGAGCCAGTGCGTTTCTGGTCTATTTTTGAATGAAGTTCTTCTGCAGTGTGCACATGTATTTGTTCTATATGTAAGCCTGCTGCATATCTTTGAAGTTGTCTGATACGTTGTTTTTAAAGTAAACCCCCGTAGGCACAGAAACATGGCCCATTTTCTGGATTTCCTGTAAATGATTACCTACTCATATATGCTAACACATATAAAGGCATATGCACTCACAGGCAGGTGCTATAACTTCTTTAAGCTTGAAGTCAATAAACAATAAACAGTGATATTCATCAGAGCACAGCTATCGTTCTGTGCTCTGTCAAACCAGCACATTTAAATAACTCCTATAAAAGAGGAAAATGGAAAATCAAATAAAGAAAATAATCATGTATTTAAAAACAAAACAAAAACCATCATGATATTTATGGGCACATTTTATTACCTGGTAAATGCAAGTGTGAATTAAATCTGTTAGTACAAAAATGTCAAATGGTGACTGGTATAAACTGGTGGGATTTGTTTGTTGTTTTTTTCATTTGAGTTGCACTTCCACAAATACAAGAATCAGGAAGAGAATATATAAATAAATAAATATTGAACAGTGCAATACTGCCCCCTGGCAGCACTTTGCAACAAATTAAAATCCATGCCTTCATCCATCATGTTCAGAGGCTGACCCTCTGCAGAGTCTGGAGCCAATACTGAATAAGAGGTGGAGGTGGAGGACATTGTGCAAAGGTCACTGGTTCATTACAGGGGCACATAGAAATGTGAAATATGAAACATGAAAAATTTGTGAGATTTCTAAATATTTTATTGGCATAAATACATATATTAAAACATAGGTGTGTGCATACAACACAATTAAATACTTTCATTTACTGATTATATTTGTCAACTAATAAGATACTTCAATCCAAAACTAAAGGATCAACAAATTGTACAATAAATATAATTTATATCCAAGACCATTAAGACCTCATTATGGATTAAATTACAACTAAAACCCTCCTTTGCCAGTATTGTTTGTCAATACAATATTGTGTTGTGCAAAAGAGATGAGCATCACAAAATGCTCTGAAGTCACAGTAAGGCAGCTGCTGCTGATAGTGGTGATCAGAATCACGGCAGTTACATTCAAAATTTGTTGCAAAGCTCCATAACAGCGATGGTTGTGCTCTGTCCAAAAATGAAGGCTCCAACTACAACAGTTATGACCCCCCACACTGTCAAAACCACCCTGAAAAGAATAAAACCAGATCAATCATCAATCCAGACAGTTTTACATCCAGTTCATGGCAACAGAAGGAGTATGGTTATTTTTTTCCTTCATTAATAATAATTTTCACATCCAAATGTTCTCTTGTCTTCATTAAACCATTATTAACTTAAGTCTTCAGTGGTTTAAGGAAAGAACATCACATTAGTGAAAACACAGGGCTGTACTTATACTCACCTGAATCTTGATGTCACATTTTCATTTTGCATAATGAACACTAGACACAGACCTGAAATGACAGAAAACAGAAACTAGGTCTATGTCCATCTAACATTTTCATACAAGTCAGTGCAAGTAATATAAGAATAAGAATAAGAATAAGAATAAGAATAAGAATAAGAATAAGAATAAGAATAAGAATAAGAATAAGAATAAGAATAAGAATAAGAATAAGAATAAGAATAAGAATAAGAATAAGAATAAGAATAAGAATAAGAATAAGAATAAGAATAAGAATAATAAGATGGACATGGAGGGGCCTGTGTGAGTGGTTATGGGCCTGGTTCCTCAACTTGCTCATTCCACCTGTTTTTTTTTTTTTGTTGTTGTTTTTTTTTTGGGGGGGGGGGGTATACTGTGTCTGTGTATTTGTTGTGTGGAATAAATAAACAAATCAAAAATGTAATTAATAATAATAATAAATTAAATAAATAAATAAATAAATAGAAATAATAAAATAATAATAATAATAATAATAATAATAATAATAATAATAATAATAATAATAATAATAATAATAATAATAATAATAATAATAATAATAATAATAATAATAATAATAATAATAATACATTTTATTTGTATGGTGCTTGTCATGGTACTCAAAGATGCTTTACATGAAGTAAAAAAAATAGAACAATAAAGGTTTGACTACAATAGGAAAAGAAACAATAAAAAAAGCAAAGAAAAACCCCAATCAATCACACATTAAAACAAACAGAATAGAACTAATAAAACATTAAAAGCAATCTTGAATGAATTACTTTTTAAAAGGGATTTAAAAGTGTTGAGGTCAGAAGAGTGATGGATGTTTGGGGGGAGTGAGTTCCAGAGGTTTGGGGCGGCTCCAGAAAAGACTCTGTAGGCCCAAGTCAAAGTTTTAGTAACTTTTCATTCAGTTATATTAACTGTGTTTTCATACCTGGAAAGATGAAGATGAAAAAGGCACTGATTCCTCCTATAACACTGATGACTTCTCCCATGTCAGGAACAAACATGGCAATGAGCAGAGTGATGGTGATCCAGATCACAGTCAGAACCACCCTACAGCGGCTCTCAAACGAATGTGTGACAATTCCCCGACTGCGTCTCCGGATACGAAGCATCAGGTTTAGAATAACAGATCTGTTGAAGAGGTATCAGCAAATATTCAAAAATATATCATATTCTATATGTTTCTTCATATGTTTTTAGTATTGATTTCCTGTAAGAACTGTGTTTATGCGCCATTTTTCTTTTCACTAATAATTATTTGAGGTGAAACAATACATTGACAACTGTCTTGAATGAAAGGTTTGTTTCCTTAATTTCACTCCCTGTAAACAACCATACACTGTTATTATTGTTAATGATAATTCTATATAGTTATTTTTATGTAGCCTTTTACTTTGGTACATTTTATGGTCATTATTAATTCAGTTGGTTCTGGAATAAAAGACTAGAAGTTGGTTGTTATTGTCATACATTTATACATTTTACACTCATTTATACTTTATTTCCACCTATTAAAATAATCATTTAATCAAATAGAAACAGACAAAAAAATTATATATTATTCTATTACAAAAACAATCAATAGCTGCAACTCTAATAATTCTATTTTAACATACTGTAATTAATACAACAAACAAGAATTCTACAAGCTCCTGTGGTCTCCATTTATAGGTTTTAGAAAATCAACCCCATGATGCAAACTTTAGCTAAATACAGTTAGGGGGGGGTTCATTATAAGGCTGACACTGACATCACTACTGACACGATACAGACACATGGGAAAGTGTCCTGCCACATATTTCCACTTTGGTATGAAAGAGCATGAGTTCATCAATATTTATATTTAGTATTTTAATTTGTATTGGAATCTTAAATATTGGTATTTCCTCCCTAATTTCAGGTCCTGTTTTTTTTTTTTTAAAGAGCAGATTTCTCTCAACTCATAAAGAACATTTTTACTTTTCAGGTGATCAGTCATTCAAAGTCAGTATATCTAAACAGTATCAGTGGTTTTTGGATGAAAAACGGTATCTGTAGCTGACAAATGTAATGGAGTAGAACGTACACTATCTGCCTGTAACACATTATGGTGTGGGAGTATGAAGTACATTAATTTTAAATTGGTAAAACAAGGTAATTGTTGCTGAAGCTCAAACACTTACTGTAATAGTTCAGCTTCTTAAACCACATAATAATGGATTAGATTTATATAGCGCTTTTCAAGGCACCCAAAGCGCTTCACATTAGTGTTCCATTATTCATTCACTCTCACATGCTCCCTCTGGTGGTGGTAAACTACATATGTAGTCACAGTTGCCCTGGGGCAGACTGACAGAAGTGTGGCTGCCATTTCTCACCTACGGCCCCTCTGACCACCACCCAACATTCATACTCATTCATACACCAGTGTGAGTGACACTGGAGGCAAGGAGGGTAAAGTGTCTTGCCCAAGGACACAACGGACTGACTAGGACAGAGGGGGAATCGAACCGCCAACCCTTCGGTCAATGGACGACCCACTCTCCCAACTGAGCCATGGCCGTCCGACATGTGGATGTGTGATGTTTCTTACCTCCCCAGAAGAAGAATTATAGGATATATAGTAATAATTGATATTCCAAACAGAAGTCTGGAAATGATCATGACCACATCATTTCCTGGATATGACATCAAAATGTCTGAGGCAACATCTCGTCCAAATGTCATGAATCCGTACACACCTGAATGTGAACAGTGCAGTCATCAGTGTATCTTATATGAGGAAATAATAAGCTGTAACTAGTAAGAAGTCAACTCACCAGTCAGAGTATATATGAGTAAACAGAAAAACATGGACACCACAGAGATGATCACCCAGTGGGAGAGCTTCTGGTTCTCCATGCTGCTGTAGATCGCTATACAGGCTTCATGACACTGAAAGTACACACAGATTAATAAGATACACAGGTGTCTAGTTATAGTCATTATTTTATATATTAACAACCAAACTAAATGAGAGGGTAGATGCAACCAGATGTCTTTGATCCATTTTGTGAAACTACTTGGCCTCAGCTTTGTCTCTGAACCACTGGTAGACTGACTGGAAATACAACATGTCACATTAAATTAAAGTTTAGTATCCTGTTACACTTCATTCACTACAGTGCAGTTGGGACACTTTTGTCAAGTAAAATAAAACCTACATTTTGACTCCTGGGGTTAAGATTTATACTTTGTTTTGTGGATTTATTTAGAGCCAAATAAACATTATCTTATTCAATTATTTCACTGTGATTTGTTTTTGATAAAGTATAATGATGGAAGTGTCAAGGAAAGCAGGATTAGATGTTCAAATTTTTTTTTTCTGTTATAAGTTTACTGATTATCCTGAAGGATATTTTCTGTGTCAGTAGTTCACTAATGATAAAAGATACTGAAGAAGACCAGTTTCTGTAATAAGTGTTTTTTGTTGAGCCTTGGAGCTTGTGAAGTAAGACTAAAGGTCTCTAATGGTACTTATAATCTGTGACCATTTGTATTGGCTCATTGATGAAGGTCAGGTGTAGAATTGCAGCTTTCTAAAATCAATGGGCTGTTCTTTTGTGAAGTCAAGTGGGAAAAGAAACAAATGTCTTAATGTCTGAAGTAAAGTGGTTTATTGGATTTACTGTTGTCTCCTGCTTAACCCATACAAACCCAAATGGCCACTGGTGACACAACCCACCTACTGATCTAAACTGTTTAATACCTGTTGATCCACTAGTCCTATAAATACATGAAAATAATTGGTGTAAAATACAGTTTTTCACCTTTTCATGGTCTTCAGACATGACCTATTTGGATGTTCAGAGGCTCTGTAGTTACCATGGAAACACCATTAACTTCTACAATATTGATTCGCCAGTAAAACCCACAGAGTTGGATCTTCACATTTCTCTCCCCAGAAGGGGAGGTGAGGATATTGTTTTTGGTCATTTTTTTTGTTTGAATTGAATTGAATTGAATACTTGATTACAGACTCATATGTTCCATACAAAAAAAAGGAAAGAAAAGAAAACATAAAAAAGGACAGGCACATCACATAGATACATCCAATGTCTTAAGGTATGTGCAGACATTGATACCAGTGTTTCCACACCTTGGCGAGGATATTGTTTTTGGTCATTTTTTTGTTTGTTTATTTGTTTGTTTGTTTGTCTGTCATTTCTTCATTTGTCAGTAGCTTTATGTAGAAACTACTAGATGAGTTTTCATTAAATATTCAGGAAATGTGCAAGGGTTTCCAGAATAGATTCAATTACATTTTGGTGAATGTAGGTCAAAGGTCAAGGTCACCAAAATGTATTTTTTGCAATGATACTAGATCAGTCAAATTAAAAATTTTGTAAGAACTATGCCAATAATGTAACAAATTGTGATTTTCTTTTACATTCTTGTAAGAAAATGTCGAAATATTAGCTCTTAAAAAGAGAGTTGACCAATTTAGTCTGCCTATTTAATTCTTGTAGCTAGTAATCAGTTATCTAGCAACACATAACAACAACTGGATATATTTTAATCTGTTAACTTCTGCGTTTCCAGTATGAGCTATGTTGGCAAAATGTTATTACGTTATTGGCAAGTTATTACATTATTGACTTTATTATGTTTCAAATGGGCCCAAATTATTACATTATTGGCAGTTATTACACTTTGGGTTGTAACACGTTACTGCAGATCAGGTATTAAGAAGAGACAAGTTATAGTAATGATATGAAATGACTGATATGGAACTAAAACAACAAAACCATGAATATACAAAAGTATAGCTGTAGAATAACCGCCCACTGTAGTGACCAGTATGCTTCAAAGGGTCAATTGATTAATGAATTAATTAGTTGTCATACACATCTTTCCCTTTGTTTTTGTGTTTTAACAACTGAAAACTGCAAAATAAAACTTTTTTTTAAAAAATATGTTAATATATATATATACATATATATATATATATATATATATATATATATATATATGTATATATATATATATATATATATATATATATATATATATATATATATATATATATATATATATATATATATAAATAAAGTGAAACTGACTTGCACCGACAATTTCTACGTGTTGTATTTACTGTGAGAGCATATATTATTATCAAAAGAAAACCAGGCAGAAGGTGTTTCTACCTGGAAGCCAAAGCAAATTGTAGGCACAACGCTGAACATTGAAGCCCAGGAACTCACACTGAAACACACAGAACACAGAAACACTTACTGATTCAAATACAGCTGGATGAAATATGGAGCAAATGATAAGTGCTCACATTCCCTGGTTACTGACCCTTGGCTGTGCTCTGGAGTTATGATGACACTGTGGCTCTCCATCAAGTAATATTTGACAATCACTGCTACACAGAGATATGTAGCAGCCAACGTCCCCAACACACTGATACCAGGAGAAAACAGTTTAATTACATTAAATTTACATGCATCTGGACCTCATCCTGGTTGCTGATAAATGTAGTGTACAGTACCTTGTGTATTTCTGGATACCAATTTCTTTTGGGATGGACAGAGGCAGGATAATGATGAGACACATTATGAAAAGGGCGAATCGCTGGTCGGTGTACCAGTGATAGGGCATCTCTCCCTCAGTCGACCCTGTCACCGTCTCATAAAGAGAAACACACACTGGGGAAGGAAGACAAAGCCATTAAGAACAAGCACTTTTTTCATTCCAGATACAAACACACTCGTAAATAGAAGAAGAGGTGGTCACGCTTCACAAATCATACAAGAAATAGATTCATTTACAGATTCATTTACATTTTTCATTATGCAAAAAGACTTTATTTTGTTTTAATGAAAGCAAGGCAAATGCTTTAATGATGGTATGTGAAGAGGAACAATAAAGGAGGAAATGCATGAGTAAAATGTGAAGTGTTTTATTATTGAGGATATTCATTGAAATGCTACTTGCACATCTGTCCTGCATGGTGTGTTTTTGGGGGGTGTGTTTATAAATCCAATCAAATGCTCTGTTTAAGATTGGACCATAGCAAAAATATTAAAGGGATTTGAAGGTTTTCTGATGGACAAAATGACAAAGAAAAAATGAAAATGGGTTTGCACGGGTGCTTCTAGTCACATGTTTATCCTAGTACGAGCTTGAATGAAAATTAAATTGCGGCTGACTTGTGGTCTGACAGAGATTAATTTTTTTGATATAGGAAATGGCTCCTAAATTGAACAGTTTGGTATCTTGATATCATGAAAACTCACCCTAGTGAGCGTTGAGCAGCCAAACTTCAATGCAGACATACAGTTTAATGAATCCTGTGATCGACTGAAGGATGAAATATCTTTCTTTCTTTCTTTCTTTCTTTCTTTCTTTCTTTCTTTCTTTCTTTCTTTCTTTCTTTCTTTCTTTCTTTCTTTCCTTCTTTCTTTCTTTCTTTCTTTCTTTCTTTCTTTCTTTCTTTCTTTCTTTCTTTCATTTATTCATCTCGAACATGCAAACAATATCAACAAAAACAAAATAAATAAATAAATAAAATAAGTAAATATATAAAATATGAATATATACTAATATATTATTAGTATTATTTTAATACACCTATACATACACAATCATGTGGAGGTGATAGGCTTTGACCCCTTAATAAAAAAAACACATAGGGACTATATTGTCATTTTGACAGGAACATGTGTTGCTAAATTCTCAATAGAAAATCACATACTGTGAGCTTAACATATACACACAGCTCCTGAAACACGTAATTTTATTTCAGGTTTGTCATTTTATAATAACTTCCAAGTAAGTGTCATGGGGGGGGGGGTATGGTGACAAGGATAATTACACCCTTCATGTCGGTAATAGATTCCCCACGGACAACTGAACATTATCTACGTCATCTTTGTATTAATGCATAGTAATAAAAAAAAAATTATGACACATTGTTAGCACTCATAGTAGTTATTCAGCAGCTTTATTTATTCATGTATCTATTCATTCAGTCTTTCTTTATGGATTTGCAGAACTATGTCTGTGTTTAACAATAAAATTGTACCTTTTTAACACCAAATTATTATCATTATTAATCATCATTATTATCATCATTATTAAAAGGTGCACTTCCCTCTTAATGAAACTTTTAGTGAAGTGATTTAGAATTATATGAAAATTTAGCAGAAAAAATATATTTTGCTTTATATTAAACTTGTGAAATGTAAGGTAAATTCATTTTAGATCAGCCTTCATTATTCACAGTTACTGTTTAAGTGTTAGTACAGTTGCATATATGTAAAACACTCTTGTCATACTGTCATTACAATCTTGGGAATTCAGTATCTACAACCCAAAAGTACACCTTTTATGCAATAAAATGTTTGAATAATGTACATTTTAAGTGATAGTTTAGTCATCAAACACATTCTAAAAAAATAATTGAGATAAAAACAGCTACACAATGATATTATGTACCTCAAAATAAATAAATGAGAAAACTCAATTCACTTTTTTTCAATGCAGTGTACATATTGTATTTATGTAATCATTCTGTTTCGGTCACTCTTCCCATTTCATATATGTCAATATGTTACTTCAACCAACGCATACTTCTTTTTTTTTTTTTCTTTTTTTTTTTTTTTTACATGAAAGATCATTTTACGAAATGTCTCTCAGAGGGTCGATACATATTTAATCCATGTTCCTACTTTTCAATAAATAATCCATCATGTGCCAAGGTGAATTTCAGTATAAAATGCTGTGTTGTGTGCTTACGTTTCTCCAGCTGATCTTGCACCACCACCAGGAAGGCGACACAGATCATGAAGAGGTTAAAGCAGAAACACACTTCACAGAGTTGTCCCACAGCTCGGCCACAAACCTCCCGCACCACGTCCTGATAGGTTTTCTGTCTGCTGATGGATGAGGCGTAGCCAAGGATGACCAACCCGCTGATGAGGAACACCAGTGATGCCTGCAGAGGAACAGGACTCATTCATCACTCTGTTTATAAGATTATGAAAAGAATTAATCATAACCTTTAATATATTCAGTTATTTTACAGGTTATTTATGCTCATTTACATTTTCATGGAGTTATTTTGTATGTCTTTTTGACCATATATTTTCATAAGTCTACGTATTTGACACTAAGGAGATTTTATTGAAGTCAACAGATAAATTTGCATTATTTCTTTCGCAGAATTCTTTCAAAATTTTGATTTGCATCTGCAGTGCACCTTGGACAAATTTATATAGTATTTAAATTGACAATATTGTTATCTGAGAGGAAATAAATTATATGGCCAAATTGTGGTGATACATCTCACCTGAAGCTTGTAGCACTTCCCATATTTTCCTTGATTGAAAATGTTATTAAAAATGTATGTCCATGTCAGTTTTTGTCAATGAATATCATGATACATGTCAAGTCAATAGTATCTTTTAAGTTAAAAAGCTGATTTTTCTTCCTGAGTGAGAGTTGAAGAAATTAGACTGTTATTTATGGTTCATTTTGATCTATCTGCGAGTGAAGTCCCATTAGCCTGGAAGTGTGCGCGGGTCTTGCCACTACATAAAGGCGGTGATCCCCATGACCCTAACAACTATAGGCCTATCTCCATAATAAATAACATAGTAAAGGTATTTGAGAAATTGATATTCAACCAACTTTCTCAATATCTTACTGATTTTAATATTCTTTCACCTTTTCAATCAGGGTTCAGGTCCAATTTTTCCACAACTACTACACTCATGAAATTTACCAATGATGTGTTCTCTTCATTTGGAAATAACATGCCCACAGGAGCCATATTCAGAGATCTCACCAAGGCATTTGACATGGTCGACCATTACCATCTTCTTGATAAACTACATGCAATAGGTCTCTCAAGACAATCTCTCATCTGGTTCAGCTCATATCTTCATCACAGACGACAGTGCGTATCATTTCTTGGTACACATTCAGACTCAATGCTAATTGAAAAAGGCATACCACAAGGTTCTTCTCTAGGACCTCTTCTCTTCTCCATCGTCATTAATGACCTACCTTCAATCTGTTCAAACAGCCATATCCAATTATATGCCGATGACAGAGTCATTTACTTTCAAACTTATCCACTTCCTTGGTTGAAATCACACTGCAGGCAGATTTTGACCTCATTCAAAACTGGTTCCAAAATAACAAACTGGTGGTGAACAAAAAAAAAAATCGGTCAGTATTTTGTTCACCCCAAGACTAAACCCTCTCTCTTTATCCCTTAAATTTATGGACGGGACAGCATTGGAGAAGGTGGAGGAGTACAGATACCTCAGCTTGTGGTTGGATCCCTCTCTTTCTTTTAAGACTCATATTAATTCCATTATTCAAAAAATCCATTTTAGTCTGAAAAGCATTATATCGATCAATCAACAGCTTCACTTTTCTGATAAGGAAAAGATTAATTTCTCAGCTAATTCTTCCAATTATAGACTATGCAGACATCATCTACCAGAACACCACAGACACACATCTTTACCCCCTTAATGTAGCTTACAATAACCTCTGTCAATTCATATTGAGATGCCCCTACAGAATCCACCACTGTGAAACATTGAACTGGCTTCCACTGAAATCTCGTAGACACTCACACTGGCTGCAATTTAAGTGTATTTTCTTTAATTACCCTCCATGCCTGAAACAATATCTTGTACCATACACATCAGCATACAACTTAAGACACACCATTCACCCGTGCTTTAAGGTTCCCACAAGGATTAGCAGAGAAGGAGGTCGCCGGGCTTTCAAATTTAAAGCACCACCTGACTGGAATGCCTTACAAGCTCCACTCAGATCTATAACCTCCCTCACTGTCTTTAAAGAGAAGGTCCATACTTACTTTTCAACACAATACTCATGTTTCTAATCTTTAACTCGTCTTTGTTACTTACTGGTTTTCACCTATGCATGTTTATACTGTCTTCATAATTTCTAATCTGATGTTATCATTTTATTATCACTATTATTATATATACTTGTTGGAGCAACATGTTTTGTGCCACACTCTCAGGGACATACTATGCTCTGAGCCAAGTATGAGCCGAGCATACTGTATTGCCGGAATACTGTTTTACACTGTGTTTTCTAAAAAGTATATATATATATATATCTTTCCTCTATGTACCCTGTCGTATATTGAAGGGCGGAACTAGTGTGGTGGGAGTGGCTATTCCTGAAGAGCTTCTGTTTGTTTCTTTATAATTTGTATGTTTGGATGTACCGTTGTCTAGTGCTGTTATATTGTATTGTATTGTATGGAATTGTATGTACTGTTTGTATAGTTCTATTAAAGGACCCCCTCGAAAATGAGATGTGACATCTCAAGGGGTTTATCCTTTCAATAAAAGATGATGATGATGATGATAATCAACTCCATGGGTTTTACTGGTGAATCAATATTGTAGAAGATGACAATGTTTCCATGTTCAATATGGAGCTTCTGAACATTCAAATGGGTCATATCTGATGACCATAAAAAGATGACGAACTGCAGTTTACACTAATTATTTACATGGATTGATAGGTTTAGTGGATTGGAACTTATTAAGAACATTTTTACATTGGTAGATGATTTTGGTTACCAGTGGCTGATTGTGTCTATAGGGTTAATAATAAAATAAAAATTAATAAAATTAATAATAATTCAAACAAAATAAGGCCTACTGTGAACTGCATTGCAGTTATATGAAAATATAAACCAGGCACCCAGACAAGATGTTTAATAGACACAGCGTTTTGGTTATATATCTACCATGGTCTTCAAATACACCACAGAACATTTATGGTCTGTGAACATGTGCTCACCCTTAGTGATCATTCCACTGCACCAAGTATGAGGTTCCAGTTTAAGACCTTTGAACTTTGACCTCTCTGTGTTTATTCATCAACTAAACACAAGCATGTTTTTGTGTCCCTCAGAAGGTGCAGTGCTGAGAATTCAGGTCTTCATCTAACCTGGAGGCTTCATTAGAGACAACCTGTGAAAAGTATGTGCCTCTTTCACACTGAGGAGAGACACGGGGTGAGTCTGCAGCACATGTACAATAAAAGAACAGACCAAAAGATGAACCAACCCCTAGAGCAAGTCTGACTAGACACATATGAGAACACAGAATTAAAGCTGTTGCAGTGAGAGCATTATATTCTGTAATGTTCATTATCATTCCTTCTGAACCATAGAGTGTGTTTGCAGATGTTTGGTCCAGGACTCACCAGCTCCACATTGACAGCAGTGGTCACTCCTCCTGCCTTCTGGAAAGCCCATGGGAAGTTCAGAAGCCCAGCCCCGAGTGCAGACTTCAGCATGATGAACACAGCTCCAAATGAGCCAAGTCGTGGTGGGTCCGCATGAGATGCAGACCGGGCCAGGAGGCTGATGCTCTCCCGGGCCAGTTCCTCCATGATCCCTGTCCTGCTCCTGAACTCACCACACTGGGACTGGAAACTACAACAGGACTTTGGATGCACCCAGCTCTGACAACTGTCCAAGTCATTGACACTAAAACACAGTGAGTGAAAAACCTGCAGATATATAAGCCCCTACCCACAGGGACATGTGACTCACATGGTCTAATTACACATTTTGACTATTAAACATTTCACTCTCAGGTGAAATATTTGACACTAATATGGGGATGTTTGTTCGTGCCTCGTCTCTCTACATTTGTTCTGTTGTATTTCAAGCTGTATTATTCCACATCAACATCTACATGGTATTTTAAGGGTACTTTAATAACCACAAACACAAATAATTAATAATAATGAATTAATAACCACAAATACAAATAATTGCCATGAATCAATGAAGAAATTAAATATTACTGAAGCATTTAGTTTATGTATTTAACCCTTAGGGATCCCTCAGGTATTTTTTTATACATATCTGTCATTTTTCTTTTTCAATTTGATTAACAGTTTGTTGCTGCAGCTTATGACTGAATTTCTGCAATAATATTTGTTTTCTTTTTTTTAATCAAATGTTTAATCTGCTCAGTTGCTTCTATTGATCTATTATACACAAGTAACACTTTTTACACCCTCTGCAGACCCTCACATCCAAAAATATACACACAATAAGCTGCAATAAAAGCAATATCAACAATAATTTACAAATACACCAATATTTTTTTTTCCAATAGGAGTCTTAAACCACATCGGTTCTGTTCAAAACTACCAAATGTTTAATCATACTCAAATACTATCATTATACTGTTGATAGTTGATATCTGCAATAATGCATGTTTTAAGACCATTGTATGTTTATACTCTATCTGTCCTGTGAGAAGAATGTTTCTCAAAGCAGTTTCATTTTCATGACCTCAGAAACAGTTTTCAACTTTGAGATAATGCATTTCTGGGTAATTCAAGAGGATTTCTAAGACTTTTGCTAATTACCAGGCTGTGGTGAAAAGCATCAACTGGTTTAAAATGTTAAAATTACTAATCTTCCATCAATCAATTCACTGAACAATTCAAAGAAATAATTCTCCATTTTTAACTGGCTTCAAATCTGACCCATTTGGACATTCAGATGATCCATAGTGAACATGGAAACAGCATCAACATTCACAGGATAATGCATAGTTGCTCATAAAGTTTGTTTTCAGACACATTCCTCTCTTTATTCCTATTTATACACATCAGTGATCACGATTGACCAGGTGCAATGTTTACATACTGAGCAATGGTTACACTTTAACTATCAAGATTAAATCACTGCTTCACAATCATTTCATGATAAGAGGTAAAAACATTTCATTCTGACTTCCTGAGCAGCAGTGTATTGTAATAAATGGTGTCAATTCACTTCATTTGGAAGTTACCCCACAAATCAGTAGAAAGAAGTAGGAGAATTTCTACAAATATTTCTACAAATCAACACACACACGTGGTTTTCTTTGAAAATAAAAGAGAATGAAAAGTTAGAATCTGAAAATTAACTGATAAAATAAGACAAATGTAGTTGGCTATGGGATGTAGTGTAAAATCAAGTTTGTACCTAAGTATACGAGATTAATAGTACTTCATTCCATCACTGTTTTCTGATTGATAACGAGATAAATAAGAATTTCAAAAACTGTAATTAAATTAAAGTTTAAAACTGTGATATACAAGTGTGTCATTTTCATACTGACCTGTCAGTTTTTCAGTTTTATATATTTAATGATATTACAGACTATATAAGTGAATTTGTTCATCCAGCACATTCTGGACATTTATCTATGGTCATAAATAAAACACTGAGCTCATACAACTATCTGTAGTTTCTTTAATCCCAACAAGTGTAAGCTATACACCATCTGTCAAAAAGCAGTGTTCAGAAACATGTCAATGCTGTTCTACTCTTCATCATATCTCTTCAGTAGAAACAAGGAAAAATGTTTTGTCAACAGCTGGATGCCAATTGTGTGTGGGTTGTTTTAAAAGATTTTATGGTGATGTTGAAGATTCTTCCGAGTGAAATGCAGGACACAGAGAGATTAGAGTGAACAGGCACACCAAGGTGTTGTGAGGATGAAGCAGCTTATCCTCCAGGCATCCACTGTCTTCAGAATATTTTTGCTTTGAATTAAATGCTTTTATATGTTTAATGCTTTTTCTTCTGTAAAATTGTGTTGGTAGAAAAAAAAAATCTGTGATGATAAATATATTACATTTATGCTTTGAACCATTACAAAATGTTAATTAAAAAGGTGATGACATTTAACAGCAGGTGTGTCAAACTCATTTTAGTTCTACAGTTACATACAGCTCAATTTGATCTCAACTGAGCTGGACCAGTTTAAAAACACACACACACACACAAACCTATAAATAATGACAACTCCAATTTTTTCTACACAGTAAATTTTGCAGTGTTAAATCAACACTTAGAGAGTTTATTTAACTTCTTCTAGAGTGTATTTGGTCCCATTGTCTCCAAATTAACACTGCAAATTCTACAGTGTAGGTAAAATTAAATTAGGATATTTTCTTTACATTTACAATCTTGTCTCGTCTCGTCATCTGAATCTGCTTTATCCTCACAAGGGTCACAGGGGTCACTGGGGCCCTAATCCAGCTACAATGGGTGAAGGGGGGGGGGGGGGTACACCCTGTATGAGTCTCCAGTTCATCTCAGGGCTGAACATATATAGACAAACAATCACTCTCACATTCACACCTATGGGCAATTTAGATTAACCAATTAACCTATGTGTTTGGATGGTGGGAGGAAACCAGAGTACCTGGAGAAAACCCACGCAAGCATGAGGAGAACATGTAAACTCCACACAGAAAGGTCTTGTGTGGGAACATTAACAATCATTTCACAAGAAAGGGAAATTACCTGAATAACTTGATTTTTTTTTTAATTATTATTATTGTTTCATTTCCAACTGCAACAATGTGAATCAACAAATGCACAAAAAAATGTAATAGACATAATAATTCAATTATTGTTCAAATTTTGTAGATTGAAGTTTGGAGATAAAATGTGTTTGACATCCTTGACTATTAATATCTTCTCTCTAAATTTTGCACTCCACAGATATATCACACAGATCAAATTGTAATCTTTGGCAGGCTGGTTTTGTCCCATGGGCCCTATGTTTGACACCTTTACTTGCCAAAAATTGTATGTTGATGAGAAGTGTTAATTTAAATTGGTTTGATAAACGTGTAATAAAAAGAAAGAAAACTACTGTGAAATATTTTACTTGTGTCAGTTTGTTTCATTTGATTGTATTGTTGTTAATCCAGACCTCTGATTACTTATATAAGTCTTGAGAAATAAGGTGCAAAATGCTTGACATCATATATTGACACAATGAGTCACTCTCAGCATAAGATGTAAAACCATTCCAAATGAAATAGTATTAGCTCAGTGAAACAGCGACAGATTTGAACGTCCCTCCCCCCACACTGTTCATGGTGACCTGCCATGTTTTGTGCAAACTGTCCACAGTATTGAAAATGAGTTATCAGGGCTAAAGCAGCAGCATAATCTGGCTTTTAAATGTGAAGTCTAAAAAGCCAGAGATGTTTAACATGCACATGTAAAACTGATAGATGAACCAGCACCACTTCAGTTCACCTGTGAACTTTGGTTCCAGTGACAGCAGAGGGTCAACAGGCCTTAACACAGTGACTTTAGTCAATGTCACACAGGAATGTTTAAACACAAACACATCATAAAGCAGGACATCCAGTGAAGTTATCGCTCTAACCTACTGACACGCAACTGATCTCTATCCAACAGCCACTTATTATTCCTTCAGGAGGTGTCTTTCGAGAGAGTTCTGAATGTTTTCAAGGATTACAAGAACCTTGCTTCACTGGGGATGAATGAAGATAGATGAGATTAATCTACTCATGATTCTGCTCTTATGAAACAGTTTAAGAGTATTAAGATTACACAGACATAAAAACTTTCAGTCTGACTTACATTCAGCTCTGGGAGAATTACTGCAACCATAAACAAACCCATGATATGTCCAATTATGTCTAGCCTTAACTAAACCTCAAAGCATGTCAGAACATTCATGATTAGTTGGAATGAATTTATGTACACATACACATCACACATGAATACCTTCGGATATTCACAGAAAATAGCTCTTACTTACAGCATGCCTTTAATTAGAGTTGGGTTTTCACTCAGACTGTTCAAATTGTAGTGATACAAAAATGTTTTGTGACTAGTGTTTGCCCAGTATCAAAGAAAAGCTGTACAACATTAAATTACATTACAGTGAATATTATGAGGATGAAGATTTAACCAGCGTTTCAGAAAATGTAACACGTAACTGGTCAAAAGGATAAGTGGGAGCAAACTACCATGAAATTACAGTATTGAACAGATTATAAAATACAGCAATATCATGCAAACATTGCAATGAATGCATCCAAACAAAGTCTAATCTTTTCCAGTTGAGCCACCAATAAAAGGTGACAACCTACAGCAGAAAAAACAATGCAATACAATGCATCAAAAACTCTCTCAAATCTCTTGTGCGAAAATAATTAAGTGGAAATAAAGTAATACTGTATTGTAGATGTATGGCAGTATTAATAAAATGTAAGTGTATACTGGAAAAATAGCTTATCTTTAAGTTTAAACAGTTAATCTCATGACCTACAATGGTTTCTTTGGGTTGTACTTTGTGCTTCCACCATGGAAGATTTAACCAAGCACTGCTGTATGATGTGAATCAATGCAAAAAAAACAAAAAAACTGTGGTACTTTTAGATGTCTTAGAAAGATATTTCTGAAGAGCTTGATATAGATATTTATAAACCAAAATAAATGTGACTTCATTGACCTCTCTGTGGGTAAGGCATGAGGAGTCATACCAATTGAAATGTAATTAATGAATAGTTAAAGTAGGAACAAAGACACCATCCTAGAAAACGTCATCATATTCACCCTTATCTCATCCTGAATTTAAGATCAACAGAGTGATGAGCCGGACATGTTTGGAGCATAAGGGGGGTAGCAGACCTCTCTGATCAGCTGTCATTACTCCATTGCTATTACTAATATGCGCTCCTGAGCAGAAGTAACAGTGTGATGCATGCTGGGAGCAACATTGTGGTAAAATTGGGCACATCTTTGTGTGTTTTTCCTTTCAGTGTTTCCTGGTTGGTCTGATCAGAGGTGGGGGGGCTCTGCGGTGCAGGCACAGTGCTGGGTGGTAGCGTGGTGCGACTGGCACACATGTCATACAGATTTCCAGAAAACTGTGTCTTCCTGGACTCTTGTCTTAGAGACTCCCAGACCGCTGCTGCTTCTCCAGGACATCCAGCCAGAGCTGTGTTGGCACAAACATGGAAAGCATTCCAGGACCTTTAAGGAAGAGACACCCATTTCAATTACAGAAATTAATCAAGTGCAATACATCGTTACTAGCATGTTATCATAAAAAAAAAAAAAATGAAAAAAAATGAGAATGAAACATTATAATCACCAGGACAAATACCAAAACCAAGATCCTTAACTGTTGATCTAACAACAATCAAAAGAGGCCATCCATGGTGAGATACAGCAGAGAGGTTCATCACATTCAGACACAGTGACACTGAAACTCTGTATATCTGCTGATTAAATCATCATTGTTATCCTTAAAGACCAAATGAATGGCTGGGTAATTTCCCCAGTGTGAACTCATCAACCATGTGCAATCTATGGAAGTAACTTATAACAAGCACGAGTAGTTGTTAAATTACAAAAATGATTGTAATTGTAACCATTTACAGTTAATAACCAATATCCTGATCATTTCAAGTTGGCTCACACACTTTTCTTCAGTAAAATGTACATTATTTAGTCGGTTATTTGCATCTTTTCAGTATGTGAGAATGTTGCCTTATCATATTTCAGAACAATACTCTTCAGTTAATTAGAGAAAAACACTGGAGTTGAATTTCATTGAATTTCATCTTTTTGGCATTATATATACAAACATTTTGTGCATTGTTCTTTAGTGGTTACATTGTTATAATTTTCACCACTGCTAATATACAAATGATGTAGTTGTAATGTAGTAATAAGTTACATTACTTTGACAAAGTGATTAATAGAGTTGTATTGTATTTATTATATTTAAGTGGTCATCTGATCATGTGTCACTACAGCCAAAAGGCACTGGGTGATACTCAAACACATACTTCAGTTGACACATTATTACACCTTTACACATAAAGTGACACATTATAAACAATGGTGACAGAAAACACGTTTAAATCCATTCACACAAACTTTCACAAATAATCGCTAGAGATGACAGCCAACAAGACTCCCTAAAAGAACACAAGTCAACTCGTGAACAAATGTTGTTTTCTGCATCAATGAATGTTCAGCCTTCATTTTACAAAGAATTTCATGTGAATCATATTCTATAAATCTGTATAGTCAAGTTAAATTCTTCTGTATGACATAATTTGTAAGAAATTGAAATTGAATTGAATTGTTACCACACACAACACATGCAATGAATTTTAATATCTATATTTAACAATGATACTTGAGAAAAAATACAAATGAACAACCATATTTTTAAAACAAACCAAGATCAAAAAGCTACACACACACCTGCAGATTGCATCAATGTCCTGTGTGCTCTGGTCTTTTTGTGTTTCCACCAAACTGTCCCCAAGTGTGAGTAAACACTGAGCAAAACTCTTGTAGATTGAACCACACGAAACAGGAATTGCAGCTCCAAAACATACAGGAACCAAATCTGTTTGACAGAAAGCAAGCACAGAAAAAGAACTGAGCCACACTATAATTGAAAAGTAGGACTGAAGTGGACTGCTATAAATAATAGTTAAAAGATGATGTTACATGGCAACCTAGACTTTGATATGAGACTGAGTTGTTCGCTGAAAATGTGGGCATGTGAAGAGAAACCATAAAAAAAAGTAAAAGAATAAAATGCTAGAAATGACTAAATGGTTTGGACAAAAGATTTCATTTTGTGGAGTGAAATACAATGTTTATAGAGATATTATAAATCAGCTTCTTTTGATGGATCAAATAGAAACAGGAGTAGGATGGATTCCATTCATCTGAAGGGATTATATGTCCTAAAAGCCAAATTCAATGTAGGGCTGCAATATCTTGTGTGAGCTGGCCAAGTCCATTGATCAGCTCATGCATAACATTTCACTCTGTGGATGATTCATGTTTTTCACTGAAAAGGTGCAGCACAGGGTTCATCTGAAGAATTAAAACACATCTGGAGATAAAGCACATTATTTAATCAGTGCATAATTGTATGTTTAAGCTCTGGATGAGTGAATCATTTCTTGTGTAAATGACCCATAACAGAGGGTCCGATGTGTGTGACCCCTGATCATTACACCTTCAAGTGAGTAAAACCAGGGCCTCTAATGTGCTGCTGTAAAGCCTCTGTCCTTCTGGGACAGGCTTTGAAAACAATTTTGGAGTGTGGCTGGAGAGATTTACTCCCCATTCAGCCACAAGAGCATTAGTGAGGTAAGACGCTGATGTTGGACCATATTGTTTAGCTCATGGTTGGCGCTTCTGTTCATCCCAAACGAGTGAAATTGGGTTAAATTCAGGCATCATCACAAGTTAGTTAAGCTCCTCCACAACCCCTTCAAACAGGTCAGAAAAAAATATTTGTACACCACACTGACAGCTCTCAATACATGTAAAATGGCACCATGCTGGTTAAACAAACGTATCATTATACCATTATCATGAAAGATATGTCACCATAGTGATCACCTGCTGTTTTACTTCTGAGGTTTTCTATAATCAGACTATGTATAGAAATCTCCCTGCCATACATGTGATTTAAGCTTCCCAAGATCTGGATTCCTTTAATATCTGCAAATATTTTAACTCTAATTGCTTATCCTGAAATGTTCTTATGACTAAATGTTCAATTATCTGTTATGTCTGATCTGAATTTTTCCAAAATGTAAGTGGTAAAATATCAAGCTTTACACTCATTTGTTATGCCCTCTAAATACCCATGTACAAAGAGAGAGACAATCAGAACATGAGAACACAGTGAAGGTCTCATTAAGGTAAGTGCCTTTGTAAATCGCTCTGTCCTCAGTCTCCGAACAATTTCAATTAAATACACTTTATCAAAAATTGTAACTACTTTGAGTTTTTTTCCTCAACAATCACTTGAAATTTCATTGACCAATTTGACTTTCTGTCTGTGTCCAGTTTCAGGAAATATGGATAAGCATTAGAAAAATGAGAACACCAGTTACACAGCAGAAAATTGGAAAGAAGCTGGAGACAGTCAAAAACAACAGCATTTAATAACATTTCCAGATGATAATAAACAGCACAATCAGATAAAGGATAACAGAAAAGTTAAAGAATTGTCCTTACTGAGGCAGAGGGCGATAGGCAGCAGCACAGTCACGGTGCCAGGATGGGACTTCATGTTTTCGGCTCAGCAAAGTCCCGTAGAGCTGAGTCCCACCTCTGAACCAGAGACTCTGATCTGAGGCCGATTCTGCTTTTAAATCCAAAGTATAAGTATTTTAAAATGTGATGTGTCCTGTTATCAGTTGGGAATTCATCAGATTTGAAAAGTACATCAATGCACAAGCAGAGCCCAGATGGATTACCAGTGAAAAGGACTGATGCATCATAGAGTGGAAGAGGATGCTGTGTTTGTGTGTGTGTGTGCATGCAAACACATGCATGTACATCAGGGAGGGGCACAATGAGAGCCATAGAGAGCTTGGAGGCAGCAGACCAATGACAGCATCACAGCACAGCACAGTGGATTAGAGCGATCTCATTTCCGGTCTTTAGTATTTAGAACATTTATTTGAAACACAAATCAATTATATATAATGATGATTGTGCGCTCAACACACTCATTATATTCTCTGACATATTTACACACATCCACCTGTTGTCACTGAGTGGTTTTTAAGTGTTTGACCATAAACCACAACAGACAGAAGAAATATAATTAAATGTGTATGAGTTTCTGGGGGTTTTTTTGTTTTGTTTTGTTGTGTTTTGTTTTGTTTTGTTTTTGAACAGATGGATTATATCCCATGGGGATAACAGAATCATACCCACCTGAGAGTCCAGTGTGGAAGCTGAGTGTCCTCTGAGAATAACAACAGCCCATGTGAGACTCAGATGGAGTGCAAAAATAGTACGTACATCCTGTGATTTTATACCCACCTTGCTCAAACCCTTCTAGCTTCAGCATCTGTCTTACAATAACCTCCTCCCGTTGCTCTCAGCTTCCAAATCCCCTTCTCTGCCCCCCAGATGGCTCACACTCTGTGCATTAGTATAAGTCCTGGTTCACATTTGTATACTGACACAGGAGGAATGGTAACCCATTGTTAATCTGGAGCTTAAAACAACCATTAACTACAGAATAATCTGTTTGACTGAAGCTGTATGAATCAATACATCATGGCTGTAATTCATACTGTGCATTTTTCTAAAAACATCTGTATTTAACACCTCAAATATAGATTTTCTCACACTGAAACTGTTCAACATCTGTGTCAAATGAATTCACATCATTTCAGAGATGGTAAATCTTACACTATAAATGACCACAGGTCACTTTAAACAATTATGGCAACCAAATGAGATTTAATAATAAAGCTCTAAAACAGTTCAAATTGATTTGTGACAATTGTTAAACAGTCAGATTTTTATCTTTACTAAATATGTAGGTAAATTGCAGTTTGAGACCCCATTCTGAAAAAGTTAGGACAGTGTTTAAAATTCAAATAAAAACACAGAAAGATTTTTGCAGAAAAGGTAAAATGTTTAATTTGTTTTGTAAAAAAAAAATAAAAAATTAATTTAAAAAATAAATTAAATTTAATGTTACCACTGTAAAAAAAATTCCTTCTTTTTATATGTGGAAGTGATTATCTCAGTTGCTGAATTTTTGGGAGAGAATGTCTGATACAGGATACTTAGCTACTAAACAGTCTTGGGTGTCCTTTGTCATATTTCATGATCTGCCAAAAGTTTTTAAACTGTGACAGGACAACATGTTGACTAATTCATCACCCGAACTCTTCTACTATAAAAACCATGCCATTGTGATAGATATAGTATGAAGTTAACTGTTGTCCTACTGTAATATGCAAAGCCTTCCCCACAAATATGTCATCCATATGGGAACATTTACTGCTCCGGGACCTGTATACACCTATGAGCACAGACACCTTCCCAAGTGTACACACTGGCTACCCTTTCCATGAGAACTAATGCAACTACATACCATCAGAGATTTAGGCTTTTGAACTGGGTGCTGAAAATCCCCAGTGATTGATTTGTCTATGTTTTGTTTGACTGCTCTTGTCACTTTGTCTCCTTATTTTTACTTTATTACCCTGACCCCAAATGGAAGAGGGGTTTGTCTGTCTGTTTATCTGCCGGCAGCTTTATGCAAAAACTACTGGACCAATTTTCCATGAAATTTTCAGGAAAGGTGTAAGGTGGTCCAGAATAGATCATATTAAATTTTGGTGAATGTAGGTCAAAGGTCACAGTCATCAAAAAATGTGTTTTCACAATGATAAAAAAATAGGGCAAATCCGGTAAAAGGTGTACAAAGGGTTTGTTGTACCTGGCACCACTTGTGTATTCATTTTGTGTTGCCTTCAAGGATGTAGTTTTTTTTTTACTTTCTCGATATGTCAATTTAGGTGTGTATGAATGTGCATGTGTATGTGAAGATGATATGCGAGGTTAACTGATCCAAGGGACTTGACTTTTCTCATATTCTGTTAATAGTAAGTTAAACCATAGACTGTTTTGTGGAGTAGGGGTGGGATTAAAGGGGTTTTACTTCCTCCCACTCCTTTTCAAATATGTAAATTAAGTCGTGTTTTGTTTTTTCAGTGTATGTTCTTTTTTTTTTGTGTGTGTGTGTATGTATGTGTGTGTGTGTGCGTTGTTTGTTTCTCTAGCGGGGACAGGATTGTTTTATTTGATGCATAATCAAAATAAATGTAACTGAACTGAACTGAAAACAAGCCAGGAGGTCCCTGTAATCAGGAGGATGCAACATAAATGATTTCCAAAAAAAGAACTTCTAATTTTGATTCATCTGACCAGAACCGTTTTCCACTTAGGTTCCAGTTGAAATTAGCTTTGACCCAGAGAAGATGGGTCCAGTTATGGATTATTTTTGTATGACATGGAATAAAGAACCATGTTCACAGATACTGATTTACATTACATACAGTGATTTACATCATAGAGTCATACCTGGGTTTAATGCAGTGGTGCATGACAACCAGAAAATGAGCATCCACTAATGATGTTTCCCTATGCTCCATGAGCACAGAAAAAATGTCAATATCTCATTAATTTTAGATTATATTAATGTATGTACTGTACATGATGATGATTTATTTAAAGGCTTAATTTTACATTGACATCACCAATCATGCCATTAACCTGTTGTCAATCAGTCTAAATAGATACTAACTTATAGTTTTTTTATTTTGTTGCCTCCATCCTCACTCTTTAGAGACATGTTGCTGTTAAAAATTTACCCTTTTTTCTATAAAGATAAAAAGTTCACTTTCTCAGTAAACTTTTGATGATTTCTGCATACTGGTGTCGATAACATATAACATTATCAAAACAAATCATCTCATTCAGAATCATTTTTATTTACACTTTTTGGAAGAAAATAAAAAGCATTAAACTTTTTGTTCCAAAAATGTTTTTGGACTAAGATGATGCATGATGCTATATAGACATTCAAATTGGGTGGAAATTTAAAAATCAATAATACATTTTCTTATACTTTCATTTTACACATAAATTTAACATTTTATGAAAAATGTATATTGTTCAGTGTGTTTTACTGAGAAACGATTGCTTTTAATGGTCAATTGATTAAGGGTCCAGTTTTTGACCGTGTCAAGCTGCAACTGGGATTATTAGTTCTAGTTACAAGTTATAATTTACAACTCATGTAACTTTGTTGAAACAATAACAACTTTAGACAAAAAAGCAGTTCATCAAAGTACTTTACATATTTTAAAAAGATCATCTTTTCATTAAGTCAGATTTTTTTAAAAGATTTCACAAGAGAGAGAGAGAGAGAGAGAGAGAGAGAGAGAGAGAGAGAGAGAGAGATGTATGGTCCTTGTTCAATATTTTCTAAAAAATAAATAACAGGTGTAATATCAACTTTTTTTAAATCCCTATATACATACATTAGGTGTGCAGGTAGTGTGTATTTTGTGTAAATCTTTATAATTCATGACATTTATACCCAACTTCTGACTTTAAAAAAAATTCATTTCAGGATCATGTGTTGCCAACACTGTTTGACATTATGTCCATTATGTAATTACTCTAAAAAGATGAAACAATCAGACATGAGATGCTGTTGTTAAAAAGCCTGAGAATAAAGACAGGAGCAGCCATAGAAAGAGAAGGTAGAGTTGTGTAAGTTTGATTGACAGTCTGGGATTACAGCATTATGCAACACTGTTGGGAGTTTTAAAAAAAATCCAGATGAGATTAGGAACTGGCTCATCGCTCTCTACTGCTCTCTATCCATTCATTCTTCTGCTTGTTCCTCCTCCCTCCTTTCATCTGGCATCATCTACTGGTGCCATAGTTTACATTAAGGAACTGCATCATGGCTTTATATTCACAGTTACCACATTCAGAATTTCAGTGCTTTAATGTAAACGCAATTAAGCAAAGACTGTGAGAAGAGGGAACAAATAGAGAGATGGAGTAAATTAGGTCATATAGACAAGAGATAAAGCTTCTCTTTTCAAGGTTTTATCCCACTGCCACCTACAGGGCACAAAGCATGCTGCAACGACTGGCTGAACACTACATAAATCAATTAAATAAGAAACTGGAAAATACCAGCTGCAACGTCTGCTCAAAAATGAAGAAAGAATGTAAGAAAGTAAAGTAAATAAACAAAACTAATTGACTAACTGATCACTTCTGACTTACTTTATAGGGACATTCACTTACATTTTTGTAGAAATGACTTAAGTAGACCTGAAGACGTAATAATTTCATCAAATGGAAAACACATTTACCAAAACAATGCAAAAACAGTGACAAGTTGCAGCACTTTTAGATAAAAATGCAATTGGATCATATTACAGGTTGAAAACAGTCTTGATAGTTTGATTATGAGTTGGTTGGATTTCTCAACAGTTTAGTTACCCCATTATTAAATGTCTGATGTAAAATAGTCACATTCATTTTCAACTAATTAAGGCAACATCTTGGTTTTAATACTGACTAAGAGTAAGCTGTAATATCTAATTATCAGGTGTATGTCTCAACATAACAGAAAGAAAATACTGAGACGTGTAAGAATTGTATGTTTCCTCACTATGCATTTTCATTGTTCAAAACCCACACTGACAGTCACATACTGAGTCTCTATACACTTAAAAGGCTGAGCCTGACTCTTATAAACAATGAGCTGCTGCTTGTTAAAGTGAGGGTGGATGAAACCATCATCCTATCAAAGAATTTGAGTAGTTAAAGAATTGCAAGACTGAATCAACACCATTTCAAAAAGAAATTTACTTGAAAATGACAGTTGGGCACAGCTGTCAAACCATGTTCATGTCAGAACTGTAACTTAAACACACTGAAAAAAAGACAGAGATGCAGCCACTAAAAGTCTGTGTGAACTGGCATCTGACCAACTTAGGCAACTTAAGTCAAAAACAGATGCTTTGTTACAAAACAACCTGGGAGACAGACAGCACATGTCATACTTGGATAAAGTATTTCAACAAAACATTGTACTTAGGCAAGATCACTTCAGTTTCCCTAAGAAACACATTAATCTTAATGCATGTCTGCAAGAAAATGTAAATTAATTTCTTAATCCACTGCATTTTCAGGCAAACAGAAATGTGGGAAACAATTTAAGGTGCCTTCCAGTGACTCAGCCAAAGAAGTGGTTGAGCCCATTTTCTGAGTGTGCTGAGGGTAGTGTTTAGTTTTCAGAAAATGTGGACACTTTCATATTTTCTCTCACCTAAGCATTATGCTTTTGAGAGGTACACAAGTCTCATTTCATTGATGACATTAATAAAAACATTGCAGGACAAAAACATTTTATGCAAACAGGCAGTCTTCAGCTACCCGCCCCCTCTATTTGTCATACTACAAATATGTCTGTATGCCTTTTGTCAGCTCTGTTTTATGAATAAACGAAATGTTGATCTTGTTTTGGCTGTGCATGTCTCTAGGTGACAAGCAATAACATTATTACTATCAGCTACATTAACTAGCCAGCCAACTTTTATTACATTAGGCCTAAGAAAACTGAGCTCTACTTGTTGAAAATAAATTGTCATCGCTCATAGTTTTATACAAAATAGGGCTGGGTCTTTTGTCTGCAAACCCCTTGGTGTCTCATCCGAAGGTCTGAGTCTTTGTAACGGCTTGTCTCCGGTGATGTCCATCTATCAGTTTCTCTTCCGGGCATTAAAAACCACCGAGTTGCCGTACAGAAGCCGGTCTCGCTCCCGGACCTCCTCCTGGAGCTTGGCCTCTGCCACCCTTAGCTGGCGGATGGTTGCCTTCATCTCCTTCATCTTTACCTCCATCAGTGCGATGATGTCCCGCTGTTCGTTCAGTTTCCGCAGCAGCTCCGCGGACGTAGTGCCGGTGGTCAGAGAGTACGAGTGGTCGAGGGGGCTGCTGGTCACACTCACGTACTGTACGGCGGGTGGCTGCACAGTGGACGTGGCTTCCACCGAAGACTCGTCCGCGGTTTGTTCGTCTGCGCTGCAAACCTGTCCGGTGTAACAAGTCCCCTCCGTTTGGGCGGGCAGCCGCGCCGTGCCCAGGTACTCCCCGTTCTGACCGATCTGGACCACGGTGATGCTGTCGTCACTCGCTTCTCCACCGGCGTTCCCCTCTGCTCCTTCCGCTGCACTGGCGAGGACATTCGTGATAACAATCCCGGAGGTGGCGGCGGCGGCGGGGGCAGGGGCAGGGGCACCCGCCGCGGACACCTTCCTGCCTCTACCCCGCCTGTTTCTACGCTCATTCACGCCCCTCAAAGGAAACAGGGACGGGACTCTGATGCTGTAGGTTTTCCTCCCACCTGCAAAGTGCACACTGCACACACGGTGTCCCGTAGTGGGTTGGAAGGTGCTGAAGCAGCCGCTGACCCCGGCCCGAGAGATGTTCCTCAGCCACATCTCCCTCAGCGTGGTGTCCTTAGGAAATGTGTAGAAGCGCAGGTCCCGGTCCCGGTGAGAGTTATTGTAGCAACCAGGAACACAGCAGGTGAACCCGGGCATGTTTACGCAAACGTCGAATTTGAAAACACGGTGTTCGGTTTAAGTTTGCCTTATTTTTCTGTTGTTTCTTTATACTGTGCCTTGTTATCAAGCTCAGCGGCCTGCAAGCGGAACTACACGTCCCACAACGCTAACAACTTCCTGTTTATTTTCCACCAAAAGTGACCTGCTCTATCCCGTACAAACGACTCAACCCACCGTACAGAGTCCGGGCCCCAAGCAGATAAAGCCTATATATGTACTAAATACAAGGCTGATTATTCATTTTCGGAGGTAAATTTCTTGTTTTGTTCTCGTCGATGTTGTCACTCCAATCGTCGTCCACTCAAAACTAAAAGTCCCACAATACCTTGCGCGCGTGTTTCAATTCCCTCGGTGTGATTACTGCCCCTGCTGGTCAGGGTTGGCAATGCAACTCTGAACTCTGATGAGGTGAAGAAAACTGTCATCACCATGATCACTATTAACTCTTTCCACCAAGGAGGTATTAAATTCGGGTCTGTTTGTTTGTCTGTCTGTCTGTCAGCAGGATTACGCAAAAAAGTTCAGAACGGATTTTGATTAAACTTTCAAGAATGATAGATAATGGGTCAAGGAAGAACCCAATAGATTTTGAGCAATGTAGGTCAACGGTCTAGGCCACAATAAAGGTCAACAGCTAAAACATATAAGTGGTAATATCTCAGTATTCAGACAAGATAGAATCTGGCGATTTATTGCATTTGTTTGCACACCTTCGGACATCAGATGGGTCAACACCTATGACTTCATCCTGTCACGTTTTGACATCATATGATGCCAATATTACATCATATGATCATACTTTGGCGGACATCTGCTGTCTCTGACTGCCTTGTTGCATAATAAAAGCATGATTAAAATTATTATTTCAATGTAAGTTAACATAGTAGGTTTCAAATCGTACACAATTGCAACAGTATTTCACATCTCAACAGGATTATTTTCACTACTGTTATAATGTAAAATGTCCATAAGGGGGAAATCTGTTACAATACCCCCCTGAATAACAGGAAGATTAAACAAAAAAGTTTATTTTGTTTATTATTTTATTTTGCTTTCAAAAAGAAAATCTGATGGTGCATGCATTCAATAAATCTGTTTTATGTTTTTATTGCAATTTTCAGTGTCACTGGATTTTCATCTGCATTTCTATTGTTTCCTTTGTTTTAATTTTGTTGTATGACAGAATAACACAAAATTGGACAACATTAAAAACTGAAATGTTCTATATAAGTTAAAGTTTTAGTGACTTTAAATACAAATTATCCTCTAGTAGTTACTAGGCCATGGCATCATCTGTGGGGACGGGAAAAAACAACAACAAATGAACAAGAAATTAAATGGTCACAAAATATTATGTCAAATAGAAACTCATCCAGAGTGTACTCTGCCCGTGGCTCCAACACCCCCCATGACCCAAGTGAGCATAAAATGGGTTCAGAAATTGAATGAATGAATCTATCCAATATTGATTGTTTGTTTGTTTGTTTTTTAAAAAAAGCTTACTAAATTGGATTTAACACTTTGATATTAAAGGGGAAAAAATTGATTTTTGGCCACAGACATATGATATTGAAAAAAAAATCTATGATTTACTGGTCTGGCTTCCATAGAATGATGAATATGAAATTCCTTCAATTTTGAATAGATGCTATGGGGAAAATGCTATTTTTGACCAGAACTCCACAACTGGAGTATCAAAACAAAGCCTATGATGGTTTCTTCAAGAAAAAGTAGATCTAATCTCCAAATTTTGTTTAATTTAGAGGTCTCAGAGTCATGTCCCAAATAGAGGACAAAAATTGGTCTCAGGGGAGGTTTTTACATAAGCTATCTCTTGTTTCTAACCTCTCCTGCACCTATTTTTCATTTGCAAATAAACTAAACAAAAATGGATTGCTGGACACTTATTAAACTGACTTACAATTGAGCAACAATATAATAGTACTTGAAAAAAATTAAAGAAATATACTGGATATACAATTCATATACATATATTCTGTGACGAAAGCATTACATTAGTTGATGGTCCCTCAGCGGGCGGACGCCATGTTTCCTCTTCTGTGTGTATGTGTATATGTGTTACATTTTCCAGGGGTGGTTCATCTCGTCGTGTCTGTAGTCTTTGGTGACACCCACAGCTCGGCCGTTGCTACTGAAGTTACCATTAGCAACTGGGCAGCGCCCGGCGGATCACCTACTGACGCCGTGGGTTCTGGACAAATGTAGTAGGTGGATAACTTTTCATTTTGCTACGCTTTAGTTTCAAATGCAGCTTTCACGGCCGTCACAAGAATTAATTAAAAAAATAAAGTCTGGAAAACAGTTACATTTGTTGCTTTTATAAGGAGCTAGCTAAGAAATCGCTTTTCTGCTGTGTAGCCCGCGGCTAATGTTAGCCGATGAACATGCTAGTTAATATCATCGAAACTTTACTGTCTAGCGAAAGGCTGGATGTTTAAGAAGTAAAGTTAATCGATAAACTATCCTCGACCATAACGTGTAATGTAGCACGTCCCTTTAGGTTGAGGTACAAAACGAAGGCCAATTAATAATGTTAGAGTCTTCCCATCACGGCAGTCACAGTTGCCGTGGTCATGGCATAATGCTAGCTTTGTTTAGTGACCAGCGGACACAGCCTGTCAGTTTATTTTAAAGTGGTGTGTCTGATTTCAGCTGCTGCTGTCACACTGGTGAATCAATGTTCAGCCAAACTTTCAAATAGGAGATGTGACGTAAGGCCTAACTCATTTTAAAATATCTTGTCAGGTAGGCAGGTGCACTTACACATTATCTGTGGTTGAACAGTCATGTTTTTATTACTGAGCACCAAGACAAACAAGTCAGCAGCTTCTATTTTCCACTACATTAATTTTACATTACCTCTTTTTCCGGAATTTAACATTTTCAAGCATGAGGAATTTAACATTTTCAAGCATGATAGTTGGTCATCTATCTATCTATCTATCTATCTATCTATCTATCTATCTATCTATCTATCTATCTATCTATCTATCTATCTATCTATCTATCTATCTATCTATCTATCTATCTATCTATCTATCTATCTATCTATCTAACTAACTAACTAACTAACTAACTAACTAACTAATTAATAGTTCACATTTTGTGGTTCTCGTGAAAGAGTTGCTCATACTGTGGTTTGGTGCTCTTGTGCAAGTTCACCAATTTCCTCACAGGCAGGTGCTCCCAATACACAACACAGATGTAGTTGAATAGAGTTTTTGTCATATACATACTTCATAAAGCCCAACTATTACATCAACCATTTAAAAGAAGAGGAAGGAGTGCTTTTGAGCTGAGTCTTTATTATATTATTTTATCTTTGATTAGATAACTAAAATGACATTTAATTACTTTTCCCCAAGAATGTCTGTTCAAACATGATGCAGAGTTTGTGAGATCACGCATGTAGATGGAATAGAAGTACTTTATTGATCCCACAATGTGAATATGAATTTCACTTGTTACAAAGAGATGACGTAGACTAGCGGTGGGTGTGGACAGTCTGAGGAATGGCATGTTAACTATGTAGCAGGACACAATATATAGCTGTCAGACACCACTGATAAGAAAAACCAGTCCAGACCTCAACAGAGGGTTTGCCCATTATTGACACTAGTGTCACTAAAGCTGGAAGTAAATTGGTGCATTCTGTAAGATGAGTCTCTCACCCACAACTTATTGATATTTTCATTTTAATCAGTCAGTAGTTCACTAAAGGTTTTTTTTTTTTTTAGCCCTGAGTGTGTAGCAATTGCTATTTCATCAGAGACTGTCTCTAATGACTATTTAAAAAGCCAGCGGGGGTTTGATGTTGTGGTGTTTGTAATGACATGTATTAAACTCAACATGTCCATGACCGAAGTTCACTTTTATTGAGTAACAGTTCAAACTCACTACTTGCTGAACTATAGATGTGTGTACACAAATGCATAACATACAGAAATATGCAAAACAAACTAAAATGAACCATGCATTGCATAGTCAAATCAGAATATGCCTCCTCACTATTAAGCAGCACATGAAGCTACTTTCTCTTACATAAACAACATACAGCTCTGAAGGGGTGATGCCCGGAACATACATGACGATAAACTGAGGATGGTTCCTACACTGTAAATTTCACCTTGAGGTTATCTTATTGATTAGCAAGCAATAGCTATGGTAATTAAACACCTAGAAGTCTGTGACAATATTAAATCCCGAAACAATATTGTTCTTAATATTGTTTTAGTATAATTAATATGGTTATGTTCTTCGAGTGAATTCTGCTGTATAATGTGCTACTATTTTCTGTCTGTAGGTTAGCTTTCCATGTTTCCACGCAACAGTAAAGGCCTGGAGAGACAGTAGAATGCTGGGAAGTTTGGCCATGGTTCTGACGTAAGACGCCATCATGTTGCCAGGAGTTGGTGTATTTGGCACTGGTAGCACAGCCCGAGTGCTGGTCCCTTTGTTGAAAGCTGAGGGCTTCGATGTCCATGCACTCTGGGGACGAAGTGAAGAGGAAGCGGGATGTTTGGCAAAAGAGCTCAGCATCCCATTTCACACCAGCCGATCTGATGATGTCCTGCTTCATCAAGAGGTTGATCTTGTTTGCATCTATATTCCACCTTCAATGACGAGACAGATTGCTGTCAAAGCACTGGGTGAGATTTTTTTTTTAACATGTATGAATTCAATCTCCCTCAATAATGTTTTTTATGCTTACAATAGTTTATGGATTGTTTGGTTTTTTGCCCTTTTTTTAGTTATTAAATATGTTTTACATTTTTTCCATCAATATGAATTGTTCCCTAACACTTTCACAAAGCAAATGTAATAGCACTTCATTGTAAAATAACAACACATGTCAGTGTAAGAGGGGAGCAGGTCTATAAAGTTAATGTACGGGATATAATGGAATTCCTGAGAGTTGACCTCAGTTTCCTGTTTTAGTTGTGACTTCCTGAGTGGATTTATCCCTGTCGCCATAAGAAGGGGTAGTGAAGGCTGCCTTATCTCTATATTTAAAAGCTCTGTACTGCATCTGTGTAAACACAGTTAGTGGAGAATGTTCACTTGTTTTGAAATATATATTATTTTGGAGCAGTTTTGTGAATTTGCTTGATAGCTGACAATAGAGAGGAGACAGAAAGTAGACCTTGAAACCAATGAAGGCTGTCACTTCTTTTTTCATACCAAAGTAGAGAACCTGAATTGTGATTTTTTTTTTTTCTTCCACACTTGAAATACAAGACCTTCCCTCAACAAATGTCATGGTTGAAAGTATGTGAATCTGTACAGCTCTTTGAAACCAGATGAAGTAATATTAACATGAACATAATGACACTATTCGTATATGACTAGAAGATAATTTAAGACTTTTGTTGGTACTACAATGTGAAATAGAGCTAAACAGATGAATGTTTTTTTTATTAACATTCTAATACCTGGATTTGCATTTATTTAGTTGTTTCAACATGATGATCCTTCTTTTTACTCTCTGTCTGCAGGTATAGGAAAAAATGTTGTGTGTGAGAAAGCTGCCACTGCAGTGGATTCCTTCAAGATGGTGACTGCAGCTAGGTATTACCCACAGTTGCTCAGCATTATGGGTAATACCCTGCGTTTCCTACCAGCCTTTGTTGCAATGCGGAAGCTGCTGGTAGAAGGATACGTTGGTGAGCTGCAGGTGTGTGATGTCAGAGTGTATGGGCCCAGCCTGCTGGATGAGTCGTATGGCTGGACCTGTGAGGAGCTGATGGGAGGAGGCGGTCTGCACACTGTCGGCTCAGCCATTATCGACCTGCTGAGTTACTTGACTGGTGCTCGAGCCCATCGTGTTCATGGCTTACTGCGGACATTTGTGCAGCAAAACAGTTTGATTCGGGGAATTCGCCGTGTCACCAGTGACGACTTTTGCTTCTTTCAAATGTTAATGGGAGACAGTGGGTCCAGATCAGGTGGGGTGTGCTGCACTGTCACTCTAAACTTTAACATGCCGGGGTCATTTGTGCATGAGGTTATGGTAGTTGGATCTGCTGGGAGACTGGTCGCCAGGGGAACAGAGCTGTACGGCCAACGTAATGGAAGTAAAGGTGAGGAGCTCTTGCTAGGAGACAGTGGATGGGTTGGACCAGAGGTGAAGGAAATGCCCCTCCCTCACCTTCGGGGGCTGAGCTCCATGGTGAAAGCATTGACACAGTCTTTTCAGGCTCATGAGGAACGCAGGTCATGGGCACGTGGCCCTGTTGCCATGGCACCAACATTTGAGGATGGCTTGTACGTGCAGACGGTGGTAGAGGCGGTGAAGCGGTCCAGCTCCAGTGGAGAATGGGAGTGTGTAGAAATCATGAGTCAGGAGCCAGACCCCAACCACAACCTGTGTGAGGCTCTACAGAGAAATAAGAACTAAACACCAACATCCAGTGCAACGACTACAGCCTCCCGCCAAGTAACTCAGCTGCTCAGGCTTTTGACATTTTTTGCAACTACTCTTTGCATTTTCACCATCAGTTGTATTTTGGTTTACAAAGCCTAACTATTACAATTGCTTGTGTTCTCCTAGTTATGGATATTTGTGGTCAAACACTACACATTTGTTAACGGCTCCATTATTGTCATTGTCGACAGGAAAGTGGACATGGTGCAAATTCCTTTGAAGGAACTTTGTAGCCAGAAAAGTTCACCTGTCATTAAAACGCCACCCCAAGGTCAAATATTGGAGAAAAGGATTCCTAAGGACTTCAAATAGCTTTTTTTGTCTGGTCATACTGTAGTGCACATCCTGTTGCAGAAGCTTATTACTGTATTTTCAGAAAAATGCATATCATCAAAAATTGACTATTCAGTGTCCAATTAGTTTTATTGTTGTACTTGAGTTAGTTAAATAAAAATGACTGTATGCTATGTACAGTTCAGCTTTTAAAGCACAGTTTTATTGATTTTTGTATCATAGTAGTTCCTAATTTATCTTCTTGAACAGCTAAGTGCCACACATGTCTGTTTAAAGCTAAATGTACAGATAGACATTAAAAACAGATTTTACTTTCTGTTTTCTGTGACATTTGTGGCAGCGTATGCTATATTAATATTTTGGTTTTAATTTATTCCCATAACCAGTTGCACCTTATTCAGAAAAGGAATGTTTACATCAAACATGAATGTGATTAAATGGAAAATGTAACACGTGGGAACGATTTCGATTTGACTAACAAATTGGTTTCATGACAGATTCAAATAACCTTACAAGAGTGGAGCCCAATCTCTATCCAACTTCTGATGAGAATAATGGAGCTGTGTTTAGGGTGGTTTTGCGTTTTTGTTGTGTTATGCTTAAATGTCAGCAGATAAACGAGAAGTCAAAATGAGCAAAGTTGAAAACTGATAATGCAAGGTCGGATATCTAACATAGCCTTTTGAAATTCTCAATTTGCAAAGTGAAAACTGGTCCAGTCAGCTTTTAATTTATTGTCATGTACTTCCTTTAGTGTTCAGAAAGGGAATGTAAACGGTTAACAAGGAGTAATGACAGTGAGCCCAAATTCATTTTAGTTGTAATTAAATATTAGTAAAGATTAGATGTTTCCATTGAAGATTCCAACATGTATATATGCTCATATTCTCATTAACACGGAGTATCCAAAAGAAAAATAACATTAAGAAAGTGATAGAAGCTGGTCATTGAGCAGTATTAAGATGCAAAGAATGAAATGGTAGATTTTTTTGTTTGTTTTATTTATATATATATATATATATATATATATATATATATATATATATATATATATATATATATATATATATATATATATATATATATATATATATATATATATATATATAAAAATTAATATTTTGTTTCTTTTATTAAACATTCAATGACTCTTTAAATTAAAGATCCTATGACAGTAAACCTAATGTTGAACCACTACTTTTCAGGAAGAAGGATTCATGGAAAAATGAGGAAGTAATGAATATTCAGAATCAAATTGTTAGATACAAAAGCTTGGGGAACTTTGATAATAAAACAGGTTTAAAGTGTAAACAACAACTTTTGCTTAGCTAAATGTAAGTGATTTTATTATTTACAACACTATTTCATGCCTTTTTTGCATCCAAAGCTACTTCTTATTTGAAAACTCCCTACCCCTTCACGCTGAACAGGCTGACGTACTCACCCTTGAATCTGAATGAACTTTCCTTTGAGTAAAAGCACTGGATTTTACACGTGTGAGCCTCTCCTAGGTGTGTGCCTCTATTTCTTATCTCTGTGCTCAGACACATAGATTAGAAACATTGAAAAGTTTACAGTTATTTTAGTCACTCACTGCAACTCAGATCTGCTGAATATCTGAAATAATATTACTACCCCTAATGCTGAGTCAGGCTTCTGCTGCTCCTTCACACATGCATATATTCACCTTTACCTCACACTATCACAGCAGTGCTTTACAAAAATAGCTAAAGTTTACATTTTACATTAGATGTCTTGATAATGTGCATCATATCATTTGCCTGCAGAATGTCCATTGACCTGTCATTATTAGAATACATTCCAGCAGAGTTATTATATTATTAGCAGGTGTTTTGTTTGCACTGATAACTAATAGAATGCCACATATTTAATATGCAGTGTGACACTTGTCCCAGCCTGCTCACTGCAAAATTAGTTTAACATGTTTGAGTAAGTAAGAGATTGTGTATTTATTTATGTCACAGTTTGTTCATGGTTGGCATTTTCAACCTGTGAGTTTCTGTTAAAAGTTTCCGGGTTTCTTTTTTTGTTTGTTCTTTGGAGGGGGGCTGCTATAGCCAAGTTGGGACATTTTACTGTTAATTAGTTTGACAAGTATTTCCTTTAATAAATACAGCTGTCCTCATCCCCTGTGTTGTGTCATACTTTTTGCAAAGTAACTCCCTATTGAGTAGAAGTAAAAATAATAATACAAATTAAAGATGTTGCTGTACTGTTTGTTCTTTAAACAATGTATGTTGTCAGAGTGTAACACTATCTGTATATTTACACGGATGAGTAAGAAATAGGTTGATAATGGAGGCTGAGAGCAGAGATATGGTATTTCACTGTAGACACATTTCATGTTATGTCTACTCAACCTCATTTATCCTCAAACAGCAATGCAATTAAGAATAACTTGACACTGAGTTTACAGTTGTGTTGAAAAAATTAAATAACTAGATTTAAAACATTCACCCAGATGAGGTCTAGTCCTTCAGCAGTAAAAACAGGACACAAGTAATCAGTTTATGAAATTACTGCTACAGATAAAATGAAACAATGTCCTTCAAAAACATAAAGGGATGTCAATGTTTTAGAACATAGTTGTTTGTTTTTTTAAAGATTCAAGGAACCTGGATAAATTTCACACGAAGAACAATCATTCATCTATAGCTGATAAAACCATATGGGCCCAGAATTACTGCAAAGAACACGTCAAACATTACAACAGAAAGATAGAAATTAACTAAGATAACGACTTAAAAGAAATATTGATTCAGTGTTTCAGAGAATAAATGGACAACATGTGGTATGGACCTGAGATGAAAATTTATTTGAACTGCTCCCTGTATGTGTCATCAGTGGGATTGAAGTATAACAACTCAAATTACATTACATTAGGGCAATTAGTAATACATTAAATAAATTAAGATAAAATAAAATACTTTTTAAAATGCGCACTATGTATAAAATACCATAAAACCTTTAAATACATCACTACCAAAAAATATGCTCTTTTTTGTGATATCTTCCATAGGTCAATCTTGGACAGCTTTCTAACACATTACACAAGATATTGTAAACGTTCTTTGCATACTATGTTTATGGTCCGTTGAGACAGTACTTCCGTTACACACATATTCTACTTCCGGTTGGATGGGACCGTGGAGCTAAAGAAAAGTAAACGGAGCTGAGCGATTCACTGAACGAATCTTTTTACTGAATTGACTCAGGTAGAATCAAATTGAACTTGGGTTTCTCAAAAGAACCGCGGTACACATCTCCAGGAGTGGTTTCAGACAACCACATCCACCGATAAGTCAAGTTATTGAGCATTTTTTTATGTAACAAACATGGCGGTTTACCATTATCTTTGGTTCAGTTAACTCCTGTTAACATATGAAAACGATCGGTTTATGTGGTATTCCCGGGTATATGTATTAACTTCATGGCTCACTGTTTCTGCAGGGTAATCTCCAAATATTTACCTTCACCATGGGCCGTAAAAGAAGTGTGGTGTGGGAATATTTTAAGCCTACGATTGTGGAAGGGAACACTACGTTGTCCGTCCAGTGTCTGCTCTGCAAGACCGAGCTCAAAGGGAAGAAAGGGACCACCTCCACCATGCTCAGACATCTGCGTTTCGTGCATCCCGATTGCTTCCCCGACTCATTTAAGAAAGACACAAATGAATGGGATTCGTGTGCTTTTAACAGCGCAATAGAGTTGGAAATTAACGAAGACGGCCAAGAGTTCTGTTCTGGTATGGTTACATGTTGTGTCCATCAGTGGATGTTAATATTACCCCTATAATGTTTATGTACAGTTCTGTGCAAAACAAACAGGCCACCAGGTTCTGATGACACCCTACACATGTATATTTAAGCCTATGCATCATTATACACATATAAATATATACACAGCAATAAAACTGAAATTCCACATAAATGGAAGTTTTGCTGAAGCTGTGTATTATCATTTAGGCAGAAGAAAAAAACAAGACAGCCAAAGTTATATGAAGGAAGAACTAAAGGACACATCATGCAATATACCACAAAATGACACACGATTAAAAGCCATCCACTCAGAAAAGATATTCAAACGGATATTCAAGACTTAGTACTGACTTGTGCTTATAGTAGCATTTAGTTCTGCACATGCTTAACTATGTTTTTTTTTCTTGTTGAAACCATCAAAACCTAAAACACAGTCCAAATCCAGAATACAGGGATCATTATGGTGGTAATATAATTTAATAAGATGGCTGGTTATTGACTAGAGCTTTAGTTAAACCCATTTTAGCCAGTGTAGCTGAATGATTTTGTAAAAAAAAAATTTAAAAAAATACATTACTAATGAGTTAAATGTGTACTCTGTTGTTTTTAAATGTTAGAGTAACTTCTCTAATTCTCATGGTTAAACATGAAACTATTTAAAGTTATTACTATTATTATTTTTACATGTTTTTGAAGTAATCATGTCTAAACACTTGAATTTCTTTCTTTCAGTGGAAGTTATGCTGGAGGGTGAACCTGTTACAGCAATAGATGAAGCTGACATTGATTCCAGTAGACCACATAAGAAGTTACCTGTTCCCCAGAGTACGTCCCGTCCACGGAGCATTATTTGGAACTATTTCAAACGTTTCAAATGTTTGTCTATTGCCCAGTGCCACATTTGCTCAAAGAAAATAAAGTGTCCTGATGGGGGAAGCACCAGCAACCTTCATCGACACATATCTAAATCACACCCTGAGGTGTTTTCTCAACTACTTGCCCAGAGGAGGAATTCATCACTATCCAACTCATCACATCCAAATAGTGACACATCTACGCCCTTACAGACTGTTGAAGCAGTAGAATGGAGAGAAATAACAGGTAAGCAATGGTAACTTAGATGAGGTCTGTCCTTCTTAAAGTCACCTTCCCGAATCTATAAAATCAATCTCTCAGTTTATGCAGTTTTTTTTTTATATTATTTATAGCCAGCTGTTTAAAATGTAAGTAATATTAAGTGAGTGGGGTGTTTTTGTTGTTGTTTTTTTTTAAGTTTGTTAAGACTTAGGGTTAATCATGAAAAACTTGGCTCATGGTGTATAGGGGAGAGGGGCTCCACTGTTACAGAGTTTATTTGTGGAAGCTGTCAGTTATTAAAAGTCATTGTTACATGCTTTTACAATAATCATGTCTAAACCCTTTAATTGAATTCTTTCAGTGGAAGGGGACCTGGTGGATGGATGCACTGACCCTGTTCCTACAGTGAATGAAGCTGGGATCGTTTCAGCTGTAGATGCCATTGAAGCTGCACAAGGAACTTCAGGAGAAAACCCTCCACATGAGAAGAGCCTCCGCCGTGCATCACGTCCACAGAGTTTGATTTGGAAATACTTCAAACGCCAAAGAGATTTGGCTATGGCTCAGTGTCACATTTGCCTGAAAAAAATACGATGTCCTGATGGGGGCACCACCAGCAACCTGCATCGCCACATATCTACAAAACACCCAGAGGTGTCTTCTCAATTAGCATCCCTGAGAGAGAAGTCAGTGCCCTCCAACTCATTACAGGTCCCAGTGGCAAATGGTGACACACCCATGCAACCAAAGACTGAAGTAGTTGAGGAAGGTAAAACTGCAGGTAATCCTTCATTGGTTATTTCTGCATGTATTATAGCATGTTTTAAAAACACAAATGTATAAAGTCCTTTTTATCAGAATTTCTTAAACCACAGAAGATTGATTGTATCTGTTACATTAGCTGGTTTAATTTGAAGTTGATTCAAGCATTTATTTATGCACTCCGGCTTAACTTAAATGCATTTGAGTAAGTGAAGTAGAGATTTTTCATTAAAAGTGTTGAAATAGTGATTATTTATAATATGTCAGATATAATACAATTTTGATCACAAATAGACTTTAAAATAATTTCCCAAACACATGTGGGTTATTCTGAAATGTGTGACTTTGCCAGTTTTATTTGACTCTCTTCTGATTAAAACTTTTATTTTATGATTTATTCAGCTATCAATGGCAATTTCCCAGTTATACAAGGAGGATTAGAAGAACAAACACCACATGAAGAAATTCGTTTTGCCAACGTGTCATCACGGGCACGGAGTTTGATTTGGAAGTATTTCCGGCGCTTAGAGGGTTTCAAAGCCTCTCAGTGCCAAATTTGTTTGAGAAAAATTAAGTGCCCTGATAAAGGCACCAGCAACCTCCATAGACATATATCTAAAAAACACCCAGGGGTGTTTTCTCAGCTGTTGGCTCAGAAGAATAAGCCAGGACTAGCCTACTCATCACAGGTCTTGCATGCTAATGGTGATGTATCTCCACCTCCAGAGACCAATGGAGCAGCAAAGTGGAGAGAAACATCAGGTAAGCATTGTTGACTTAGATCATGTTTATCCTTTTCAAAGTCACCTTCCAGAATCTACAAAATACAATTTACAGTTCATGCAGTAAAGATTTATTTTTAATTTTTTTTATTTTTTTAAGTCAAATGATTCACGTGTAACAAAGGAAACCATCTTTAATCATGCAAGTGCCATACACTATGTATGATTATTGGGTGCAATTAAATGCATTTTTGTGCTTTTCAGTTAATTACAATTTAAGGAAGACTGCATAGCAAAAAAAAAAACTTGAATAACAAAAAAAAATATAGCGAAAACTTGTCTTGTCTTGACTTGTCTTAAAAGAAGGGCTTTTTTTGGTCAATCAAAGAAATGAGCAGAGTTAGTATAGTCCTGAGCAGTTACAGTTTAGTAAAAAGAAATTCACTGTAGTCAAATCATTTTACCTACAGATGACACTGATCAGACAGAATGCCTTTAAACAGATTATTAACAGTCCTCTCAATTGTGTATATTATTTTATTTAGACTTGTCAAGTTATAAAGACTATATATTAATGTTTGCTCCCTAAAGGCTTCATCATTTGTAGAAAAACATTATTTCAACTCTTTTGTTGCCATGTTGTAATCAATGAGGTTTTTTTAGTTATTGTTTAAAAAAAGAAAAGCGTATCCCAGATCATATCAATCATATCTCAGCTCAATTATATTTTTTTTCCTAGTTAAATAATGGTTCTAATAATAATAATCCATCTTTATGTATGACTAATGAGATAATATACATTCCCTTCTGTTTTTCTCTTTCCAAATGCAAAGTTTCCAGTGCATATGAAAGGGAGACACATGTTTTCAGGACTGAGCAGGATCTAATTGAATCTCTGAGGAGAGCACAGAGGGAAGAATTACGTGCTCTGGAGCAGCAGAGGGAGATCCTCCACAAGCTTCGTGCGATAAATGAAAGAGAAGCAGCTGCAGAGATGGAAAATATACAGTTATTAAGGAGAACGCAGGAGGAGGAGGCCAGGGATTTGAAAAGACAGAGAGAAGCGCTGCAGAAAGAAAAGGAAGAGCTACAGAAGAAGTGGGAAGAGTTTCGACAGGAAAGAGAACAGTCTCTGTTGATTACCAGTGAACATCAGGCCCCAGTATACTGTGACTAAATGAAATAGTTTATATACTGCCCATAGAAAATGTATGTATGCAACCGACCTAACATTACAATTAAGACACATGCAACTGTACACTTTTGTTACATAGGTTATTATCAGGGCTTGACACGTGATAATTATGGTTTGTGCAGGTGCAAGAAATCCTCGAAAATGCTTGAATTTCAATGTTATGTTTTCAAGGTCTTAAAAGTGCTTGAATTTTAGTCGAAGTGCTTGAAAGTGCTTGCAGTTATAACTGTGATGTCAATTATTTATTCATTTTTAATAATAGATTACACTGGTCTACAAGTAAAATGCTTCTGGAAAAAATGAATGAAATTTTACCACATGTGATAAAGAAAACTCAAGTCTTAAATGCTGGTTGGCTCAAGTTTCCAAGATAAGTCTTGGGTAAAAATGTTAAACTCTTAGAACTAACAAGAGAAATAAGAATATTCAGATCTACTTCATAACACTGCACTCAAAAAAATGATTCTTGGCCACAATAAACATGAAGCATTATTTTCAAATAAACTGTAACTGAAATTTATAAAACTAAAAGTTTATTTGATAATAATATTTAAACAGTATGTAAACATAAGTTTTACAAACTGATGTAAACAAATCCTTAAACTTTATCTGACTAGATCACGTAAGTAGACAAGTTTATTTGATAATAATATTTAAACAGTATGTAAACATATGCTTCAAAAACTGATGTAAAGAAATCCCTAAACTTTATCTGACTGGATCACATAAGTATACAAGTTTATTTAATAATAATATTTAAACAGTATGTAAACATATGCTTTACAAACTGATGTAAAGAAATCCTTAAACTTTATCTGACTGGATCACATAAGTAGACAAGTTTATTTGATAATAATATTTAAACAGTATGTAAACATATGCTTTACAAACTGATGTAAAGAAATCCTTAAACTTTATCTGACTGGATCACATAAGTAGACAAGTTTATTTGATAATAATATTTAAACAGTATGTAAACATATGCTTTACAAACTGATGTGAAGAAATCCCTAAACTTTATCTGACTGGATCACATAAGTATACAAGTTTATTTAATAATAATATTTAAACAGTATGTAAACATATGCTTTACAAACTGATGTAAAGAAATCCCTAAACTTTATCTGACTGGATCACGTAAGTAGACAGTGGGCGTGTACCAGCATGTTGTCACCATGGTAACTTCAGTATTCTACGGGTTCGCCCACCCTGCCCTCACAAACTCGGCACTGCAGACCGCGGTATTCCTGACCGTGATCCTGACGGGGGAGTGCGACTAGTCTGCGGTTCAGTGAAAACGGTAAGTTTAATTGTTTGAAATATATTGTGTTAATGGTAGTATGTGATATTTTAGAATTATATTGATATATTCCTTTTCCCCCGAGTTTCTCAAAGACAATGTGAATGCTTTGGCATTTATATTTTCGGAAGTCTGGTGAAGTTGAGCACTAAAGAAAAAAAAAAAGAGTTGAGAACGTGCCTGAATGCATGTACATAGCTTTTAGCATGAGTTAGTAGCAATGCAGTATGAAGCTAATACTTGTGGTAAATAACTTAAATAACGCAGCCTGAACTGCATTATTTATTGGGTGTCCTCGCGTCCGAGGCGAGGCTGGGTGTCGCATTTTTAATTAGACAGGACGTCACGGCCTTAAGCTAAGGGCTAACGTTAGTGCTAAGCTAACTGTTAAGCGGCTAGCACCTGCTGCTGCACTTTGATGCTGGCTCGCTCCAGCGGACAAACGGCCAGGTTATAGTGTTATAAAGGTTTCTCTTTGTCACGGTCACCACTGCTGCCAATGTGTATAAACTGGTTAACTTTGTGCGGCGCACTCTTAACATTAGTTACTGGTGTTATGCCGAGTTGTGCATCCATCCTCATGGGAGCGCATTGTATCGACTTCTACTTGTTTATACGGCAGTGTACTGATAAAAAACTAAAATCTTCGCGGGTGTTCATCGATTATGAGACGTGTAGTTTAGAGCCATCGGTGTTTGGATTTAAATTAAAACAGATAGTCTGTGTGTGTGTTTTTTGCTTATGAGAAATTATTTTATTCAAAAGTACTTGTAAATACTTTACCCGGGCATGGTTCCGTTAATGTGTTTCTAATGTTACAAAAAAAACCTTATTTAAAATTTAAATTAAAGAGTACGGTCTAGACCTACTGTAAGTTCCTTGAGCTGACTTGAGTTGTGTTTTGGCGCTCTATAAATGGGAGTGATTTATTAATTCAACAATGTAAATTCAGATGGGTGGTTGACTGGTTGTATTAATACTCTGAGAAAAACATACATTATGTTTGTGCCCAGCTAACAAAAACCAGATATAGTTCATCAGCATGTAAAAAATTAAAGAAGCAGTTATTTTTCAGTGTGTTCAAACTTCTTCAACTTAAATGTAAACTTTGCTTTATTTCAACCTGTCTCCTATCGTCATGTGTGCTTCATGTGACTAGTGAGGTGAAAAAATTAGTTGTCATGTTGGCTGTTGTCCAGATACAGTCAGGTCACAGCTAGTAGCTTCAGATCTGTTAAAATGAAAACGAACAGGCATACTTTTGAGGGCAAAGTTAGTTCACTAAACTAGGTTTTTTTCCACCAAGACCACCTTACATCCTTACTATAAATATCAGAACCTATTTAAATTACATGTAAATGTGTTGTGTTAGCTTACCTGTTTTTAGCCGTCTTTGTTTACATGTTTGAGCTAATTATTTACACGCGTCTGCATGGTATTATATGGAAATCGATGAAAGCTCACCGGGTAACAGGTAAGCTAAAACAACACATTTACATATTGTGTCTATATGCTCTCTGACATTTATACTAACGATGTGAGGTGGTCTTAGTGGGAAAAAAGCTTGTTTAGTGGACTAACTTTGCCTGTGAAAGTACGCCCATTATAGGGATGTTAAAAGGTGTTCAAAATCAAATTTGAATACCATTAACGATTTTTAACGAATATTCGAAAGGTGGGGGGGGGGTTCAAAAAAAAAATTTTTTTTTTTCTTAAAATATACTATAAGGTGTGTCCTAACCCTTAAATGACTATATATACACACAACACACCTTATAGTATATTTAAAAAATAAATACATTTCTATTTTTTTTCTTTTTTTAAATATTCGAATATGATTTTTATATTCGAATATTCGGTAACATCCCTAGCCCATTCACTTACATTGTAATAGGTCTGAAGCTAATAGCTACCTCCCGGCTTTGTCTAGACAACGGCAAACGTGACAACTAATATGTTCACGTCACTACTCACATGAAGCATAAGACGATAGGAGACAGGTTGAAATAAACCAAAGTTTCCCTCTAATACCGCTAGCATTTACAGTGTCATTATTGCATGTACTCTCACAAACACATGCACACATTTATGCAGTTGTTTCTTATCCAAATTGGGAACTAACAATGTCATATTTTTTTCTATCACTTAGGGTACATCATCATAGGGCCAAGTTGACAAAAATCAATCTACATTTTCAATGGGAAACCTCTCAAATTTGGTGAGTACATGTCATAGCAATGTTTAAGTGTAATTGAGCCATAGATTTCTGCTAAAATGTTAACTTAAATAACATTTTTTTTTCTGCTTTCTTTTCTAGGTAGAACATGTGAATGGGTGTGTGGGAGTGTTCAACGTTCAGGTGTACAGTGGCATCCATGTTCAGACACAAGTTAATGTAATTTTGAAGTTTGTGGCAATAAAGTCGTCAGATCTATACTGTGTTGCTTTGTGATTTTAACAGGAATAGGATAATATACTGTATTTGAAATGCATTATTATTGTATATATACTTTAATGCATAGTGTTTATGTGAAACTTCACTTCACTTTTAACTGAATAATCACATAAGATTAATGTGAAAATTCACTTTACTTTTAACTGAATAATCACATAAGGTTAATGTGAAAATTCACTTTACTTTTAACTGAATAATCACATAAGGTTAATGTGAAATTTCACTTTACTTTTAACTGAATAATCACATAAGGTTAATGTGAAATTTCACTTTACTTTTAACTGAAAAGTCACATAAGGTTTATGTATATGTTTGCAATAACTTTATGTAATTGATTCACACTGATTCAACATGGTAGAAACACATTGAATTAAATGGGATCCTTACATTGAACTTACCCAGCAGAATTACGTGGAAAAACTTCATGTAATTAAAATACTTAAAGTCTAAGTTTTTGGTATAATTATTTTTTTGAGTGTGTCTGCACATTATAATACATTCATTTTGCAGGTTCTTTGTTTTTTTGTGGAGTATTTAGAAATCCATTGTATACATGTACATCAACCACTATATATGTGTAATAGCACACCATCATATATATTAAAAACATGAGATAACCAGCACTTTTGTCATTTGTTTTCTGATTAATCGTAAGATTTAGCACATTTAATGTCTGGAGCAGATACTTTCTAATAAAAAATTGTAGACCAGTGTTAGATGGCAAGCTAAAGCTACTTACAGAGGTGATAGATTTTGAAAGATTGGTGCCCGCAGATAGACTCTAGGTTCATTTTTATCTTAATCTTTATTTCAGTTCGAGTGTGCCTGAAGAACACCAAATGGCTTCCATTTTGGGGGGAAATAAAACTTCTCCTTTAAATTCTAAACTTTTTGCTATTATGAAACATAATAATGGATGTTTAAAGTATAATACAATGTATGTCATTGTGATAAATGAAAAAAAAATAGTTACCAGTATATGTAATCATTAAATATGTATTTTACCCCAGCAATAAGGTGCTGTGCTGGGAGAAAACAACTGAAAGTTATCCTTAGAAGTGCTTGAATTTGACCTTGAAAAATGTGTACGAGTCTTGTATAACATGTATGTAACTGAATATGCCTAAGGAAAGGAAAATTATCAATAAATAGATTGACTCCAATTATTTAATTCTTTTTGGATAGTGCCAGAGGAAGACACGGCGATACTAAGGATTGTGTCAATTAACCCCCTGACTCTTAGGATAGTACATGTTTCTGTTTTTTATGGATGAAAAAATGCCTTAAGTGAAAACAGCATGACTAAAAATATTTTTCCCTGAAACATTTTCATTATTTCTTGATTCTCAATGACTGTCCTTTGCAATGAACATTTATATTTATTTGTTTGTTTATTTTTTTAAATAAAGCTGTGAAATTATTGTTTACAGATGTTAACAAAAAACCTCAGCTGGGTGTGAGGTTAAATTAGGTCTGATTTAGCTCAAATAATTATACATAATGAATACTTTTGTGGGGGGTTTCAGATAACAAGTCAAGTGAATTTCCTAACTGTAAGTGTCTTTGTTTGCAGCCAGTGTTTTTTTTACATACTGTGCCACAAAGTAGTTAAAACCATTTTAATATCGTTTTATTAAATTGTGATAGGATAAATATCCATTAATAGAGAACAGTACCGCGTATGTGTGAGAAACAGGGGGAGTGGCATCTCATCCTATCATTAGTTTTCCCTCAGTGTGGCCTTTCAGGCAGAGTATTACTTTACTTAAAGCCTTGAAAGCACGCGATGATTCAAGAGTTACTTTGTAGAAGAAAATGTTGTTATACTCATGCATTTGTAGTCGGAAAACCGCGATACGTGTTATGCACAGCCCGTTTTGTGAGGATGATATGCCTAGCAGTTTAACACCAGGGTTTAAATATTGACCACTTTGATGACGTGTGCTTGAGTCGAGTGTAGGTGGCGGAAGATGGCTGACAGTGGAGGTATCATCGCGAAAAGATGCGACTCTGGCAACGTTTCCTCTGTTAGTATGGAGACCATCTCAGGCCTAACGGAGTTGGAGGACCTGGAGAGAGTTTACCAACAACTCTGCGCGGAGGAGGTCTGTGGAAACCACTGTTTGAAGCAGTTTGTTAGCATCTAGGGTGACGTCGAGCCTTGGTCACTTCCGCGGATACAGTTGGTGCACAACACTGAATGGAGACAAATAAAATGAAAACACAAGCACTGAAAATACGTCAATTGTAGTGAAGGCTGTGAGAGGTATTTTTAGACAAGACGGGAGAATGTGCCTCCAGTCCGGGTGCACATCTTTAGCTATAAAATGTGCGATACACGTTTGAAACAAGTTAATGTAAAACTAATGGTGTTCACGTGACCCATTTAAATTACAGTCATATAGTCCATATAGGATGGTGGTGGTTAATTTTTATTGACAAAAAGTTATGATGTTCAAGTAAAAAACACTTACGGGATAAAAACTCACTCATGCTAACAGTATGTAGGTCACATCAACAACATGTACTGAAATGAGTCATTATCTTTTACTTTTACATTGTCTTTTACTATCATGTAGGCTCTATGTGGTTATTGGGTTCGTATTATATCCACATTTATCATTTATGTGCACTTAAATTCCTTTTAACTCATTTATATATTGTGGTGTAATCGCATTCCACAGGATCATTAAATATGTATAGTTTCCCTGTCCGATGAGAACTTTGTATCTACAAAAAGTCCATACTTCTGCATTTTCTAGCTATATTCAAGGGCGATTGTTGAAGATTTTCACTAACATCTAAAATCAACACATTTGGTCATGTAGAACAGTTGTAACTACAAGGGTTAGACACATGTGTGGGGTAAATTGTACAACATTTACTTCCGAAATGTATTTGAGTTGATTGAGGTAGAAGTTACTTTTATTGTTACATGTTTGCTGTTTTAATACAGAAAGATGTGGAGGTGGAGCTGGACAGACTAGTGGGACAGGAGGGAACCATTCACACAAAGATGTTGGCCCTGCAGAGGATGGGGTACACTTTACTTATACACACTAGTATTCACTTGTATCACCACCATCATTGATATAAAAAAAGTAATCTGTTTGTTCCTTTTTCCTGTAGACCAAACTTACAATTAATTGGAGGTGATGCCAGTCAGTTGTCAGGTATGATCACATTTACCTGCAGCCTGGCTGAAAATGTCAGCAGAAAAGTCAGACAGCTAGATCTGGCAAAGGTAAGTACACAAATACATTACATCTAATATTACACTCAGGGATGTAATGGGGACGGGACACTTCCTGTTAGTTACACACTTTTCCACATGTATTTTAATATACAAAAAAACCCAACAACATTTGTTTAACTTTGCGGATTTATGTAAATGTTGAGCCAATTTCATTTTTATACACCACAAAGACAAATGAAACTTTAATTTGTTGAGTCCTCTCCATGAGTCACAAAGTAAACACAGCCATAACAGGTGCATCCAACCAAATTACTTTGAAATCAGAAGTACAGAGAGCACAGATAAGCAAGCACATATATTATGTCAAATATTGGAAAACATATTACACAGTTAATACTGTGAAGTGACTTTTGTTATTCAAAACAAAATGAAAAGACAAGGTGTAAACAAAGATAAAGGTTATCTTCAGCCAGCCTGCACCGGGAGGTTTTGGTCAAACTCTCAGGTCATTTATGGTTTGTAGTTATTATAATAGTCATGCTCTGAGATCTTACTGTACTTGTTATTGTTGTTTTTTTGTTTTGTTTTTTTCCATAGACACGCCTGTATAATGTTATCCAGCGTGCTGATGATATCCTCGATCTGAAGTTTTGCACGGATGGTGTTCAGACAGCTCTGCGCAATGAAGATTATGAACAGGCTGCTGCACACATCCATCGATACCTTTCTCTGGACCAGTCAGTTATTGAATTGAGTAGGCAGGGAGAAGAAAGTAAGATAATTTTAAGCTGTTTGTCCCATTGCTAAAGTCATTGTACACTCCATTGCTGAAAAATGTTAATATTGTTTGGGATTTTTTTTTTTTTTTTCATAGATATGTATCGTCAAAGTAATGTAGAACATATAAAAACATGATGAAGCAGCAAAGCCAAAGATTGTCAACATATTTTAGATGGACTGTTAATACCTCATGTCTGTGCAGGTAGTGCTGTAGATGCCAGTCTCGTGATGCTGCAAGAGGCAGAGCAAAAGCTGAAGGTCATTGTTGCTGAGAAGCTTGACGAAGCTGTTGCTGCTGTTGATCTTGCACAAGTGGAAAGGTTTTTCAAAATCTTCCCTCTGTTGGGCCTCCATCAGCAGGGACTTGCCCGATTTGGTCAATATCTCTGCACTCAGGTCAGTAAAGTGCCTAAACACATTAGTTTATTGTTGTGGTGGGTTTTAAGTCTTGGGAAGCAAGGAGAGGATGTTAGTACTTTTAAGATTTTAAAGAATAAAGGTGTTAGTGACCCCCCCACACACATTTACTCACACAGCTTGCCTCCAAAGCCGAAGAGAACCTGCTTTTAGCTACAGGAGGAGATGTAAGTGACAAGAGAGCACCACTAATATTTGCTGACACTCTGACACTTCTGCTGGAAGGTAAGAAAACAATCTGTGCTCTGTTTCTGAGAGTACATTTGCCTTAAATGTTTCAGTGTAGTCTCAAAAAAAACAAAAAACATGCTGGTGTGTGTTTATAGGCATTGCTCGTGTTGTTGAGACCCATCAACCTATAGTCGAGACATACTATGGTCCAGGACATCTGTACACACTCATCACTCATCTGCAGCAAGAATGTGACAAACAGGCTCAGAAAATAGTTGACAAGTTCATTCAACAGAGAGGATACCACAACAAGGTCTGAAAAACATCTGCACTGAGTTGTCATCTTTTATCTGCAGGTGTTTTAACTCAGAATGCCTCCTGTAGTTTCAGATTGTCCAAAACAGTATGATGAAGACTGTTCCAGGGGAGAGGATTGAGCCCAGGTATTAGTTTGGTTTTCCGTTTCCCACATTGTTTATCTGCTTGGTGATATTGTTTATAAGTCTCTATTCTCTCTATATAAAAAGGGAACTCGATCCTGTACTGACAGAAGTAACACTGATGAATGCAAGGGCAGAGCTCTACCTACGATTTTTACGGCGTCGCATTATGGCTGACTTTGAAGTTGGGGACATTCAGAGCATTACACGGGGCAAGTCAATGTTGTATATGATCAGATAATATACCCTCCTTTAAAGAAGCAGTATATCTGTATAGAATAGAATAGCCACTTTATTGTCACAAATATCCACATATGTACATTTATATATAAATGTGCACATATATTTACCTTTTTCAAATTTGTCACACTCAGAACACCAGCAGAATGTAGAAAAGCTTCTGAAACACTGTTTGCTGAGCAGGACCATGCAGGAGCTGATTGGTTACTATATACCGATGGAAGAGTACTACATGAGGGAATCTGTTAACAAGGTAATAACTCAGGCTTATTCTGTTAAGACAGTGTGTCTGATGGCATCGCTATTTTATCTTAAATAGATACAATCTCTTCAGCTGTGAGGGCTTCATTCATAAACTGTAAACACTGTATACCCAGAGTCTCTACCAGATAAATTCAAAGACAAAATAATAACTGTAGATATAAATTTGAAGAACCAGTTTTCTCTGTTAACCACCGCCAACTCCAGATCACATTACCAAATGAAAGCAACTTAACTTACAGATATAATTTACAGCAAACATTTAGGGCTGGCTGACAGCAAATTGGAATGAATGTAACTTACTGTGTTTTTATGAAAGAAAACCATATAATTTATGTATTTGCATTTGTAAATGTTCAACAATGGACAGCGGCTGAGAATTAATGATGGCCGCAAGTGGTCTCTACAGTCATTTATATTTTACATTGTCTTAGTTGTTTGGTTTTTTTTACATGATCATGGTGTTCTTGGAGTTATGATAATAGTATTATCCACAATAAATCAATTTGTTCTGAATAAAATGTGTAGTACAGATAACATTTCAGATAAAATCATTTAGACTGTGCGTTGTTTAATGGTTGAGATGTTAATGTGGTGCAGGTGACTTTAATTTATCTGCCATATGTTGGAAATTTGTGACATAAGAAAACAATCACCCACATATAGCATCTTGCTTGACCTCACAACAGGTTTTATACTTCACAGTGAATATAACATATTGTCAACAATGCCATACAATGTCTTGATTTGAGATTTTAAATGTCTGGGGTTTTTTTTTGTTAAATTTACTTACAGTATCACATATTTAAGCATTAAAATGTGGTTTAAAAATTGGCTGACACAGAACAGTAGAGTATTTCTCATAAATAGTTTTTTATATTCAGAAAACTACAGTTTACTTCTTTAAAAGCAGATATCAAAATAATGTTTCTCCTCAGGCTGTTACTATGGATATCTACGAAAAGGGTCAGCTGACCTCCAGCATGGTGGATGACTGTTTTTATATTGTAAAGAAGTGCATCAGCAGAGCTTTATCCAGCTCCAGTATTGACTGTCTCTGTGCCATGATCAACCACGCCAACTCTGTGCTGGAGTCAGATTTCAGGTGCTCCCTTCTCTTACATTTTAAACACGCTCATCTACTTTGTTGTTCATGTCTCATCCAAACACGTCTGTGTCCCTCAATCCTGCAGGGAGGTGTTGTATAATAAACTGCGACAGGGCTTCCCAGCAACAACACTTCAGGACATCCAACGTGGTGTCAGCAGTGCAGTCAGCCTAATGCAGAGCAGCTTACAGCAGGGCAAGTTTAATACACTGGGCATCGAGAGCGCAGAACATGCCAAGGCTGCGTTTCTGGTAAGAGGTAGAACCAAACATCTTGCACACAATATACAGCTGTGGAAAAATTAACAAAGCCTTCCAAAAGTCCAGTCCTGAATCACTGTCAGAACCTCTGAAATGTGACTGATGTCAAACAAAACCAAGTTGCATTTCTTCTTGCAACAGAAGTAACCTATAGCAGCCAACTGCATGAAAGCAATGAGTGAAAATCAGGGTTATTCCACCACATACTGATTTCTTAACAGTTCCTCAGTTATTTTATGAAATTTCAGATCTGAAAGTACTGCCTTGTTTGCTATTTTCGCCATTGATTCTAGTTTTACTCTGAATTTGGGAAAAATACTATCATTACTTTCTAGGATGAATTAAAAGATATTATCAAGCACATACTTAAATAGCCAAATTTTATTTGTCTCATTTAGAAAGCACTATGACAAAGCCTAACAGTTTATTAAAAAATTAGGGCTAAATCATGATGAGCAGGAATGCAGTAATTCGTTTCTGTGTTAGACTTCAAGGTAAAGAAAACCATCTGAATTATAAGGAATAAAAGTAACATGAGGTTGGGATGAATGATGACAGGTTTTACAGTTTGGTTTGTTACATATCAGATTTTATATACTGTACTATATTATAGTAAGTTAATGATTTTAACAATGAAAAACAAAGTTAAGAGTCTATTTAAGTGTAAAAGTTGCTGAATTTATTCACACTAATCTTTAAATTTTGTTTCTTCCTCTCTCAGGTGACTCTGAATAATGTTGAGGTCTGTAGTGAGAATATCACAACTTTAAAAAGAAACCTTGAGGTAACTTTGACACATGCAGAAGTGATTCTCCACCAATTATCACAGAAATTATTGTTTGCTACATTGCTTGGTAATGTATTTATTTATATTCTTGCAGAACGACTGCTCCAAGTTGTTCACACAGGGGACAGCCTCTGGTGAGCAAGCCAAGATTGAGAGCTGCTTGTCCGACCTTGTCAACACATCCGCCAAGTTTAAAGATCTCTTACAGGTCTCATACAAGTCTCCATTTTTATATTTATTTGTGTATACCAGTATATTATTGCTAAGTTGCTGCACAAATGGGATTTGAGTTCACTTAACTCAAATCATTTACACCTTGAAAAGATGGTAACATGTTTCTGAAGTGTTGCATTGCAAAGTATTTTAAAGTATCCTAAGTTTAAAATGTGATTCTGCTGCATAGGAGGGTCTGACTGAATTAAATACAACAGCCATAAAGCCTCAGGTCAAACCCTGGATCAGTGGCTTCCTGTCTATCTCACACAACATAGAAGAGGTAAATATAGCAGTCTTATGAACTAAAACATGCACCAATAAAGCACATGGCTAATCTGTGTCCTTTGCAGGAGGAATTTAATGACTATGAAGCCAATGACCCGTGGGTGCAGCAGCTCATTGTTAACTTGGAGCAGCTGATGGGAGAGTTCAAGGTATCTGAACTATTTAACTGACAAAACATAATTTAGAGTAGAGCTGCAAATCACTATGGTCTTACTATAAAGTTTAATGTCTCCACACAGATGGCACTGTCTCCTGTTATCTACGACACTCTGACCAGCCTCATGACCAGCTTAATATCTATTGAAATGGAGAAGACGGTCCTCAAGTGCTCTTTCAGCAGGGTGAGGAGTGACACTTGGCCACAAGGTGGCAGCAGATGCCCTGTGCAACACATCACATCTCATCACATCACAGACACATGTGATGAAAAGCTTGAAGCAATGTTTTATTAATGAATCCAGAAAGACTGGCAGTGGGTGCTTCCTCTTGGCACGACAGCATCTTCCTATTTTGAGCAGAGTGTTTGCTGATGGAGGGATCAGGCGACTGATAAATATTCTCATGCTTTGCTCAGGAAGTAGACTGATGAAGACATTAGCTGCTTCAAGCATGTATATTTAATGATTTTTTTTTTCTCCCTGTGGTTCATTTTGTTGTAGCTGGGAGGTCTGCAGTTCGATAAAGAGCTCCGGTCTCTTGTGGCGTACCTCACCACAGTGACCACCTGGACCATCAGGGACAAGTTTGCGCGTCTCACACAAATGGCCACCATCCTCAACCTAGAGCGGGTAACTGTGATTCTTTAACACATAAATAAAACATCAGTATGAAACATTAAAAACCCTCTTAAAATACATTCAAAAGCTATTTCAATTTAATAAGGTTTTTTTTTTATTTATTAACTCACTGGAATATAGTTCCATGGACATAATTTTCAAGTCCCTCATTGAAAAGTTGGAATGTCTAGAGCTACAAATATTGCCCATAAATTGAGATTTTTGGGGATCACAGCAGAGCTTTACCTGTCTAGTACAGGGGTCTTACAACCCTGGTCAAGAAGAGCTGTTATCTTGGATGTTTTAGTTCTATCCTTCCAACACACCTGATTCAAATGATAAGCTCTGCAGAAGCCTGATAACAAACCTCAGGTGTGAAGGGAAGATCTAAAACCACACAGGATTGGACCAGGATTGAGCACCCCTGGTATCGTAGATAGATAATAGACTTTAGTGATCTATTGATTAACTCAGATGATGTCTGTTTGCCCTTCAGGTAACTGAGATCTTGGATTATTGGGGCCCAAACTCAGGCCCGTTGACTTGGAGGTTGACGCCAGCAGAGGTTCGCCAGGTCCTAGCTCTGCGTATTGACTTCAGGAGTGAAGACATCAAAAGGCTGCGATTATAGTTCATGACCCAGTGTGCTAATAACAATTTGGTTTTTGTGATGATGCATTTCACAAAAGTGCTTTACAAAAACCAGGCGCAAATGGACACAAGCAGTGCAAAATGAACTCATCCAGGATGTTTTAGTGAGTTTGTACTTTGTATTTCTGCACCATAGTAGCACAAATGCTTTTAGGTGCATGGTTTATGATTGACTGAGGATATAGAAGTATTTAATAAGGGTTAGATATAAAATATGGGAGTATAATGAAATGTGTAATTAAAAAGTGTAAGTCTGTAATTTTGTCACACTGGGAGTTTTAACCTGTAATTGTTCTGTGAAACGAGGACACTGTGGGACTGAGGAGTGGAGCTGTGCTGCTGTCAGTGAAACAGAGCAGTAATGAACATCATACCCATTAAACTGACAGAAGCAGGTCAGACAGCTGATCCAGCCTAGTCATTCAATATATGAATAGCTCCTTGTCCGTGAGGATGGAACACTTTTAACCTAATAAATTGAGAGCTGCTGTGCAATGCTTCTGATCCCTGCCATCCGCCACATTTCACGAAGTGCTGCCCTATCGCTAAGCGAGACCTGCTCCCAATCTTTTATACATATTTCTGACAATAAATACAAAGCTGTGTTTGCTGGGCAATGAAGCATTAAAAGTGGTCCATTCTCATAATGTCTAGCCTAATTTCATGGTCTAACCTAATTCTGTGCACAGATTAAAGCAGGTCAGTGTGTGTTTAAAGTTTTGCTGAGCGGACAGTGCGGCAGTAATATTATTTTTGTCATTAGCGCTGTTACCTTACAGTGTAATCAGTCAGACCATGAACGCAGGAGTAGTTAGGAAAAGTGTGGCTTTAATGTAAACACAACATTCGATTGGCTCAGCACAAACATTCCACATGAGAGCAACCAATAATCTACTGAATAGGATGGGGTGCAGCACAAAAACATTCACAGTAAAAAAAATCTGGTATAATCATAATATATATATACAGTACGGTGCTTTTAAGGTGAAAATGAAGATAGGATATGAGGGCTGATATGTGATAGGTAAGAGTATACAGGAGTAGGAGGATGAATTTCTGGGTGCACAGGTGAAAATGGAGAGCTGTACTTTTTCTCTGTGGCAAGAGAAACGTGACAGATGGGGATGATGGTTCCCTGTTTACTCATCAAGGGAGGCGAGAGTTAAATGTCCCGAATCCCTGGACAGAGGCTGCCTCAAATGATATTGTTCTCCTGGTGCGGTCATCTATTTCTAAACAGATTCACATTGGGGTCGGGGTAAAGCACCACACAGAGAACAAGATGCCATTGGAGGGCTGCTTTGTACCCTCTGATCATAGACAGGATTTTTTTTTTTTTATACCCCAGTTTTTCATGACATGAAATAAATATGTGGCACGGGATTTGAGGAGGTAGGAGGAGGCATGTAGGGCATGAGGCTTAAATAAATAAATCATCATGACAATAAAATGTTATTCTCTTACTTAAAAAATAATAGATGACAGTATGAATGTGAGCTATGGATTCTGATTCTAATCCCCTATCTGTCGTTCTCAGATGGTTGGCACCGATATGAAGTGTTTTGAGATATCATTGGCTGACAGACATTTCCTCATGCTACAGGAGGCCAATGGCAAGGGGCAGCCACTCTGAACAGAAGAATCCTCTCTTTCAGTATTTTTTTAAAAGAAAAAAGAGAAAACGAGTGGAACAGACCTGCAGGCTACTCAGTCATGTGTGAGTCTGAAGGAGAGAGGAGCTTTGTCCCTTCTGAAAGTTAAAATAGTCTCCTTTTTCCCAACCATGACCCTCAGCCATGAGTACAGCACCTCCCCAACATCATCATCTCCACCTTCATACACACAGCAGCTCTTCAAACGGAGCACCAGAGGCCATATTCAGGGCATCTAATTGTCCCAACACTTGCACATAAAAATGCTGTAAAGACTAGGAGAATAGTCCACGCTCTGGTAAAAATTACACTGCACACTCCACCACCCGCTGCATTTCTAGCCTTAGTTTTACAAAACAAGGTACTAGCTGAATAAAAACCCCTGGTGCTGCAGTTTCTGGTCTTCCCTTCCAGCTGTTGACAATCATCAACAAAACAAAAACATTCAGCTTAAAAACACATTTCATAAGACAAAACTGGGGTTGTATACTGAAATCAAAATAAGAGAAAGGGAACAAATCATGGCAATAATCCAGTGTGGTGTCTGACGGCAGCTCTTTGGGTCCGTTTGGACGTGTAGAATTACATATTTATGTGTTTAAGTATCATCAAAATTATCATTATTAACACCTCATACTCTCCATGACAACCTCTGTGCTTGGCCAGGCCTCAGTATAAGCCACACCCTCTAAGGTTGTTTGCAATAATGATGTCAGTGACGGCATCAAACACTACCTGAATGTTTCCTGTGTCTGTGGCACAGGTCAGGTGACAGTAGATCTCCTTATTAGGAGAGCGATTCTTATTCTCAAACTGACCCTGAATATATCCAGTAGCATCCTCATAAGTATTAGCACCTGCAAACAGAGGAGAGAAAGACTCAGTGTCAGTCATTTTTTTCATGAAGCCGCTCTCTTTATGTATGAAGGTCACAGAAAATAATGACAATATTGCAAACAGAGCTTTACAAAACTGACTAAAATAAGCAAAAAAAAATTGTAGCAAATTACTTTTAATTTCTGTCATATATATATATATATATATATATATATATATATATATACACCAAAGAAAACTAGAATGCACAAATAGACATGGTTTACTGTTACACCTTTCGTAGATGGTGAAACAAAATCAAAACCGAAATAAAAAATAATGAAAAATGTAAAAGCAAAGCTCACCTGTGTATTCTGGAAAACAGATCGTCAGTGGTGACTTCTTGATCTTCTCAGCAAACAGATCCTTCTTGTTAAGGAAGAGAATAATGGAGGTGTCGATGAAGAACTTGTTGTTACAGATGGAATCAAAGAGCATTAGTGACTCATGCATGCGGTTCTGCAGGAAGAACAAATGAAACAATGAGGTTACTGTTAGGCTGTTAGTAGAAAGGCAAACAAAGCACTGCACTCAGGGTAAAACAGTTATGTATTAGCAAACTAATAATTTTCAATTTGCTCCGGTTATGGGAGGTTTCACTGTTTTAGATAAATGTCCCTACTTTAGTGCCCTTCTAGGGGGTTTCCCACTAATGGGTTTGTGAAGTACTTTTCCTGATCTAAATGAGAACAGATTTGTAAAGATCAGAAAAGGAGATCTAAGTTGGTCTTGAAAAATAATTATGAGTGTTAAGCTAAATGCTCACAGTCAACACACACATTATTAACTGTAAAACAGGGGTTTAGTCTTGATAATGATGTAAGTCACACTTACAGTTGTCTCATCTTCATGAAGCACCTGGTCATAACCACTCAGAGCAACACAGAAGATAATGGCTGTCACATCTTCAAAGCAGTGAATCCACTTCTTCCTTTCTGACCTTTGACCTCCCACATCAAACAGCCTTTAAGTGTATGAGAAAGTTGGTTCAGATACAGAGCTTCAATCACTGAAAAATTGCATCAACAAAATCATACAGCACTAAGGTGCAGCGCTGTAACGAGTCCATTTACAATACCTGAAATGGAGGTTTTTGAAGGTGAAGTGGGTTTCAACGATACCGGTTGTCTTCACTCGGGTTCGCAGGATGTCCTGTTCTGTAGGCTGGTAGTCTGCTGCCCCAATCCGGTCTAAACTATCCAAGTAGCTGATGACACAAGGGAAAAATCGGTCAAACTTGTACCTTCTGTCTATTGCTGTCTAATTGTCCTAATAGGTTACTCACTATTTAGCAGAGTCATTGAGCTGGTATTCTCGGGCACGGTTAAAACACTCCTGAGTCCCAGCATCAGACCATACACGCTTCATAGCAGTTAGAAGCTCTGCAGAGTAGGGCTCTGTATCCTCCATACGACTGACCACATCACAAACCAGCTTAGCATCCGCCTAAAACACACAAAAAGGCACATATTTTTTGTTTTAAGTAATCAGCTGGTACTTTTAAGAATAAATTGCTAAAAATCAAATGCTTTAACTTCTTATGGACTCAATCCATCAAATGTCAGCCACATCACAGATTGTAAAAGTCAGCAAGTTATTAGTGAATCACTAAGAACCCAAATAAATAATGATGGTATTTAGCCTACCAATGTTTATTTAGTCAATAATAATATCTAATTGTAAAAACACATACAAAATGAGATTCCTGTTAGCTTGTATGTCACATGTTATCATTTATTTTTTTGTCATTCTGTAGATTTCTGCAACATATAATCCCATTTGTCGCAGTTGTCATTCTGGAGATATGTTTTATTTTGAGACTAAAGGTGACTAACTTTTCTGTCCTTGTCTCCAAACTCGACGCCCAGTGAGTCCATGGCTCGGAGAATGGCAGCCAAGCTCTGGATGGTGTTGCTGTAGACCACGGGCTTATACTGCTTCACATCATCCCCAGAAAAGCCATCTTCATGGATAATCCTGCAGGCATACACATAAACTGTATTAACACAAAGGCACAAGAGTGGGCTAAATACAGAAAAGTGACACATATGTTCCTGCAGATATAAACCTCTGCGTTTCTTCCTCTGTGAGCACATTTTCTATCTGTGTCCTCTTCAACTTCTTCCAATGATCTCTGACTAAAATGCATCATCTCAATTTGTCAGTGTGTAAGTGGACAGAAATTGATCACATTCTCAATCTGTGATGTGTAGCTGGACAGTAATGTGATATTTAAGCCATTTATAATTTATAACGTGCAGCAGAGAATCACTCACTGTTAATCAATCACACCACACAGAACTCTGCTGTTAAAATGTACAGTACACTCTATAATTTGCCCAAAATTAAATTACCTTTTCAACACTTCAACTTCTCAGGGACTGAATCTATAAAATATCAGTCATATTCTACACACACTAGAAACTTAAACTGTCACAGATGCTAAAAGTAATCTCCAACAATTTAAGAATTATTAAAAAGTGGAACAAATTAATAATAATACTTCAACCTGCATTCATCTAATCATACAGCATCGCAGCTGTTGTATGAATGAAATTCAACATTAATATACGGTAAAAACAGTAAAACATTAACATGCTGTAAATATAATGACAGATATGAATACATTCTGCTTCATGAAGAAGGAAGAAATTAACTTGGGCACCTGATGATAACTTAACAAACCACAGTGTCTAAAAATAGAAAAGGTTAAAAATAGACATCAGTGACATTTCTGCAGCTGCTACTGACTAGCATGGTGGTGCATTTTCACCTGGTCATAAAGTTGTTTCTCTTTCAACCCACATTATAACTTCACAAAACTAACTCATCTATTTCCTCATGCTGTATTACAATGCAATTCTGTCTAATTTCAAAATCTGTAGTTATCTATTTTCTGACTTTTGTTCCTTTTTACTTATTTTACTGTGGTATTTTTTTTCTTTTTTTAAACTTGTGAAGCACTTTCTTCGATATTATGAGCTTGTCTGTCATTTTTATTGTCTTTTTACTCAATTTAATCCACATGAACCATGCTTTATGGAAACTATACCAAACAGATTTAATTTCCTAGATCTGAATGCATATATTCTTTCAACTATGACCACATTTGTCCATGTTATGGGTTGTAAAACATTTTTATGTAGTTCTCCTTTTAATGTTCCTCTACTAGACACAAACTGCAGTGACTACAACTGCAGGTGTTGTGTGACTGCAGAGGCCTCTCTTCCACCTGTACTAACCTGCAGCAGGTGATGACAAGTGAATAAATCACAGCACAGCTTTCTAAATTTGCCCAGACTTTATGGCCCACAATGTGTAGTAAAACACACCCATCTGCTGCTTGTTTTGGCCAAATCAAACCGTGAAAAGTGTTTGTAAACACTATTTGGCCCAGTGTCATGGGGTCAGGGCAGAACAGTGACTTATGGACATAAAAGACCTGGCAGAGTACTGAGGTGAACGGAAGAGGGGGAAGGGGAAGGGGAAAGGGAGAGGACACAATCGGGTTTTTGCAGATGCGCTGCACAGGACGGATGCAGCGAAAGAGAAACCAAAAAACACCGACCAGAGTTGTTTAACAGAGTAAAAAAGCACAATGGTCAGTGTCTTTTCCGACTGAAACCTCTAGAAACTTAACTAAGAGGTTTAGAGGAAACAACTGTGATTTAAAACATCAAAGAGTGATTTAGCTTAGACAGTGGACGGGTTAGATGCGGTTTTAGAAGCCATATTTCTGCGTAAATCCGCTTTATAGGCAAAGTACTCCCGGCGATATCGGGCACTTAAAGCCATTAAGATTAAAAGCAGAGGTATTCACTAATGGAGCTGTAGTGACCTCACTGTAATTCACACACACACACACACACACACACATACACACACATACACACACATACACACACACACACACACACACACACAGAAACAACACCCACGTATCCCCAGTCACAGACTCCCTGTAGTCAAGCCAAACCCTCGTTAACTACATTTCAGCACCAGGCAGTGAACAGCACCCTGGGACGCACCGGTGCGGCCTCCGCAGCCTCACTGTCAGTCTGCAGGAGGTGCTCGAGTCACCGGCACTCCTCTGGGGCTACGGCCTCTCGAAACATGGCGGCTCAACCTGCCTTAGCACAGATAGAGGAGGCGCAATATCGGGCCTTTTACTTTGGCTGTGACGATGAGGGTTAAAAAAAAACAACAACGGAAAAACACTTACTTCATCTGTTTGACGATGGTGCTTTTGCCGGACTCTCCGCCGCCTGTAAAGAAGGGAGGGCAGAGTGAGAGCCGGCACACAAATCAGTACCACGGAGAGCACCTCCGCCCCACGCAGTCCCAACATAGGCAAACCAAACCGAGCCGCGCCGCGCCGCAGCCCAGAGCCTCTCGCTTACCGAGCAACAGCAGTTTGACGTCCTTGGCGGCGACCAGCCCGTCTTCTTTCAGGTTTTTCTCGATGGCCTTGCTCCGGTCCAGAGCTGCGCGCTCCTCGGCGCTCAGTGTACATCCCATGTTTCCAGGCGAATGAATCCCGTCGTCTCTCCGGTCCGCCCTGTCCCTCACCGACTCTCAATCAGTGCGTTGTCTCTCGCTCTCCTCCTGCGCGGTCTGCTACAGCATTAGGCCCGGATTGAGGGCAAAACAGAGCCGGGATCCCGAAACCGTCTTTTCTCCGTGACTCTGTGTCTCTCTCGCTCCGTCCGTCCCCTCTCTCCGAGGGGGTTGGGGGGTGGGGTCGTCGTGCTCGAGCCTGAGGGGTTGGGGTTATTAGGTGGGGAGGGGGGTCTAGTCCTCTCTCTCTACAGGGCGGCGCTGATGGTGATGATGACAGCGAGCGCGAGCGCTTTCATCGTATCTTTTCACGAAGGCAGGAGGGGCGCGAGAGGAAGAGGAGGGACGCGGTGCCTGCGCGAGACTCACCTAACGCAGACAATCTCTGTTACGTCAGAGCCGCTTTAATCACGTATGAAAGATTATTCACATGAAAGAGCCGTTTAAAAGGCAAATGTTGGCCTCTTGTCTCCGGTATTAGCGCAAACTGTGCGGAGTCTGAACATTAAAACGCCCTGAAACGCCCTCCTCAAGGATTCACTGACGTTTAGACCAACAGCATAAATTACCAGGCCCGAGCCATACAACAGTGAACGGTGGGAAGAGATTAACTTTATAAACCACGTTAAAACAGACCTAAATATATACATTCAACTCAGCACAACAGGTACTTCAGTAATACAGTAAAATACATCACTATACAATGATGATATTATACTATTAGAATCTCCCCAGACTAAGAAAATCTGTTTAAATTAACTCAATAATTATTATTCATGTATAAATAAAGACATATGGTTGTTTATGTCATAGACATGTTCAGTCTAAACTGCTTTATTTTGAGGAGGGAGGTGATCAGTTTATATTATTTTAGGTTTTAACCTCCATGGTAATGTCTGTCACAGTCTCTATACTCCTTATATGTAGGCTGACTGTGCTGAAGAGGGGGATGTCACCAAAAATCAAGTTTGTTCAATTTTAAAACACATGTAATGAATACATTTTGCATTTAATTTATCGTCCTTTTATTTTTATTTATTTATTTGTGAAGCAAATGTAATTCAGTGTATGATAGTGGTATATACACAAAGTTATTGTTAATTTTTGTGGTAGTTTACCTATTTTATAATTACAGGATTGTATAAATATGAGTGTGAAGACCTGGAGCTCAAACTCAGAGCCATGCTATATGTATTAAGATCTAAATATTGTCTCTGAACTGTGGTGTTCATATTGAGATTCACAAAACTTTATTGATCCCACAAAACAATTCATTTGCAGACTGTCAGTCCATTACAATTCACAAGCAGAACTCATCAAGTTGACCCAACTGACAATGTAAAACAATATATTATGATATAAATAACCTCAGAATACATCACCAACAGATTTTATAGCAGAGGGCACAAAATAATGCACAATGTACTTTGACTAAAGGGTGTACTGTTATGAAGAATCTTACATTTGTTTATGCAATTAAAATTTTAAAAGTGTAAGATTAATGGACATGTACATATAACTGCAACAATTAATTGGTTGATTAGTTATCAACTATTGAATGGTAATTATTTTTGATGTTTTATCTATTAGTAGTTTAAGCTGAAACATCTAAATTCTGATTATAGAATCTTAATTTTTTTAGTATTTTAGGGCTTCTATACCTCTTTATAACTGCACAGACTACTCAAAATATCTAAGGGCATCATCTTTAGCTATTTGACATTAATTCAGTAAATGGAAATAGTTATTGGTGGTAACACCACATATACAATACAAAGTCAACTTAATATCTTTTAAACCACCAACTTTCTAGTATGTTATGAGGGCATGACCTCTGTGTGCTTCTGTGGTTGATATTGTCTCTGGTTACAGATGAAGTACAGAACAGTATTTATATGTTTACTTAAAGAACTGTTTATGTTGGGGGTTGTGTCCATACCATATACAGTGGTAGTAATAAGTGTTTGTGTGTGTGTTAAAAGCTTCTAATCCATGCATCACATCTGGACGGATGGTCAAGTGGAGTAAAAGGGGGGGGGTTGGGCTTTTTCCACAGGACCCTGAATGAAACGAGAAAAGCTCAACCTGCAGTAACTCCATCCATCAGTGAATGTCTTTTTTGACAGCTAGGCTGAGATAAAACCTCCACACATACACACTCCAGCCACAATCTCCACCTCTTTGCCCTGAGGCCTCAGTAACGTGACACATGCAGACACATACACATTTGGCAACTTCAGCTCATCAGCACAGTTTAATCATATGAGCATGTGCACGTGTGTGTGTGTGTATGTGTGAGTGAGAGTGAGCAATGGAGGGGGAATAGGAGAGAGGCGGAGGCAGGATTAACACTAAATTATACCTGAGGGAATTTTGACAAAATTATGTTTTCAGTTTTAATTACACTAATGCATCAAAGACAAACATGAACACTTTTTTCACAACCATTTAATTTTGTATGCACCCATTTTGCAGGAAAAAACAATATCTTTCAGTTGTGTACTCATTAACCAATATAGACCCAACAGGTTCATCTGTAAATTGACTCATAAACAAGAAATAAAATAAGGACATGATGTAAAAGTATAAACAGTGCTTAAAAGTCGTTTTGATCAAATCATTTAATCTAAATACATAATCAATAATACTAATAATTGAAAATCAAATCAAAATATTAATCACACAATTTTCACAGAGAATTTTGCATTTGTTCACACAACCTGATTGAAACACACATTCGGGAATGATTTTGAATGTGAGGATAACAGACAATCACGAACAAACATACTGCATATAAAAAGTTTGGAAGAACAAATTCAACCACTGCTCAAGAAGAGAGGACAGACCCCCTCCATTTTTCACGTTTCCTCGTACAGGCAAAACAAAGCGCACGTAGGATAACTCATGGCTGTACGTCCAGAACATTTTCAGCCAGGCTGGTGAGTTTGCAGTCCTCCAGTGCTTTGACCAGTCGGCTTAGCTTGGCCTCTCTCCCCTCTGCTTGTATGAAACGGCTGAGCAGCTGATAGGCTTGCTCGTACAGCCCTTCTCTCTCGTACTCGTAGGCCAGGTTGTCTATGGCCGGACTTTTCAGAGCCCGGCAGTTCTTCCCCAGAGCCCTCCCTACATGCTTCCAGTGACGGCCCACTCCGTTGGAAAAGCTCTGAACATCTGCCGCTGTCAGCATTCGGTCCTCTAGTGGGCCAAAGGATAAAGGATACAGGGAATGCCATTAATGTAAATAACTAAATTGTGATTACATATATTGAGGCTTAAACTCTGATATTTATGTAAACAATAATCAGAAACACTGAAGACTGGCTTTGGAACAGAATTTCTGTCATATAATACATGGCTGTTTTGTCAGTTTGAGCAAAAATAAATAAATCTGAATGTATCACTGAAACATTTTACCTCTGCTGTTGTTTTAGTGTATCTGTTCAGTGAGTTGCATTCCTAATTTTAGTCACAACATTGGGAGATTTTGACACATTTAGGTTAATGTGTATGGGCTTCATTTATTATTCACAGCTGGTTTTAAAACACGAACGAGTACTGTATATTAGACTATTTAGAGTTGATACAAGTGGTGCTTATGTGAGTGACAGTCACTCAAAGATGTGTAGAAACAAGCACAATGAGATACGAAGAACCACTTGTCATATTTCAGCTTGTGTTTTCATCTCAATCCTAGTGTGAGGATGGAGGAAATTCAATTTAAAATCAAGACTGAAATTATAGTAGCTAAATCCAGGAAAGAAGATTAAATTAACTTTTATAATATCATTTAGCATGTCACATCAGCTACTGGTCATTATCTCTTTGATTTTAAAATAATTCTAAATATATTATGTGACTAGCACTACTCTTGAAATCTCAAACTTTGTAAAAGATCTGACTGGAGTCAAATGATAGACATGTAGCAGTGAATTTATGAGCAGTTACAAAAATATAATATGACAAAACAAGAAGTTGCATGTTGAAGTTGACAGCTTGTCATACTTTTAAAAAGTTGATTTTGATGGCAGATCAAATCTTGGATAACCAGGGAAATAAGCATGACAACCTAACAGAGTTTTCAAACAAAGCTCAGCGTCTGGATGCAGGCTGAACATATGCTAAAAATATGTGCAACACAATGTTGACTTTCTGGATTCCATATTATTAGCAGTCTTTGATCATTACAACTCATTTGGTCGGACAGTATTAAAATAAACTGAATTGAAAATAGTAGTTTTATGTGTGTGTGTGTGTGCATATATATATATATATATATATATATATATATATATATATATATATATATATATATATATATATATATATATATATATATATATATATATATATATATATATATATATATATATATACACGTGTGTGTGTGTTAGGCAGGACAGTGCACAGTAATGAACATAGTATATAGTTTCAGTATAAACATGTAAATATGCCAGTTAGCGTCAGTGCCAATTATCTCCACCAAGGAGGTTATGTTTTTGCCAGAGTTTGTCTGTCTGTCTGTTACTTAGCAAGATAACTCAAAAACTTCTGGATGGATTTTGATGACATTTTCAGGGTAGGTTGGTAATGGGGAGATCTAGAAATGATTAGATTTTGGTGGTGATGGGGGAGGGGGGAGGGGACTACCTCCCTCAGAGTGCTTTTTCCAGTTTTTATCTGCAGTCCCCACTTAATGAAAAAATAAATAACAGTGCTCTGTGCAATACAAAGTGTAATACAGAACAGGATGGTATAATACATTACAAACCAGTACAGGTCAATACACTATAATGTAGTCCAGAACAACATGTGTCTACATGTCAATGACTAAAATACATACTACTTAAAAACAATACAGTAAAATACATTACATTACAGTACAAATCCACATTTGTGCGTGCGTGTCAAGTATGAAAATAAACATTCAGCTGTCCATTTAAAGTGTTAGTATTTACATGTTTGGTTGTTTTTTAGCCATACTTTAATCTGGTTTTTGAAAGCAGCATATGTGGGGCTCTACCTAAATAAATCAATAATGTGAAATCTTTTCTCTTTTGCGACTCCTTGTTGCAAGAACATACTACAGACTAGAATTTAGAAAAGGTCACCTCACCAAACACTCTGTTTTGAAACTTGAAGCAGTTGTTGGGCAGAGACTCTACCGGTGTGATTGGGGTTGGCTGTGGGCTGTGACTGAAGGCCTGGTCCTGTAGCTGCTTCTCCAGGTGATCAATCTCTTCATCGCGTAGACGCTCCGGCTGGAAAGAAGAACAACTTAAATTACATAGAACAAATCAACAAACACCTCTGTGGTAATAATTGCTTTTTGTGTGTCTCTGTTTTCGTTCAACTTCAAGGCTCCTCCATATGTGATTTATTTAATCAACAGAAAAACAATCAGGTGATGGCTCTTAATGCCAGCAGCTTCACATGAAAACGAATAGGAGAGACAGATGCATCACTTTGATTGGTCAGGGTAAAATATGATTGTTAATCTTGAAGAAAGCCTCAGGCCTGAACTGTCAATTAATACAAGAAAAATGTATATGGAGCCACAGAATGTGATACCCTCTTCCTTTTCTCACGGTAAAACATGAATACAGACAAAACATGCACGGATGTCGTAGAGTCTGATTATAGCTTTAGTACCAACTACTTTATGTACGTGTCTTTGAGTGAATCTCAAACTATTAATACAGGGACAAACTGGAACAAATGGTTTACCTTTGAAAGGTAGATTTGATGAAGGCAAAGTTCCAGCTTGTCCAGATAAAGATCCAGGATGTGTGTGCTGGCCTTGAGCTGGGTTTCCACTGTCAGTTCTTGAGGCAGAGCAAGAAGCCGACGGCCATGTTGCGAAAGTGACTGACGCACCGTCCCTGAGCTGTAGTTCTCCAGGAACTGCTGACAAGCTGCCACATCCACAAACTTCATCTCCACTCCGAGGAAGGGATCAGCATCATGGACCTTTAGTATCTCGTAACCACCCAGACCTCCTGCAGAATCTAACAGTGAACTCTGATTTAGAAATGTGAAATCATTTCCCATTCAAAAAGATGACAAAATTAGTAGGTGAATTAAGGAAGTATTTTTTTGCACATTATAATTTATTGCATATAATTACTCTTTACTTTATCAAATTTAATTCTAACAAAACAGATGTTTCAGATCTCTTGTTAGAAGCTGAGATGTAAAAGCACAGACAGGTACTTTTTTGCTTTTAAAGATTTTTGGAAATATTTGATATAGCATGAAAACACTTGTCAACTAAATACGAAACATCTAGGACAATTTCCTGGCATATGAATATTTACAGAGACACTTAGTCATATTCATAACGGTTTCCATTTCTGTATAGTCACCTGAAAATAAGAACTTTGTTTTCATTACTTCAAATTGAGCGATCTAATACTTCTACAGTAGCTCAAATGGACTTCCTCTTCTTTGTGCATTACCATCACCAACTATGTTTCAGTGTGAATCAATTATTCCTTGATCCAAAAAGCCAATAATGGACTTACACTGGCTGTAAAGATGGACATATATAATGAAAATATGGTTAGAGCAGAATGTTGCAATCACCACTAAATGACCCACTGAGCCTTTACGGCAGAACTCATATATATTATAGCTGAGAGGCAATTTATGGAGTCGGTGCTCACCTGTGAGAGTCAGTTTGATGACTTTGAAAACAATGAACTTTCCTCGTTCATCTTTAAAAAGTGAGAGCAGGTTAATGCCAGGACAGAGCGACTGCAAAAATAGAACCGCGCATCCTGTCCATGGCCTGCCATCCACAGTCTTATCTGCCATTCTCTGAAAACAATAGGACACATATGAAACAAGGTTTCTCACCTGAGCTACATTCAAAATCATTGTTAACTTTGAGATTATATGCTTCATGTGACTGGAAAAAAAGGAAACAGATGTTCACTTTCGTAATCTTATAAAATCAATTTCCCGAGGGCTCTGCCCAAAGGATCAATAAGGTTCTATCTAATCTAATCTGTCTAAAAGATGGTGACTCATCATTTATATGTCTGCTTATATCATTCACAACTGGACACTATCATCTGAGGCTTGGGTAACATTTTTAAAACAATTTAGAGATAAACTAAGTTCATGACCCACCTAAATTTAAGAGCCCGAACCAGTGGCAGACAAAATATGTTCCGTTTTGCCATTAAACCACTTATGGCCTTACTCCACCTTACCCTTGCCTCCTTCTGGAACCCTCATTACATAAAAACATGTTTAATCTCCCTCATACCCTCCCTTCCCCTCCCCCAGGCCAGCCCCTCACTCCAGTGCTCTGCTTGAACTACTGAAACCTGGTGGCTCACTCTTGGTGTTGTCTCCATGCACAGGATGTGGAAAGAGCATCACTGAGCTGGATTATACGCATGTCCTCATATTCCACTAATACACTGTATGCTTGGCTCGTGGGTCTTCAGGAATCTCCACAACTCAGATAGTATGTAATTATATGTGATCCTATCTATCGTTCCTCTGGAAGTATACGGTGAGATTAATTCACCAGCTGTATGAGGATTAAATGATCATCAGGAGCTTAAAATATATTATTTAGCTTTGGCTGCCAAAAAGCAACCTCTAGTATTCCCTGGACAGTCAGATCATAGGACATTTGGGCAAAGAATAAATTCCATTTTTTACTCCATAATTTGATTATTGTAAACTGGCATTATATTAAATTGAACCTAAAATGTTTTTATTCAAAATACAGTAACACATATGGATGTTCATTTTAGAAAGTAAAATAAAGACCTTTACTCCCATTACTTTCAGCTTGACTGAATGTTGATTAAGAGACATTTTCTTAAAAAATTACCAAGAAATATTAATTTATTTATTATTTATTTATATGATGGATTGTTGTAGATTAAACAACCAAACCCATAAAATAATTAAAATTCGTTCAACCTGGAGCAGTAAAATGTGAAACACAGATTAACATATCCATAATATTAATATAAATATCTAAACCAAACTCCAGCACATTGTGAGTACTGCAAAGAGCATCGTCAGTGCCCCCTATCTCAAGCTTGTACTGCTCCAGAAAGCTTAATTTACAGAACTCTACCAGGCATTGTGTCATTCTCCAAACCCAGATGATCCCTTCTGGATGTGCACTGTTCCACCAAGGTCAAAACTAGATGTTTCAACAAGCCCCTTGAAACATGTCCAGAGCATGACACATAGAAACTGCTCGTTTTCTTATTTTGTCTTGTTAATAATACACAAAAAGTAATTAGCATTTATTTGTGTCTGTCTAATGCCACCACACTATTTGAAACACAAACAAAACAAATATTTCATAATATTTGATAGTGTGTAACACATTAAGGGTGTCAAAACCGTTTTTCCACTTCTGTGCCCCCACCATTTCCTTAAGGTCTGAATTTCCCTTTCATAGTGGCACACAGCAGAATACGTTCCAGTGTGCAGTTAATAGTAACATTGAAAAATAATTTTAAATAATATTAAAATATTTAAAATTGAAATTTTTATTTTAAATTTTAACACACACACGTGTGTGTGAATACCTCTCTGCAGGGTAAAGTGTGTGTAGTAATTGATAATAAATATTTCCAAAATGTGTGTACATTTTTGTTTCAATTTGCTTTACTTCTGAGGGTACTTATTTTTGTAAACCCACATAAGGTCATTCATACCTGTTCTGGTCTTACCTCGAGGCCCTGGGCCCCTCTAAATGGTTGCTAAGCGACACAGACGTGCAGGTGATTTTCCAACCACAGCACGTGAGGACATAGCTATTACAGGTGTGATTTTTATGAGCAACATCATCATTGTGACATAATTCGAGGTCGCCTGATACATTGGTTATTCTCTTTCCAAATCAGTACTTTCAAAGAGATAATCATCTTTATTTTTTGTCTTGAAGCGAGTATGGGAGCAGTTCACCTCTCGACACAACTGTCGTAAAACTTCGACCACAGTAACCAAAACAAATTGAAAAAGTGTAAAATAATCACCAAAAATATAACCAACCACAAGGGCACTGTTTCTAATTTATTATTCGTGTGATTAACAATGAAGTGACAATTAGTTAAAGTAAACACAAACTTACCTCACAAACTTTGTTCGCTTACACTTCCGGCTGATAATGCACACCCACTGTTACGTCAATGCTTCCTTTCCTCCCATTGGCTGAGTGGACACAAAGAGCGACGCTGATTGGTGAAACCGACGAGCTGCCGCCGAGAGTCATGATGGGAAGGAAGTGTGTTTTTTTCTCAAATGGGAATTCATAAGTAGGGCAAGACGCCTATACCAGATATCTGCGAAATCATGTGGTGGTTTTCAGACAGTTTTCATACATCGACATGAGAGCGAAATTGATTTAAGTGTGAAATGAAGAAAGTCGATTATATATGTATTAAAATAACGAAGATGACCCGTCTACAGATTGATCCAGTGATCATATCGAAATAAAAAAATACAACATAATAAATGAACCGCCAAATGAGCTGGATATATTTTGTCAACCTTCTCAGCGTGACTGCAATTGACCTAACACTAGAAGCCACAATCTGCTACATATACCAGAAAGACAAGTGGGTGTAGAAAATGCAGGCCTTAATACTTAGATTTATAGTTTTACTTGCATTAAAAAGTACTAGTTGACCAACCGTAAATAAATCAGATAAACATCAAGTTTATGTAATTGGAGCTCACGAAAAAAATGAATATTTTAAATAAGCAAGATTATATTTTTGTTAATGTTTGAGAGCATAATATACTTCACAGTGAGTTTGAGTAAATTCAGTTCTCTAATATCAATCCTAATTTTCTTGATTGTATCAATCAGTGAATATTGATTTATATAGCACTTTTCATACAATGAAATGTAGCACAAAATGCTTTACATATAACAATCAGTACAGGGGGGGGGGGGGTTCAGCGCCACCAACATAGAGCCAACCCCTAACTGAAGGAGGCCTGAACCATCACTGACCCCACCCCAAGTAGGCGCAGACCCCAAGGAGGCGTAACAACCGCCAGACCCAATAGTCACCCCCAGGTGCAGAAGGCCCCCAACCAATGAGTCTGTGAGGGTCCATAGGGTAAAATCAAGTCTGAAAGAGTCAATGGAGCAAGACCATTAAGGCATTAAAAAACATTAAAAGGACCTTAAAATAAATCCTAAAACACACCGGGAGCAAACAGTGATTTTAAAACCAGTGCAATGTGAGCTCACCTTCTGGTCTTTCTCAGCCAATGAGTGGCTGAGTTCTGCAGAAGCTGGAGTTGTGCAATTCTATGTAAAGACCAGAAAGCAGAGCATTACAGTAGTCAATTCTACTGAAGATAAAAGCATGCATTAGCATATCTATGTTGGCTCAAGAGAGAACTGGGCAGACTCTGGCTATATTTTTGAGATGATAAAAACGTGAGTTCAGCATCAAAGATAACGTCCAGATTTTTTACCTGTTCTGTGGGTTAAAAGGACACACTTGTAGTTTTTACAGGAATTTCTCTCTTGTAGCCTCAGGACCAATGACTAAAATTTCACTCTTTCCCTGGTTGAGATATAGGACGTGTTCCACCATCCAGGCTTTAATATGTCTTCAGGCAACGTGGCAATGTACAGTAGAGTGTCATCAGCTGTGAAAGTTGACACCATGTCTCCTGATCATATCCCCAAATGGAAGTATATACAGGTTAAAAAGTATGGGGTCTAAAATTGAGCCTTGGGGAACACCACATCTAATTTCATTGTTCATTGATTGCTGAAGAGCATTTATACATACTTACCAGAAATGTCCGATGAGATAGGATTTAAAACCAGTTAAAAACAGTACCAGAGAGGGTGACCAGGTGTCTCAGTGGGATTGGGTGATCTACTATGGCAGTGCTCAGATCCAGTAGCACCAGAACTGAGACCTTGTACGAATCCAGTTGCCTGTACTGTTGTTAATTCTAAAAACCAGATTGATATTTCTCTAAAACAGCATTTATGTTTAAAGCCAGTCAACTGATTACTTTGCACTTTTGAATTTTACTACCTTTTATACATTTTACTGGTTTTTAGTAATATATTTACATATGTTACTTATTTTACCTAGTACTTGAAATCTTTATCTTGTCTTTTATATATGTGTTTTTGCACTGCTGGAAATTGTCTTAAATCTCATTGTACTTGGTGTTGCATATGATGACAATAATGATAATTCTATTAAAAATGACTTTCTCTAAAATGTACCTTAAAAAAGGTAAGTTGGATACAGGTCTGTAGTTATTACAATTTTGAGGGTACAAACTGTTCTTTTTCAGAAGGGACCTCACGCCTGCCCTTTTGAAGGCAGTGGGAAAGGTGCCCATCTGAAGAGAGCAATTGATAATGTTTAAAAGATAGTCTTACAAGGATCAATAAAATAACTTAAAAAGTGAAGTGGGAATTGGGTCTAAAAGGCACTTGGTTGGGTTTACTTGGAAGAAAATTAATCAATATCATCAGGCTCCATTACAAGTTGACAGAGATACTAAATGGAAGAGATGTGTCATGTGATACGACTAATGTCTTATGGTCAGTTTAGTAAAATATTATTGCTGCTTGGAGCTTTGCATCAATGCCATTGCTCTCATTCAGTTTTATGGTTCTAATTATTTTTGTATGATTTTGTTGACCCAGTTTTATTGTCATTAGATCAAAAGTACATGATATAACAAAATGTTGTAACCCAGGTCTCGGTTTGTGGCATAAGAAAGATACACAAACGCTAAATTTTTTTTTTTTTTTCAAATATGTAAAAAAAAAAAAAAAAAAAAAGTAAAGAAACATAAAATAAAATAAATTCTCAATATGTACAACATTTCACAGTATGTAGCAACAGTAACAGTTAAAGTGGTAGTAAAACAAAATGTCACTGTTCAAGGTGCATGGTAGAAATGGTGTTTGGGGTCAGTATATGGGGGGGTTTTTAGCTATTTTTCAATATGCATCTTTTTGCCCAGATGCAGCACAGACTCCTGCCAGAGGGCAGGGGGATAAACACTTCATGTACAGGGTGGGTGGGGTCATCAAGGATGTTGTGTATGTTGTAGATTACAATTTAAGTCATGAATGATATTGTAATTTTCATTGCATTATTTTAATCATGCAATGTCAAAACTATCATCAAATGTGAAAATAAATATGTCACACAATAAGCAAACACCTTCCCATTATATTTATTGGTATTTAGCTTATGGTTAAGCACAATAATTAAAGACTCAAGTCTGAGATTTTGGAAATAAACAATACCCAAGGTTAAATGCTTAATATGCATCTCTTTGAACCTTCAAGTATTATCAAAATATGGTCTAGAATTTAGCAGGTTAAATTCAAACCAAATAAGGCAACACAGCACATACAAATCTTAAAAAAATACATTATTGTTTTTTATTATTTATGTTAATGTTTAGGGATACTAGTCAGATTAGTTTTACATTAGCTGCTACACATGGCTGGCAACAGAACTGCGTTGTTTATATTCCGTCAGCTGGTGAGAATAATCAATTAAATAAAAAGGCTGGTGGTTCTGTACATCATCATAAAGGAAATTTCTTCCCATTGAGTAGCACAGCACAAATTACAAGACCATCTCATGTAGAAAACATGCTTTATCCCATTCTCAATGTGATACAGCATAAATACAGTTCATTGTCAAAATAGTTAAGACAGATTAAATAAAAAGGAAGTCAAAAAGAATAGATCTGTATATACACTGTTAAAAAAATAAAGGGAACATTTAAATAACATCCTAGATTTGAATGAATATAATTAAATACTCTGTTCTTTACATAGTTAAATGTGCTGACAACAAAATCACAAATATTATCAATGGAAATAAAATGTATTAATCCATGGAGGTCTGGATTTGGAGTCATGTAAAAACACACCAATGTCTGATCCAACTTTGATGTAATGTACTTAAAACAAGTCAAAATGAAGCTCAGAAATCAAGCACAACCTCCACCTATGGATGTTGGGTCCTCGTACCACCATCATGGAGCCTGTTTGATCAGATACATCCACATTTGTAGTCTGCTGAAGATCATTTTGCAGTGCTCTGGCAGTGCTTCGCCTGTTCCTCCTTGCACAGAAGTGGATGTAACAGTCCTGCTGCTGGGTTGTTGCCATCCTACAACCTCCTCCACATCTCCTGATGTACTAGCCTGTCTCGTAGGAGTATCTCCATGATCTGGACACTACGCTGACAGACACAGCAACCCTTCTTGGCATAGCTCGCATTGATGTGCCATCCTGGATGAGCTGCACTACCTGAGCCACTTTTGTGGGTTGTAGACACTGTCTCATCCTACCACTAGAGTGAATGCACTGTCAGTATTCTAAAGTGTCCAGAAAGCAGAAGAACTGAGAAGTGGTCTGTGGTCTGTGGTCACCACCTGCAGAACCACTCCTTTATTGGGGGTATCTTGCCAATTGCCTATAATTTCCACCTGGTGTCTATTCCATTTGCACAACAGCATGTGAAACTGACTGTCCATCAGTGTTGCTTCCTAAGTGGACAGTTTGATTTCAGAGAAGTGTGACTGACTTGGAGTTACATTGTGTTGTTTAAGTGTTCCCTTTATTTTTTTGAGCAGTGTATATTTATTCATAGTACACAAAGGAGAAGTCATAAAATACTTTGGAGGTTGAACTGCCAGATGATTCAGTGAAACTTCTGTGGTTAACATGTTTGACAAATTTAAGTGTTTCCTTGTCTCTGTAGACCAGCGCAAGGGAATTATCTTCTGGATACACTGTCAGCAGCTGTAATAAAGACAAATCCAAAGCAAAGGTATGTAAAGAACTAGTCACACATGTTCAACTGTGCTTCATTCAGTGATTAACATTCACCTCTTCATCCTCTTCATTAGCAACGTAACATGTGAAGCCTCCAAACTCCGTCTGCCAATCTGAGAGAGAAAACTCTTCAATATCACAGACTGATCAATGATTGGTAGATTAATCCTTCAGTAGGTGTACATGTATAGAAGCCAAACGACACACTCAGGACAGAAGTGAAGCAAAGCCGGAAATGACATAAACTGCAATTCACTCATGCTCTGCTGGGGGCCGACTCCAAAAGGGAGGCAATCCCTGTAGACTCCAATGTTAAAAAGGTCAACTTCACAGCAGAAATGAATGTGTTTACAGCCTGGTTCAAAAAATTGTTTTAGGATTAAGTCAAGTTCACTGTGAGGTGGGTGAATTTTTTTTATATAACTCATCTGTTTAGATGTTATTTAAATGTTGTCCTTTTTATTGACAGATGTCAGATGTGCTGCCTGTGCTAGCAGTGGTGGCTAGCTCCCAGAAAGGCCTCAGCCTCACATTAAAACACCACTTTGGTTGTGTTTGGAGTGTTCATGTGAATGAGTGCTAGGATATTTTTTTTATGCAGTTATTGGAAGAATATGGAACATTTTACTGCACTGAACAAATATGGCTTGCTCTGCTACTGATTGCACAGACTGTCCAAGAAGTCTGTGCTTTAGTTGCCCCGCCCCCGAAGGGGAAAGGGGTATTGTTTTTTAGTCTGTTTGTTTGTGAGCAGCTTTACACAAAACTACTGGACCAATTTCCATGAAATTTTCAGGAAAGGTGCAAGGTGGTCCACAATAGATCCCATTAAATTTTGGTGAATGTAGGTCAGCAAAAAATGTTTTCACAATATGGCAAATCAGGTAAAATGTGTGCTCAGAGGAGGTGCACCGGGCACCACTTGTTCATTTGGTAAGTGAAATTATATTTATATACGTTAACTTGGCTTGGCCCAGCTGTGGGCTGCGGTTGCTGCTCTCATGCCTCTTGTACCTGGGTGTCATTGTGGAACACTTTGATTCGGTGGGTGGTGGGGGGGCGCGATGAGCCTGAGCCAAACCCCATTTGAATTGGAATCCTGGCTGGGTCAGACTTTCGGCTCAGAGGGACACTGTGCCAAAGCCGGGACTCAAGCTCCTACTCTTCTGAGCTCGTTGCATTTTTTCTTGTCACTTGGTGATTTGAGGTGTTTTGCAGAGATGTCCAGGGAAAGTAGCAGATGTAGTTGTGGGTTTTTTTTTTTTCTTAACATCACACCTTAGCTTTAGCCTATCTACCTCCATTAGTTCCAGGTTAGCTCTTAGCTACAGGAAACACAATTAGACAGGTGTCAATCAATCACCACCACCCTCTCAGCTCTACCTCTGAATCCATTTTTTGGAATTTCTGGGAGTGACAAAAATATGTGACTGTGTGGGATGCAACCAGAATGATGACAGTGGGAACCACCCACTGAGCTTCACTTCAGCTCTCTAGAAACCAATGGGTCACGTGAACGGAAGCTTCGTCCATTTTAATATACAGTTTATGGTAGTAACTCACCCACACAGGCAAAAGGCAAAACCAGATCTAGAGCGAATTCAGCTCGTGCTGCCTCTGCATCGTGGAGCAGAGTGTAGTTGCCTTGAGACCATCGGCGCAGTTCACCGCTGCATTCAGGTGTACTCAACTCTAAAGAATAAACAAAGTGAGCATGCAAGTACAGAAACACCACGGTGACACTACACACCTTTAAAAACACAAACCTGATTCACTGCTATTGTTTACTGATGGTGATTCAGCTGAAGAGCTTGAGGCTTCTTCAGTCTGCCCTTGGTCTTGCTCCTTCTTTACTTTATCTTCATCATCATCATCATCAGTAGGACAAAGGTAGTGCAATCGAAGCCCAGTGAAGTTGGAGAGAAGCAGGAAAAAGGCCTCTGAACGTAGCATCTCCCAACATGCACTCACACACTGAGGCAAAGTATCCAGTACAGCCACGTCATAACATCTACACACAAACACAGTGTATAGAAATATGGTTCATAAAAGTCATTATATTAACTGGAGAAGATGGTAGTAAGCATGCGCAGGTGTTTTGAGACATGTAGGAGGGTTAAATATGTGACTGACAAGTGTAATTATGAATTTCTAAACAGATTCTATCAGATGAGATATGATTCTGCTTTTCGACGCCATATCTCAACACTAGCCATTTGGAAAAATAGTTTCATCATTATTATACAACGTGTGAATGAAGGGGATATGATTTGGAACAGAAAGAGTTGCAGAAGGAAGGAATTCCATGCATTTTCCCACCAATGACTTCAGCTCTTGCAGCTTTAAGTATGAGTAATTTACTGTAACGAGTTCAAAACAGAACAGCGCTCTAGAAATAATCATTAAACCATCTGAGATCTTCTGCAAAACTTAATACAAAATAAGTCCTCAACATTATATAAAATACTTCAAGATTGTTTTTCCAAAATCAGATGTTGTAATTCTTCAATACCTTTACAAAGCATTGTGTTCTCAGATTGACAATGACAAAGACCATGAATGCATTAGGAGACACATTATGACTAAACTGCTTCACGACTTTGTCACAGGGGTTTAATCATTAATTCCAAATTTATGTAGACAAATGGAAAAACAGCTTTACTTTACTCTAAGGCAGGGCCACTTGACAGCAAGGTGAAGCAATAAAATATTCAGAATGCAGCATTAAATTAAAGTGATATTGATTATTTTTAAGTATTAAAATGTCCTTTTTGAAGTTGCTCTGTCCATAACTGACATAGTTTAGCTTCCAGACCAATACTGTGGTCTGCTAATACTAAGGCTATGTATAAATTAACAATCCAATCCTACTTTAATATGTCATGGAAGTTAGAAATAAAGTCTAAGGTGACGCATCTCACCTCTTATTGGGCGGCCCTCTCCGCATCCACTGAATCTGAGCCAGTCGCAGTGCTTCACTCACCTCCATGAACTTTTCCTCCTGAGGACAAGACTTACAATTAATGAGCAGAAAAAGGAAAATGACAATAAGAAAAAGAGAGATAAAGTACCTTCAGGAAATCTTTGAGCTGGATTTCAGAACTATCTTCAAACTCCTCCTGAATCTGCTCTTGATAGGAAATATCCAGGTAGACTGGGTTCACCCACTCCAACAGCAACGTCTCCTGGACAAACGCGTAAGTAAAGAAGTGAGCAGGGATGTGGGTTATCTTAAATATACAGTGGTTCCTGATTAAAGCATAAATGATGAAAATGTAGGTTTTTTGATGTAGTGTGGGATCATGGAAGTTGACAAAAATCAATGAAAATTAATCTGATGTGCCTCAGGCAGAAATGGCATTACAATGTATTAAAGCTCAGTTGTGACATATCTTCATGTTCTGGCATTTTATTCAAGGGAAATTGACAAGTTAAATGGGATAATGATCTAAACAACATTAAATGTTCTTGGATTGATGAAAACATGTGATATAACATTAAGATATTAACAAAATGTACATTATAGAGCTTTGAATCTCAAAAAAAAAATGTATGGTTTAGAAACTCATGATTTATTTAGATGGCAACAAATGATGCACCAGATAAATGACATTATCAAAGAAGGATGTGGTAAGATAGAAAATAACAAAAAAAAAATAACAATAACAATAATAACAAAAAAAAAATCTAAATTATACAGAGGTTTTCAAGAATTGTCAGAGGTGGATTGGACATCCAACATATCAAAAACAAGTGGTGCCAGGCACAACAAAACCCTGCTCCCTCAGACAAATTTTACCCGATTTGTCCTATCTCTTATCAGTGTGAAAACCTTTTTAGGGACTGTGACCTTTAACCTACATTCACCAAAATTTTATGTGATCTATACTGGACGGCCTCCTACCTTTCCTGCAAATTTCATAGAAATTGGCCCAGTAGTTTTTGCGTAAAACTGCTGACAGAAAAACCAAACCAAAAACAATACTCCCCGTTGGGAGGTGGAGTAATAACTGGGGAGGAGAAAGTAAGATGGTTATATCTGCAGAAGAATGGAAAAATATTTGTAAATCACAATAGAAAATTACCCTTTCCCAAAACTGGAGGGAAATTCGGGTGTAAAAAATAACAACGTTCTTTATTACTCCTGTTCAGAAAAAGCATCAAGGGGCGCCTACTAACTGCTGGAGGCTGTATGGATCAGCGATAACTAATCACTACCACCTATTTTGGGAATATCCAAAAATCAAGTCATTCTGGAAAACATTCACTAATGTTTGGAATCTATATTTTAAACCATAATCCCATTTGATACTTTAACACTGTGCATGGGAGTGATGAGACAGACCATTCAAACTAAAGGAGACAAATATTTAATGAGAGTACAAGTTATTGGAGTGAAAAAAGCACTGACAAGGAAATGGCTACAACCAGATGCACCACAACATGAAGACTGGTTCGAAGCAATCTATGAAATCTGTGATGGAGAAACTGTTGTCATTAAAAGTAATACAGGATAAATTTATGTAAATGTGGTCAAAATGGATATATATATATATATATATATATATATACACACATATATATATATATATATATATATATATATATATATATATATGGCCTTGTGTCCACCCTCACACAAATGACAAAAAACATGTGTCAAAAAGTATGAGTCATCATTGAACTTGAGCAAGGCCTTCATGTGTGGTGTGAATTTAGTGATCCTCCATCAAAGCTGTCATAAGTTATTGAGAATACAGTGTTCCCGGATGGACGGACACATGGACAGATGGATGACCAGCATTTCTATGTCCCCTGCTGGGGCGACGGTGGACAAAAATTGAACAGCTGTCTATGTTTTATCTTTGTTACAGAGAAAATCTGTGTTGAATTTCATGCTCTACCGCTGTTGTTTTGGTAAACGAGAGTGCTAGGTTGTCTGTTGTAAGGTATCTTTCCAAATAAAAAATTATTTAAAAAATGAAACTATATACATATATATATATATATATATATATATATATATATATATATATATATATATCACATTTAAATATCTTCAACAAAAATTCAGACATAGCAGACATTTCTGCAAATAATTATTAAACAAATAAAGTGGTTAAATAATTGATATGATGGTATGGTACAAACATATTCAATAAATTATGTATAAAACACAATAAATATTCAAATAGTAAAATTTTCCAGTGAACAGAAACATTTTTCAAACATAATTCTTATGTGCAGCAACATATAAATGAGGTTAAGACAAACTGATGTCATTTCTAAAAGATGAGGACGGTGAAGAAAAGACCGCCATGTTGATGCTTCATGAAGAGAAGATCAGTGACGGATGTAAACTCTGCAGAAAAGCGGTTTCTTATAACCTCCAGAAAAAAATGCAGCAGGGCACTACCAAGTATCACACAGGAAGAGTCAGAAAATGCACCTCAACACCACATCACTGTGGACCAATATTATTTATAATTCCTGTATGTGTGCACTTACATCTCTTGGTAAGTGTGGGTTCCTGGGGATGGCGGGCTCAACGTAGCGAGGAGGACGTTCGAGAGACGGTCCATGAAACCAGCCGCTCAGAGAGAGACGACACTTATCCTGTGACAAAACCTCAGACACCTGGACAGATACAGAGTACGTTGCATGATGACAAGTCAAGAAACCAGATTCATGGAGAACCTCTGTTCCAGTAGTGGATAACAGAAATGGGAAAGTAGTGGGATATTAAAGAATGTCATATAGGTTAGAGGACAAGACTGAAAAATATCATTTGAAGTGGAACAAATACCTGGAATCTTTGGATCTTTAAGACTGATTCAGACTAAAAAGACAATGGTCACATACCCTGTGTCTGCATGTCTGTATATTATGCTTAGAAACCTTTAGGTGCATGTTTGTGTAGTAAGAATATACTGATACTGATGTGCTTAGGATAAAAGCCATGGAGTTAAGGAGGGGACCCCTTCTGGTTATGTGTGGGTGGGTGGGTAATTTACTAATTCCCTAATGTCAGTGTTATTTTGTTGATATATGATGTATTCAGGAAAAAAAATGTTAAAAAATGCAAGTCATAAAAAAGAAACCACAGCTTCAGTTGAAAACTACGTAATAATGAATTAAGATCAATTCATTCTTACTTGGTGAAAAGAAACAGGAGAAACTTCAAAGAGGACGAGCGTGTTCCGAGACGGTACAAGTGACTTCACAATGTGCTGCGGTTGGAAATTACCTAAAGAAAATATTAGAATTATACATGTGAAAGTTTTTTTGGTCGAGAAACAGAAAAACACACACAAATTGCGATGCTCACTGTCTGTTGTGAACAGATCCAAAGTTCCCCCGTCACTTTTCTGCCACGGAGGAACCAGATATAGAATAAAAGCAACACGCCTGCCTTCTAGTTCATCATCATGACACAGAAGAACATCTGAGAAGAATAGCACACATACAAATGTGCAGATTAATGTTCTATTCATTAGTACATTATTAAAGGAGTCTCAGAGTAGCATAGTTTTTTATTAACAAAAATTACCTGTGTACTCATATTTGGCACAGGAAACATCCACAGTGGAATCCAGTTCAACCCCTAACACTTCTTCCAGCCACAAACGGAAACGCCCAAACAGTGCCGTTCTAAAAATGAGAATTTAATCAAATACACTGCATTTCTTTGTGCATCTACAACATTATGTGTGGTATAATGATGCTAACTGCAGAGACTAACATGCTTGAAGCCTCACAGAAGAGACAGATTTACTAGAGTGCCTAAACTTCCATGACATTTTGTTGTTCCATAAATAATAGATGATCTCAGGAGGAAGCCGTCATTGTGTATTTATTTATGATATTTAATGAATGGGCTTCACCGTGTGTCATGTTTATAACAAAAAATGTGCATTATTTCTAAATAAAAATAGATTTTCGTATTACTTTCCTACTTGTGTCGTGTTTTACATAAAACATGATATAAATTTTGAGGTGGAATACATTTACATTTAGAAATGTGCTTTGTTAATCCCAAACCTCACACAATGATGACACTGGACTACATGCAACACCCTCAACCTGAAAGTGATAATTATCTTCAACACACACAAATCATGTTTATGGATGTTTTTGTCACTTTTTCATCTAAACTCTACTGTAGGTTCTCTCTATATCCGAGTTGAAAAGATACCATATTGCAAATGTGCGTTGACTTAATAAATAGATTTGTTTTCTATTCGTTCAAGCTATTTTCCAAACACTGTAATATTATAGGTCTGAAATTAAGTGAAGAGGCAGTGTTTCTACTCAAATAACAAGAAAAAAGTGCCATCACAGCACCATGCCCTCCACAAACCTGAGAAAAACCTTGAATATTGTGTTGCAAAACACTGCAAATCTGTCATTCATGCAAAAAAAAAACAACAACAAAAAAACATAGTGACTCAAGCTGAACCTGTATGGGTCTCGCAGGTGCCGACTTTTGCTCACATTGATCATGATTTAGACCTGAAAATCTTTTCTATCTTTGCCTTAGCTTCTATCTTTGCAGGTTTATTAGCTCTTAATGTTGAATAATTTAACAATAACAGCTTTATCTGGAGTCATTTCTCTAAAAGCCTCATTATTTTCACTAGGGTAATGACTTACAGAGCCTTTTGTGTTCACTGCCAACAACAACACTGCTACCAGCTTGAATAAAAAACGTAACATTTAAATAATGATTTCATTGACTGTGCTCACTGTTGGCTGCAGAAAGCTGATTTTTATATGACATTCACTGCACATTTCTGCCAAACATAATGTCAATATCGCCATTAAGAATCATTATCAATTAAACCTGTGCAGTAAAACACATATACATTCGCCCCTTGTATTATTTACAACCACCTTCAACCCTTGTGCGTGTTGTGCCCTACTTTCTAAACACGCCTTGTTGATCCCCTGCAGCATTATAAAACCTCATTTACGAGATGTATCTAACAAAATCTGCAGCTAAATTAATCAATGATGAATGATGATATGACACAGTACCAATTAAGAAGCAGATATATTCTCTAGCCCCACCTGCTGGATCTGATCAGGAAAGTCTAGAGACCAAATTAGCTCAGTTTAAATCCCAACAATCTATGTATAAAAATCCCAACAAACTTTATGATATAACTTATATATATATGTGTGTGTGTGTGTGTGTGTGTGTGTGTGTGTGTGTGTGTGTGTGTGTGTGTGTGTGTGTGTGTGTGTGTGTGTGTGTGTGTGTGTTGTCTACAAAAATAGAACGCAAGATGTTTCAGCCAAAGTTTGTCTAAATAAGAAAAAATACAAAAATTGTGGACATCTGTTATCTCAATCCTGTATAACTGACCTGCCCAATTTCAGCAAGCAGAATTAACACAATTGTGATTTGGACTCATTTGCAACAGTATAATTATTCTGCAGATTTCCTGGTCAGGGACTTTGAATACTGCTCTGGTAATGCTAGGTTTAAAAGGTGTTTTCAGTGTAAATGTGAAGCTCTTGCCACAATATAACATGGATATTCAACAGAAGAGCAAACATTAATAATTATTCAGAAAAGCAATATCTCAATAGATAGATGGATAACGTGCATGACAGCAGAAAAATGCATGTTCTGTCTTTCGGTAAATATCTGTAAGTGGTAAGCCTGTTTTTAACATCAGAACTGAGCAACAGTGTCTGCAAATTCAAGTAAAAAAACACAGGTTACTTTTGCATGAGAAGGTGCTGTATAACAAATAGATGTGGGTGTTATTTTCCAAATCACTGGAGGTCCATAGGGTTTACTAGTCCCATCTGAATAAGGCTTCAGGTAATGACAGTGCAGAAACTAAAGGTGTTCTCTCAGGTTGAGAGGTGAAGTACCGATCACTGTCTCTGTGTTAATGTCACTGGGGTAACATTAAATTATCATAAATGGCCATTAAAATACATAAAAGTATAAAAAGCATCAGATATATTAACACAAGACTGCAGTGATGGTAGGCCTAGTTTAAACGATGATACAAATGGTCAACATAGAGGATTTTAATTTCACATGAGTCAGCAGTATGAACTGTCAGAACATTTATCATCTTTCTATTCAGATACACAGTACAAGTATTGTATCTACACACATATAAACACTAACTACTTACCTTAAACCTGCAATATGTGGCTCTTTTCTCTTCTTAAGATCATCTGACTGCATGTAAAAAAGAAGAAAAAATTAAAACACAAACAACATCTTTTTAGGGGTAAATGACTTGTTCCTACCTGTTTAAATTTGTACAGATCATTGGACTTTTCATTGAAGTTGAGCCCCAGCAGCTCCCCCTGCAGGTTCTCCACAAAGCTCTCATTGCCAATGAAGTTTTTAATGACACAATGAGGGAAAGGATGACAGTCCAACTCTAGATCACCTGCCCAACAAGATAAAACAATGAGTAACAGAGATCTCCTTATAAAATTGCTTAAATACATAAATTGGTTAACTATAAATTAAATATAAAGTCATGCTGATACATGAAGATACCAAATTCATGAGATATATGTATTGGCCAGTTTGTTGGTTTCTTCCCTCACTCAAAGCAAATGTTGCCAATAAACAAAAAGAAAACACTAGAGGGAAAGTGGACATCAATGGACAAATTGATGTGCACTTTCCCACTGAACTCTAAGAGGAAAAACAAACTGCTTGAAAACAATAAGTACTTTTACTTTCCGCACCTTTTTGCATATATACCTTTAGCATGATTATATATTGCTATAGAAAATTTAAAAATCTGTTTATAAAGAATTTCAAATTATGTCAACATTAAAGTTTTGCAGGTCATCATCACAGCATAAGGTCACAGGAGAAGCTGAGGAGCACTGGTTTCCAGTACTATGTAGACAGTACTAAGCATGTATAAAGCAATTACAATATACAACCCGATAAAATTTGGATGCTGCATAAAATGTTACTAAACACAAAATAATGTGACAATCTCATCAGCCTTATTTTGATTTTAAATAGAACAAAATTGAAAACATTACATAGAAAATATATCAACTGAGACAAGGTACCATTAAAAAAATAATAATAAGGTCATTTTGAATTTGATGTTCAGTTTTCGACTTTAAATCTCTACTGACGTATATTGTTTAATTCTTAAATGACACTGATCACCATTTGAACTACTATTATTGACTGTGTATGCGTGTCTGGTATGTTGTACTTATTGTTGTTAATTATATAACTTGATTGCAACATACAAATAAATACAGCACTTCTAATATACAATATATTAGTAAAACACAGGTAGCCTATTTAGCTGCACAACTACTTTACCCTTCCATATATTAAGTCCAATATTGTGGTGGTAATGAGTATTTTACTCATATTTTGAATTAAGTTAATTACAGTATGGATTTTCACAGTATGGAAATAGTACGTCTTTAAATGCACCGAAATCATTTTTCAGTCGTTGCAATAGGAAGTTTATTAATCGCTTTATAGTCCATGTTTTTTTTTCTTATTTTACGTTTTTAAATGGTAGTTATGCCTTTCTACATCCATCCTTTATATATGGATAGTTTTAGTGTTTAAGTAATATAGAGGACTGACAGCTGTTTATGCCATAAGCGATATCTAGATTTGCACGTTTAAAAAAAATCTGATCTGATTCTATTAGGTATGCATTTGTTCTTTTCCTCCTGTACTGACCCTGTTTGAAGTGACTCCTCCGGTGCCACGCTTCTTTCACAGCCCTCTTCACCTGCTCGTCTTCCACCACTGAACAAAGTCCTGCTGTTTCCTCAAAGTTCTTCTTCTTTTTCTTCTTTTCGATGCTTCCACGCGCTTCCTGTGGTCGTTTAGAAGCCATAGTACTAAATGTCAAACCTAAAACCTGAAGGCCATTCTGTTTATCAAAAGATCCTACGGGGCTAACTTCAGAAACTCATGTCGAATTTTGCAACAACCTGTCGCGGACATATGACGTCAGACAGATTTTTTTTAACCTGAGTTTGTACTGTCAGGATATTAGTTTGGACGATTTTTCTTTTCGACAACTTGCTTGTTCAAAAATTATCTCTATTTTGTATGTATATATATTTTCAATAAAATTGGGGAAAAATAGACTATCTGAAAAAAAATATCCAGAAAAGGAGTTAAGGCACGTACATTATTAAACTCGGCTGTCAATAATGTAGGGAAACAACCCTGTATTTCATGACCCCGAGTAGGATAATCGCTTTGGTTAAAGGTTAGAGACAGAGAATCTGTATATGATCATGTTAAAAAGTGAACAACCAGTCAATATGATTAACCTACATACGAATGTTGTGCTTTACTGACCACAGAAACACATCTGTCTAAAGGTAAAGTCATTTCATACCGTCGTTTATTTCTTTCACAGAGCGATTTTATTCCCCATGTCATCTAAAATCATTGGTTTATAAACACAATCGTCTATGCAATACTAGCATGGAATCAAAACAAACTCACAGCTTTTATTTTTTTAACCGGAGGCCCATCTTGCATCAGTTAAAAATTAGATTCTGGAGCTATATAAAAAAAAAATCAGCACATTTATCATTCAACTTGATTTTTGCTAAAAGTTAAATTAGGTATTTTGACTATATGGTGAGGCTGTCCCTGGCACCAGTTTTTGTCATTTTTGTCCAACTTTAACTGTAAAGGAGAATCTACACACAACCATATTTCTGACCTATATTCATGGACATATGTGGTAGAGGAAGTAGAAAAAGAACAGCCTGTCAAGTAAAGTCCAGGGCACTTCTAAAGGATTTCTAATTGTGCAAAAGCCTGAATTTCAGAAATAAATATTAAACTGGTAAAATTTATCGTGCCTCTACAGAGGGGCCCTAAACTTTCATTCAGTCAAATAATACTAAAAGAATAGCATTTAACACCAGTTCTAAACATACAGGTTTTTTACATCATCTTCAGTTGATTAATTTGATCAGAGAAAATGATTGCATGTCTGACTATCTTTCAAACAATACATTAGCCTCATACAGAATGAGCCACTGAAATATGTGTGGATTTCTTTGGTACATTTCAAGTGTTTCAACCCAATTGCCCTTTGTTGTGATGGAGTTGAGTTTATTTCAGTTCTTGAAGTGATAGGTTGATTCTGAAAGAGATGTATATTGTTTAAAACTCAATAAGTCAACCACCCAGTTGCTTTTTTGATTTTGTAAAAACACATTCAAAGGACTGCTTTATTAAAAAGAAAACATGTTGGTACAGGTTAAAATGACAGGAAACTCAATGGTGTACTTTGTTTAATCAAACAATGTCCTCTTGTGAAGGGCATAAAATCAAATGTTAACACAATAGAAGTTGCACTTGCATACTACAAAAACTTATTTAAAAAAAAAAGAAAAAAAAAAACCCACATTATCATTATTTTTCAACAGTATAAACACCCCTGCAGATGGTCAAGACTCCTGACATGACACACTCAGACAGGACTGCGCTCACAGAGACAGCCAGACATATTTCATACTTCACATTAGTTGTAGATGAAGTTGAACCTGTAAAAAGAATTGAGTACCATCAATAAAAACAAGTCTGTACTGGAGGACAAAGATCTGATCTTAACTAAATCAAGCATGCCGATTATAAAACTGAAATCAAAACCGCTCCCACAGATCAGTATTTTTGAGTATTTTCATATGTTCACATTCTGAAGATAATATGTGCTAACGGTCAATTTTACGGATAGATATAAACATCAAACCAAAAAAAGAATACACTTAAGTAGCACAATCCCTCAACTCAGCTTTAGACACTTGCTCTTGTGTTTGGGGATTGTGACAGTTTCTTACTGTAGGATCCAACAGTAATCACCATCATGTTTGGGTTGAAGCCACTTGAAACCTGGTTTCCAATTCAGAAACACCAGGAAATGTATCACCTTTTCATCCTTTACATCACTCAAATTAGAGGTTAAAAAAATAAATAAAAAAAGTCATCTGTTGCTTTGAGCATCTCCCCCAACTCACTTTTAAAAGCAGCATGTACTTTTCATCACATTTTTTTCCTAAAATGTTGTAAAACCTAAGTGATTCATTAGTCTTTCCATACTTACGAACCTAAGTGTTTTCCCTTGTGGTGAACAATTTTTAAAATGATGCCATCACAAGCAGTCCGTTTGTTTACATACCAAACTGAAATATCATTTGGACCTTTTCTGAAACTTTGTTGTGAAGTGCATTGTGAGAATGGGAATTCCACACACCTGCAATAACAACATGGGAGACCAGCAACAAAACAGTGTCTATGACTGGGTCAGAAAAAAATGAAAGGAATCACTGCAAGTCAATTGCCATCTTATAACAGGAGATGTATGATCATGAAAAACAATACTTAGACATCAGTTTCATGCCACTGTCATAATACATTACTGTATAGGCTTATCATACACGTAAAGTAAGGAGTGAGTGAGCAGTGAGGGTCTGGCCATATCCTGTATGCTTAGAAGGCATGTATGATATGTGTATCTACACATATTCCAAAAATACCATGAAACTGATGTCTAAGTATTATTTTTTCATGATCACACACCCTGTATTATAAGATGACAACTGACTTACAGTGATTCCTGACATTTCTTCTGACCTGATACCAGGCATGGTTTCATTGCTTGTCTCCATATTTGTTGCTACTGCAGGTGTATGGAAACCCCATTCCCGCAATGCACTTTGTGACAAAATTCCTGAAAAGGTTTCAGTTTAGTATGTAAACAAATGGGCTAATCTTTAAAGTGGCTCACTGTGAGGGAAGGGATTTAGGTGCATAAGCACAGAAAGACTAATGTGATAATTAGACTATCACTTGGGTTTTACAAAGTTGAAGAAAAATGTATAATGAAATTTATAATGAAACTCATACAGTGCTTTTAAGGACTTGCAAAAACCTTAATTCAATATATTTCATAAGCTGCTTCATTTTCGCATTAACCTCTGATAGGGCATTTGTCTCCGAGCAGGAGTATAAAGACAGTGAGGAAATAGAAGCACTCAGAACAGGGCATCTGCACATTTTTGATCACCAAATTTAATGCTTTTTAAGACCTCTGAGAATGAAAAATTAAGACCACCACCAAAGGGAAAAAAAAATATTTCAAAGTACCTTTATGTGTAGTGGTTGGGGGAAACATACCAAACACATTAATTGTACTGGGCCCCCCTACACACCAAAGCAGGCATAGTAATGTTTGTAACAGTTGCTGCAAACATCTGCATGGAGACAGTTGTTGCCTCACTGAGGGCGTAGCATTTGTTTTTCCCCTTTCATGTATGTGTCAAGGGTTTTACAGGGTTTTACATCAGAACATGCTTCATGTTCTGATGTTGCTTTTAACAGGCAACCCTGATATTTTTGGTCTTCAAGTCACTTAGCACTAAAGTTGCACTTCTCCATCTTGATTCATGCCTGTCCCTCTGAAACACTTCTTCCTCTGTTTCTACAACCTGTCTACAGTCTAAAGGGAAACACTGCCCCCTAAATATTGTGTGATGCTTGTGCTATAGGCACATGCAGAACACACTCCTCTGGGAACATGCTATATTTGTATTGTCTTCTTAAGACTGGGACATGTGCTGGTGAAATAACTTTATCACAGAAAATTATCCAGGCATATCTTTCTTTCTTTCTTTGTGCCCGGATGAAAATGAATGCAGCCTATGTGAAATTTAATGTAAAAAAAAAAAAAAAACAGCGATTGAAATGTAATACTGTTTAAAACATTTTAAGACACATACTGTATTTAAGATTTTTTAAGGATCTGGAGACACTGTCAGAAGACTCCCTGAATGTATTACATAGGACATTAATTTGAAGTAGCTTGTGAGAACAGAGATAATCAAATAACGTGAGTCAGAAATTGGTCCAAGATGGAGAGGGTGCGTTTCCATTAAGGGTCTAATTGTGTTAATAACCAAATTATTTGCCCAAACCAAGGAAAGCAACTGACTGACGTATGCACATTTGTCAAGGAGGTAGAGGCGGATGGTTAAGGCCAACTACGTCTATGAATAATAAGGAGATCCAAATAGAGGACAGAGTACAACATTAATTCTACACACAGTGGCACACAAAGACCCACAGCCTGAAGATGACTAAAACAACATGTTGTGGTATAATACCTCGAACAACCTCTTCTCCCTTTTTCAGCCAACTAAAAACACAAACAATACCTGCTCAATAGCTGCGGTAGACTGGAAATGATTGGTCCATATCCAGGGGCATTGTCATATAATTCAAACAGTGGTGCGGCCACCAGTTTATAGTTCTTGGGGACAGCAAACAGAGCTGTAGAAACAAAAACAAAAACTGTACATTTAAAAGCCCAAATACATCAGAATTCAGAGCTTCAAGGGTTATTGTACTCACCTTTTTCTTGCAACTGAACGAGAAAAAGCTTCTTATGCTCCTTAGGTTTGGTGATGTGAGCTGGAATATATGGGTACTGGAAGACAAAACCAAATAAGTTCAGTATAAAGCTCACAATATTACTCTGACGAGTACACACAGATTCACAGTGAAGAGAGAAATAAAGAGAATAATCAACAGCTACAAACCTGTGGAGGCTCGAAGTTGGGACGCCACCAGTTGCCAATGCAGTCATCGATCACCCAGTCCTGCTTGACCCCATCCTGCCTTCCTAGAATCTAACAACCAAATAAATACAAGGTAGTAAAAACAAAAAGCTCAACAGCAACACCAAACTAATGCACTTATGACATGAGTTACCTCTGTCATCAAGCGTTTAAGACCTTCCACCTCATCCTCTCCTGGACTCAGCTCCCCACCAGGTCTGCAGGAGACAAACAGGACATCAGAGGATTGCCAAAATAAAATACCTGGAACCGTTTCTAAAATGAGCAGGAAAACTCACAGTTTGAAGAAAGTGGTTCCCAGCTGCAAGAGTAAGACATGAGGCAGTCTGTGTTCATGGACGATGAGAACTCCCTCCACTGTCCTCCTCATCCCCATTTTATCAAACTCCTCTCTCATCCGCTGGAAACGGGCCGCCACCGAGCTGTCTTTCTCATAGAGAGGCTCTTTGGTCCCGAATGTGTAGTTGGTAAGAGGGTATCTGGAAAAATAAATTATTATTAGAAGTCAAAGATGATTTGGGATTAATGATGTAATACTACATTCACCTTCTGTAATTTGTCGTAGCATACACACTAAAATATTAGCATTTAAATTTAAATACAATACAATAATACAATAATAATTACAGCTACTGACACACACACATAAACAAATGATCCATTCCTCAATTTTAGGAGAATCCACAATTACTTTCCATAACACAAGGTTCATTTACATGAAAAAAACACAATGGATTTTATAATTAGTCTTCGTAAAATAAGGTAGAAAGGGATTAGGGCATGATAAGTTCTTAACCATTTAATTGACTGTGAAATGTGATACCGCCTAACCTTAAACGTATACTTTGAGGGTTGCAGTTGTTAGACAAATGCTAACTCTGGTACGATGCATCAAATGGTAACATTTATATTTATAATTATACATGGCCTCTAATTAAGCATATTGCTTTATGACTTGCACATTTTCACGTCCTTATTCTTGATGCAAAGTATCCTATTGTGCTGCCTATTGTTGGGTATTTCAGCTGTATTCACGTTTTTCTAACTAGATAAACGTTGAAAAGACGATTTTAATGTAATTCTGTTTATCCCTACCCGGTTAAATAAACAGGAATACATCTGTTTTTACATAATCGCTAAATCCATTTTACTCAAGTTTGTTATTGAAATTAATATTGCCACATGTTTAATATAAAATACACAAAGCGTAATCCGACTTTAGGCTGACAGACCACTAAAGGGGAGAAAATTCAGGCATACGACATTCTCCTATCGTTGACAGGTATGATGTGTCTGACATAAATTGTAAATATTCGGTACGATATTCTCACCTCATTGGTACAAACATTACAAATGGCTGAACACAGGAGCACTTAGCTGAAGCTAGTTTGGTTTTATGCTCCTTTCATCTTTTTACTCGTCGTTGATTGAATATTGTAACATCAGAATAAAACTAAACAACAGCTTCTTGAGCCTGCTCTCCTTATGAGACAAAATAAACTCACAGGTTGATGGTCCTCTCCAGTGTCAGGGGCTTCGCGGGCCCACTAAGGTATTTGTTCCCGAACTGAACGGCACCACCGCGCGGCCAGCCAGTGGCCGAACGACTAGGAGGAACAACCGACATCACGAACCGAGTTAAACCGTCTGCAGAGGAGCTTCAGCCGCCGGGAGCTGGTCTGTAGGTAGATAGATTATTAAAGCAGCGAGGCTAATTCTCAAACACTTCAGCAGATTGTCCACAATAATTTCTCCGCCGTCCGTCGATTTCTTCGGTCCTCCACTTCCGGTAAGGTTTTCGAAGTTGGCGCCACCTGTTGGTGTGGTGAAGAACAACAAGCTCCATACAATGAAACCAACAAAATGCAGTTCTTCTAAACATGGGGTGTCAAACATGGCAATGTGGTTCAGTCCAGCCCACAGGATGAATTTGCAAAGTACAAAAATTACACAGATGATATGAAATGCCAAGGATGTCACTTTCCTGTTACTAAATGGTCTGTCCTTTTGCAGAGCAACTGTGATCTGTAAACAATAAATTGAGGCATAATTCTGTTAAAATTGCCTTTAGTTTTCTTTAGAAATGTCTCTTTGTTCAAGGAGGGTCAAGTTACTCACCTTTTTGTGAAAAATTCCTCTGAAAATCTAAATATTTTATATTGTTATCTTTCTTTCTTTCTGTTTTACTAATTTGTAGAAGTTATTGTGCTATTATTTTAGTAGTTTTATAACTTGATGTATATTCCTCATAATGTCAGTTTGAATATCTTAGATGTTTTTTTGATTTATTATGTTAACTTTATGGGCGATGGTGTGCAAGAAATCAAGCAATCATTAATGAAAAACTGTAATTTGCTATTTTTTTTTAAATTTAAAGATATACTTTTTCTAGAAGGAAAAACTAATTAAAAAACATTATGTAATCTTCTTGATCTAAAACTTAGCATGGCTGTTACTTATACTAGATTTGCAAAATAATATGAAAGTATTTGATACCAGTGGTAACTACTTAAAACTGATCTCAATATGGAAATGATATAGTTGATATTAATTCACACCATCTCACCATTTCCAAGTGAAACCTCTCAGAACCATCTGAAAACTGGTGTGTAGGAGACACCAAATGTTGTCTTTTGAGCATTTGTTTGTTTGTTTGTTTGTCTCTGTCTAACTGTCAGCAACTGTATGCAAAAACTACTGGACCAATTTCCTTGAAATTTTCAAGAAATGTGTGAATTGGTCCAGAATTGATCCCATTACATTTTGGTGAATGTAAGTTAAAGGTCACAGTCACCAAAAATATATTTTCACAATGATAAGAGACAGGGCAAATCAGGTAAAATGTGTGTAAAGGGGCAGGGTTTGTTGTGCCTGACCGTTTCTTTTTTTATGTTTTTAATCTTCATCTTTAAAAAAAAAAAAAGCTTAATTATTCATTACGAAAGACATTAATTAAAATCTCATATAATGACATAATAATCATAAATAATTTTATCTTAAAAGTTCATTCATGACATTGTAAAATATAATAAATGAAACACTTATTCACTACTTTGTTCTTTCTAGAGACTGTACCAACATCCCATAGTTTTTCTCAGTCTTCCTCATACCTGGTTCATGTGATAACACATGACCAATCACCAAGACAACTGAGCAAAGGAAACAGGACCACAAAGAGGGGTTAAATGTAGCAAAAGAAGACATTCAGTGAACCTTGAGTTTAAAAAAAAAAAAAGCCAGAATAATGTGTCAAAGAAGATGAGGGAATAATTCAGTCCATTCAATATTCCATTTAATAGTCATATCTATGTCTCTTATCCATCTATTGTAAACATGGTGTATTTTACCACAGTAAATATCTAATGGTACATAATCATACGTGCAATGCAAATTTCAAACAAAAGTTAAAAAAAGGACAAAGACACTGCTGGATTTATCAATTACATCACACCAAGGGGATTTCAGTTCTTTGGTCCAGTGGCCCACCCGCTGTGGTGCGCTGCTGTAAGGTGGTGGTCCCTGTAGGAAGTGCCATGGATCTTCCCCCCTCTACCTTTTACTGTGGACTCTCTTCTCTCCATCACAGTAGTTGGTCCCATATTTTGTATTTTTTGTTGTTGTCTGAATTACTTGTCATCCACAGATTTTGTTTCTTCTTTCTGCCTCTGAATCACACCCTCATCACCGTCCTGATCACCCACTTTTCCAGATTCAGCTTCTGTCACCAACACTTCTGTTGTCTTCAGTTCTTCTTCAGGTTTTTCCTGAATTTCTTTACTTTTAGCTTCACTGCTGACTGGGGTTGGTTTCTCATTTTTGATCTCATTCGCATTTTCAATATCAATAATTGATTTACTTTCAGACACCTCAGTTTCTCTGCTCTTCTGGACTCTCTCGAGTGCCTCATCAGCTGTCGAAAAGAGAGATGAGAAAACACCCCAATCAATTTAGTGCCATGTGAATGTAGAAGCAAATAAGCACAGCAAACATGCATTACTGATGCAGAACTTAAGGCCTTGTCCACACTAATAGATATTTTATTAAATGTTTGTGCTTCTCATCTACCCACAAACAATATTATTTGTCAAACTGAGATTATTTAAAACATATTCAAAGGTGCAGATAATGACCACGTTAGGAAACAATGGCAAAACACTCACACAAACATATATATATATATATATATATATATATATATATATATATATATATAGTTTTCCCTAAAAGTGGTTGACACTATAAAGATTAGAATTAAATATTAATTTAATTTAACTTGGCATTTCTGTTCTGCATCACTTTATAGTTTTCATTTTGCTGCCAGCTAAATCACCTTACTAAGCATCTTGAAAATATTATTTGACATATTGTGATAAGAAGCAAAACAATCATTTTGGACACAGCACATTTTATAACCTATCAGCATCTGCGGATCTTGGCAATGACAGTGATTTACTGCTAATGTTAAATCTCTAAACTGCAATTTCTGATTTTGACATGAACTAACAGTTTAAAAATTGCCCATACAATTGTTAGTTTTGACAATTAGTTTGATGTTCAGTGATCCTGAAATTTTTTTTAAATTTTTTTTTTCAGTTTCAGTTCGATATTTATGGCTGGCTCATGGGATAACACATATTCAGCATTTTTTTCCCAGTATACTTTAATAATCCCTTATGGCTCTATTATTGATGGCTACTAGGACAACATTGCTTGTTTAAGTGTTGTCATTTTTGTGTACAAAAATATTCTGTAAAGTGAAAATATTGTGGCTAAACCCACATGGAGGCTAAATATCCATACGTAATATCTGTGGACTTGGCCTAAAACTTACCCGTGGTATTAACTGCAGCCATCAGCAGACTGGATCTTTCCTCGGGAGACATCTGCAACTCATTATCTTGGCCTGAACTATCATTGGATAGTGTCACACTTGTTAGCTGTTGAGAAGTAGCGCTTGAGTTTTCAGGAGCGCAGAGGCTAGAGAGAGTTGGCGTGAGGGCAGTGCTTACATCTTTAGGCGGGTCTGAGTAAGTTGTGAGTTGGGAGCTAGTCGTTGGAGCTGCAGTGGGTGAAGTCGTGGTGGTGGAGAGGGTGTCAGTGGGTTGTGTTGAACTGGAGGAAGTGGAGGGAATCGAGGCAGGGGTAGGGATAAGGGTGGAAGTAGAGATGGCAGTGGTGGATGTTGGGCTTGTGGTTGTGGAAGAGGTGGAACTGATGGGAAGAAGGGTGGAGGACCTGGTTGTAGGGGTGTCAGGTAAAACTGTAACTGAAGCGGTACTCAAGGTGTCTGTTAAGTTAAGAGGCTGGGATGTACATGTAGTGACTGGTGAAAGTGTAGCCTCAGAGGTGCTGGAGGTAACAGCAACCAAAGTAGAGTCTGTTGTAACAACATTAGTAGTGTTTGGGGAGCCTGTTGGCATAGTCGATGTGCTGGTGGAGACTGAAGAGGTTGTATCCACAGTGGTAATAACAGAAATAACTGCATCACTACCAACTGTAGGAGTATTATCAGCTGAGAAAGTAGCATTCGGCTCTGGCAAAGTCAATTTAGTTGACAGATCTGTTGATGTTATGGAAACCATGCTTTCATTGCTCAGAGCAGAAACTGTTTCCAAAGTGGTAATGGAAGGCGTTGTTATTATTGTTGAGGTGGAAGTGACAGAAGGGGTTGAAGTAATGGACTCAGAGGAAATGGAGGTAACTGAGACACAGGCAGGGGGCTCTGTGGGTGTAGCAGTGTTTATAAGTGCTGTTTGGAAGTTAAGGGCAGGTTGTTGCATGGTAGTAGGACTAGCTTTGCTTTCAAGCTCTGTGACATTCGTGGGTGTTGTCGCCTCTGTGGTGGGTTTAACAGAGTCAGTGCATATATCTGGATCAGAGGGAGTTACAGTATTTGAAGAGGAAACTGTAATATTAGATGAGTCAGGGACCGAGTCTGAGATTGTCAGTACAGTAGGAGTGTCGGTAGCACTGAGAGCAGGAGGTGGGGTGGGTGGAGCTGCAGCTTTAGTGGGCGTGTCTGTCTCCCCCTCCTGAATTTGTGCTAGCTCGTTCTCTGGGGTGTTTCGACCAGATGTTGTGGGGGGTGGACCTGACTTGATAACTGGCTTTGGAAGCAAAGGAGGTTTCCCAGCTGACTCATGTGCTGATACACTTGGCCGAATTTGATGCCTTGTGTCTGAAGAAAAAAAAATTCATGTGCAAATTGTTTAGAAGTCACCACTTGTGAGGAAGGATTAGTGTTTTTGTGTATATGTGTGAGTTTTACCTGATGAGGCGGACATTGTTCGAGGTTTTGTAGGAGGTGGCTCAGGTTTACTGTCAATGATAGTACCTGAAGCACAAAGATAATTTACATCAGATTTTAATAAAAAATCATTAGTCTGTTATTTCTCCATAGACTGTTAAATCTTCAAATGGATTAGTACTGAGAGAAATCCCACAACTTCCAGACCAATTTCACTAAGATGGAGCAAAGAAGGATTTAAATACATTAGAAATCAAATAGATAATAGGGCCTACCTTCGGATTCTGCCTTTTTCATCTCTCCCTCCTGATTCTACAAGATAAAACAGGTATTTACATAATTTTTATTTAATTCAGTGACTATAATTATATTTCAGTTCAGCAACACACACCTGTGTCTCTCCTGGCTGGGGTTTGGAAACTCCAATACGTTGAAGCATAAGATGAAGCTTCTGTTCAAAGCTATTTTGGCCATCAAACTGTTTCTGAAATCAGTAAGAGCAGAATTATTTTTAGAACTAATCAATTAGGCCACTATATTGATGTGGAACCATACACAACTTTAAACACTCACCTTGTTTCTGGCATTAGTTGCTCCTGCTGCTGCTGATCCAGACAGTAAAATGAGAGACTGGGACTTCCCCTCTCGGAGAGCACGACGGGGAGGCGCCGCATCACTCCTCAGTGGTGGAGCACCAGAAACAGGTGTCTCCTGAACAGCTGTCTCCCCGGTGACAGCAGCAGGATGCTCTTTGCCTTTCTCTTTTTCATTTTCCTTGTCATGTTCTTTCACTCTGTCCTTATCTTTATCTTTCTCAGCTCTCGTGACCTCCCTGAGAGGGCGAATGAGATCAGCGATGGATGCCTTTTTGGGCCGACCCTCATGGCTTGTCTCTGATTTCACTCCACGTTTCTTTTTAAGAGTAAAGAAATCTCCAAGCTTCCTCCTGAGTGTTTTTGTTGGGGGTGGACAAGGTACAGAGCTGGCAGGAGCCACTTCATGCACTGTGATGGTTTCTTCATCTTGTTTTTTCCTATATAAGATATTATAATTTCTTAGAGACAACATACTGTGATATACATCATTTGGTTGTAAAACAGTCAATAAGACGCTTTGTGTGCAAACTTGTCAATTATGTACAATAACTTGCAGCTAATGATACTCACAGTGTATCAGTGGGAAGTACTCTCTTAGTAAAGAACTCTTCAACTCCTTCATCTACTCGTCCAATGAGTTCAAGGACTTCATTTTCACTCTCAATTATTGTCTCCTAATTACCATAGACATGCACAGAAAACAAACACTTATGATCCATTTTGCACCAAAGTGATGGTAAAGAACAACTTGAATCATATGTAACTTTACATTACACAACCATCATCTCTAACAAACCCACACACTCTTGCACTAGCGGTTCTTCTGCTTTTATAGGTATATTCTGGTTTGAATTTTTCATCCACTTCCATGCTACAAACCAGCCTCCTGGGAGTCAGTTGCTCAGTAACGTACAATAGGAGAGGGGGGGGGACGTCACTGGGTTTTACGTGAGGAATGAGAGCTCAAAGATAACTCATTTTGCCAATGTAGGTAATGGGATATCAAAATTGCAGCTATACAGTGTTGCATCATCCTGATCATATTAACATCTGTGCCCACAAGTAGCAATAAAAGGCAAGAGGTTGACTGCAGAACACAAATTTAGCAGAAGTCACCGTTACATGATATCCTGTCAGGGGAATTGCTTGAATTTTGTCTCACTGGCCACTGGCTCCAAGGGAGTGACTATGGCTCCATCCTAATAGCTCTGTGACAACATGATCAGTGGAAAATGGAGACACACACACACACACACATACAGGATACATCTTCATTCAGAATCCAATAAAAATTAAGCACCACTTGATTTTTTTTTTTCAGTGTCAGCAAGAAAAGACATTCAGTCCAGAGTACCGCACAAGCTCATACAGTCATCATGCTCTTACACAGGGGGAAAAAAATCCCACTGTGGGTTTCCTCAAACAGCCGGTGACCGGTACAATGGGACTGCCTCATTCAAACAGGGACCAGGCATCTTTTCCAGCTCTCCCCCTCCATCCTTCCCTTCCCCCTGCCTCTCCCCTCTGTACCCTATTACATTCTCCTCTCTCCCTCCCTTCCCTCTTCTCTCCACACACCACCACCTTTCCCTCACGCTCCATTATAAAAAAAAAAAAACCAAAAAATTGAATAAAAGCTTTCTGATCCTCTTTAACTATACCTGTGGTCTGGTGGGACGATAATTCAGTTTTTGTCGGTGAGGTCTTGGTCTGCTCTGGGTGTAGTGCCTGAGCGCTGGTCCGCCCAATGGCAGCTCCATTGGGGAGACACGGCACGCTGTTGCCGTGGAGCTCTGTTGCCTTGGCTCTGTTGCTGAGGCACGGTTGCTAAGAGCACGAGCACCAGCAGTATGTAATGCCTTCACTGAGGTGGGAGGGGCCAGGCTGGCTAGACTGACAGATCTGACAACAGAACCTCGCCTTTCTCTGCCCCCTCCCCTCCAAGAAAAAAAAAAAAAGCCATGAGAAAAAAAAAAAGATATTGATAAAATAAGAAAAGGCAGGGAGAGAGGATTAATGTGACCACATTAGCATTTGTTTCATTCCTCCAGACTATCCTGTATCTACTGCTTGTATGGTGTGAACACAGAGTAATGGATATATCTAAAATGAGCAAAATGTTCTGTTGGTTATGTAACAAATTAATAATTTATTTTATATGCGGAAAAGATGCTCTGAACGCTTGTAAGTGACAAGCTGACCTGGTAGTTTCTTCTCTTACTGGAAAAGTGAACAAATAACCACACTTTAAACAGAGACATTAGTCTGATGTCACACAACCAACATAGGAAGCTTCATGAATATTATGTGAGAAAACAATTAGCAAGTAGCTACTGCTCAGAAGCCATAAAATTAGGCACAGAGACACACCTAAAAACACTGAGTTAGCAGCCTCATCTCCCTTAGGACAGGTGTGGTAGGGTTAATGGGAATGATGCTGCCTGGTTTTGCATATTGAATGAAACAGCCAATATTATGCCAACTTGATACCTTTTGACATACATTTTTATGGTTACTACAACTTCCTACTTCTAATTTCTAAACATATTAAAGTAAATTACAAAACACCGCAAGCCTTATTGCAATAACTTGCTGTAATAGTCTGATTTCCTGATCAAACCAGTGCATTCTTGTCAGGTTTTCCAGAAGTATTTACTCTTTTTTTCCCCTGTAGATGATCATTTCCATTCAAAGCACATAGTTGTCAGTTCAACCAAACAAGACAGAAATAACTCTTCAACAGCCCCACAAAAGCCTTTCCATGTGAAATAATATGTCATCAGTTATGCTAGTGCATAGTGTTAGTGCATACTTTTATAGTGATGTGGAAGTGGGGGAAAAATAAGTGCTGGTTCACTGTTTTGCACACTTGGTTATACCAGTGAAGATCATACAAATAAGGTGCACTTTTATAGCCCATATTTGAGCCTATATGGGATTTGGAAGCAGGGAACATTTTAGATGTGAGGAGTTCATTTTTTTCTTCTTGTAATTTATTTACTTAAACCAGAGGAAGGAAAGCTTGACCAGAGACATGAAGCAAGATTTACAAGGATGAATGGCACTGAAGAGAGTGTTGTGAAAAAGAGATACCTGATTTTAAATAAATAAATTAAGAACTAATGACAATGGAACATGATGTTATATCAGTTGTGTGTGCATCTGTTTATAAAAGTGCCATCTAGTGAGATTATTTCTTTCAAGCATGTTCAGCGAGTTTGAGTTGCTTTTAATCTTAAAAATATTGTTAAGAAACCCAAAACACCTATAGAAGTCACAATTATTGTTGTAATCTCTCAACCACAATGCCTCTGGTGCCCTGCACTCACTTTAAGAGTGAGTGTGTGTCAATTTTACACCTAAAACTATCACACTGCCCTCTTGTGGATGATTTAAGGTTTGTTATAATTCATTACGTTTATAACCTCGTGCCTCTGTGGTCAGTCTGATTGTATACGAAAGTCAGAAAATTGTGTTAATGAGAAAATAACCTCAAAGTATCGTCGTAATTGTGTTCTGTCACGATTGTATACACATTATACTCACCAACGCCTTCTCACACGCCACGCCCACGTGCGATTTCAAAACTGGCGCCCATCAGCTGGAGCCACGAAAAGGTCACGCCTCTTTATTCCCCCAGGAGCTGTTTGCGCGCATGCCCATTTGTTCTAAAGAGCCGCCATTTTGTGTTAGGCCCACTCTTCCAAAGCGGGAGAAAATTATTAGCCAGGCGCACAACTCATACGGACGTCCGCAGCAGGGCAGAAGGGATCATACTGAGCTGCTCGACTTCCAAGTGAATACAACGAGGAAAAGAAGCGGTGTACGGTAAGTGATCTGGCTAGTTTGTCCCCAAACACGGAAACGTTTTTGTAGGATCTGTTGTCGGCCTCTAGGTGTCACGGTAGTGCTTACCGGCCAGGCGGCTGGCGGGGGGTGTTTGTCTCCCTCTATCGTTGTCCAAAATTCACTAAATCAGTCTATAAACTGCTACTCCCGTTTAGGTTCAGTGTTTTCTCGGTTTTTAGCCGATATTGTAGTATATTTAAATGGGAGTGGCTGTATTTATGATTATTTCGGTTTTAACTTTGTTCAGGCCTGACGTCCATCTTATAGTGCCCTTTGTTTCCTGTTTTGAGATGTACTCGCGCCTCTCGAGTTAACGAACTAACACGAGTTGATGTTTTTTGTTTTCTTTATACATTTTCTAGACTCTTAACATTAAAATAGTTACTTGAGCTGAATGTACGGGTATTTCCTGTGAAGATGAATGAATGAATGAGTTCGATCCAATGGTAAATTGATCGGTTGGTCGTCATATTGGCAAGCGAATGTAGCAGCTACACCGTCTGTGTTTTATCTAAAGGGGTCAGCGAGGAAAGGCGCAAATTAAAGATTTAAAAAGTTTACCCCCACTGCTATACCACTCACATACATTCTAAACAAATATGCCCTGCTTCCTTACAGCATATTGCGAAGGTCTGAAGTAGTTGTCCTGCCAAATAATGTGCTTTGGCTTTAATGTTTTGCAGGGAGAGTTAAACTCGTGTTCAAAGTAAGCTAGGATGTCCCGTTTATCTTGATGAGATCAAGAACCATGCAGTGGGCTCTACAATTGGTTTTCAGTCGGAGAAGTGCAATACAAACCAATACATCAAGCGTTTCTTAGTTTCAGTATTTGTCCTATCAACGCCAAGTGCACTTGCAGCCCGAAACATGAATACATATGAAATTATTGTGGAAGGTATTAAAAGTAACTTGGTGCTTGTCCTCTTTAAGCTCTTATGTCCTTTTTGCATTACAGCATCTCCCTCAATATATGAGAAATTATATATTTATCCACTTGGGTATCCACTGAATATCACTTAAACTCTATAAACACATGTGTTAGACGGGATAAGTAACTATTCCAGGCCTTACTATGCCTTGGTAACAACAGTTACAGTGTTTGCTTAGTTTGAAAACCTAAATTGTCCTTTAACCATATTAAAAAAATACATGTTTAAATTCCAAGATATTAGTGTTGCACAAGGTGCAACTGACACTTAAATCCACTGCTACTATATACAAACAAAAAATGACTCTACACCACCACCAGGGGTGACTTACTGAGGACAGCAACTGTACCTATTTAATGCACAATAAATGTTGACGTTTTAAGATTGGTTTGTTTTTCTGCATTTATTTTGTTGATGTCCACTGTCCATATTTCAATTTTGACTATGAGAACGTAAACAAATAATTGGCACTGTAAAATGACATGCACCTAAATGTTTCCACATTTTGAGGACTTTGTGCACTTTTTTCACTACTGAAATATATTTTGTCTACTTTGTCAGGTTATAGTGTTGATTGGCCCGGTGCCATGGAGGGTGAGGTTGTTTCCATGGATACTACTCAGGCTGCCATTTTGGCCACTGAAGGAAAGGGTCTGCCAGAAGGTGGAGAAGTCTTAATGCAAGGAACAGCTGTAACTACACAAGGAGAGGTGACTGGTAACATGGAAATGATGGTGATGGATGCTCTAGATCCAACCCTGCTACAAATGAAGACTGAGGTGTTGGAGGGAGGTGGCACAGTGACGGTTACTGGTGGAGACGAGGGTCAGATCATCACCCTCCAGGTGGATGAATACTTCCAAATAAAATTATGTTAAATGATGAGCATTTGGCTGTGTTCTTAGATGCTTCCATCACTTGATCATGCTTAAGTTTTTTTGTTGTATCTATTCATACATAGGTTGTTAATATGGAGGAACAGGCAGGTGCTGCGTTAAGCCTTGGGCAACTTCAGCTTGTGCAAGTGCCAGTTACAGCAGGAACTGTGGAAGGACTCCAAGCCACCTATGTTGATGCATCAGGAGCGAACAAGGATGCTGAACCTGTTATCTGTCACACACTGCCTCTACCTGAGGGTTTCCAGGTGAGAAACCACTGATGTGGAATATGTCTGTTTTTATTGGTTGATCCATTTTCTTGTTTTGAAATCTTTTCATTAAGCGGAAGTGATTTATTCCTCTTGAGGTGGTGAAAGTGGGTGCCAATGGAGAAGTGGAGACAGTAGAGCAAGAGGAGCTCCAGGCAGCTCATGAGGATCTTCAAGGGGTTGTAGTAGATGAAGAAGAAGAAGCAGCAGTAGAAGAGGATATTCCTGAGCCTGAGCAAGAAGATCCAGACTACCAGCCCATTACAACAATCCGTAAAACAAAGAAGGGAAAGAAGAGCCGTCTACGTTATGCAGAAGGAGATCGTGATATGGATGTTTCTGTATATGACTTTGAAGAGGAGCAACAGGAGGGGCTACTGTCGGAAGTAAACGCTGAGAAAGTTGTGGGTAACATGAAACCACCCAAACCTACGAAGATCAAGAAAAAGGGTGAGGCTCAAATATCAACTTTACTCCTCAGACAGTAAAAAGTCTATATCCTGTGAATCTAGCAGGGTTTGTACAATGATAAAATTGTAAAATGAGGAAAGTATACCATTAGGTTACACAGCTGAACATTACACTGAGAGTTAGAGCTTCACAATGTATCACTGGAGCATTGTCATTACAATGTATGTATGGCCAATAGTCACGTCACAGATCCTGCAATGTCTTGGGCAAACAAACTCATCTGTTCTCATCAAATTTCAAGGGTACCTGATACACACTGCACACAATGATCCACCAATCGCATTCATGCTTAATCGGTCTGCTTCAGCAGACCTCTCTCCTACACAAAGAGTGAGTCACTGGTAACAAAGCAGCGTGAGCTGGTGAGATTTTACTGTGGTCCAGTGGCCCGTCTTGCCTCCTCAAATGAAAATTTGTGAAGCTTCAGAAGGTAGGGAAAAGTACAATGGACTTTTAATTCCACTTTCACTACTGTGGACAGAGTGGACCACACTGTTTGTACCTTCATAGTACTAGAAGTCAGATGGAAGCTGGTCAAACCCTCCTGACCTACTGACTGAAATGTACATGCGTACACACAGGTATCTGCAATTTTGGCAGTAAGAATTATATTGAAACATGTCAACACTGCCTTATACCTGTTGCCACAACAAGACGAAATGTCACTAATTTGTTTGATTATTTATGTTGGTACCACACCACTATTCTAACGACCTGAATGTTTTGTTTTTTCTCTTCCTCATATATATATATATATATATCACAGTAATGAAAAATAAAAACTTAGTTTTTTTCCCAATATTGTGCAAACCTCCTGTGGGTTAATATCAGGGACAAGTTGCAGCGTGTATTTGACAGGGTTTGACTTTGCAATGCCAGGAGATGGACAATTTTAATAAGGCATAGCCTGAATGACTATATAATATGTTGCATATGAAGAGGGCAATAGTACTGTTTAGCGATTTTATCTAAATCACTTGTCATTAAGTTTAGCCAGCATATTGAGGTCAATTTTGACTTGGATTTGTATTTGGTTGTTCTAGAGGATCTACAATCACAGATAAGTCATGGGAATGTATCAAATGTATGAACTCTTGAAATGACGTTTTAAACCTTACAGGTTAGGACTGCTTTCTGTAAACCATTCTTGTCTCTAGGAGTTAAGAAGACATTTCAGTGTGAACTGTGTAGCTACACCTGCCCGCGTCGTTCCAACCTGGACCGGCATATGAAGAGCCACACAGATGAGAGGCCACACAAATGTCACTTGTGTGGACGAGCATTTAGAACTGTCACATTGCTGAGAAACCATCTCAACACACACACAGGTATTTAAAAAAACAAAATAAGTGACGGTACATACTGGTACTTACGCTACTGAAATGCAGACAAAAAAACTTGATTTGTATTTCTTTCACACTTCCAGGTACACGGCCACACAAATGCACTGACTGCGATATGGCTTTTGTGACCAGTGGTGAGCTAGTGCGTCATCGCCGTTACAAACATACACACGAGAAACCCTTCAAATGCTCGATGTGTGACTATTGCAGTGTGGAGGTAAGTGTCCACAAATTGCACCAAGTCTGCGATTTGTGTTCTCTACAATAGTACTTCTAAAATAGTGTAATCTTCTGTTTTGGTTTTAGGTGAGTAAACTGAAAAGACACATCCGCTCTCATACTGGGGAGCGACCCTTCCAGTGCAGTCTTTGCAGTTATGCCAGCAGAGATACATATAAGCTGAAGAGACACATGAGAACACACTCTGGTAAGACACTGGCACATTTAAGAGTCATTTGGTTTGAATGAACCTGTCTCTGACTTGACCTTACTGTTGCAGGTGAGAAGCCATATGAGTGCTACATTTGCCATGCTCGCTTCACACAGAGCGGCACCATGAAGATGCATATTCTGCAGAAACACACAGAGAATGTGGCCAAGTTTCACTGCCCACACTGTGACACTGTTATCGCTCGCAAGAGTGACCTTGGTAAGCTATGATGTCTACTCATGTCCTTTTCCCGTTTCTATCAGAAAACCACATTGGTGAGAAGAAAAAGGGATCTATCTGTTACACAATATACATCAAGCTTCTCAGTTATTGCAGCTGTTGTGGCTTATTTTCATGTCCCTTGTTCCAGGTGTGCATCTACGAAAGCAACACTCCTTTATTGAAACGGGAAAGGTGTGTCGTTACTGTGATGCTGTTTTCCATGAACGATATGCTCTCATCCAACACCAGAAGTCTCACAAAAATGAGAAACGTTTCAAGTGTGACCAGTGTGACTACTGTTGCAGACAGGTGTGTCATCTGGAATATGACTTAATTGTGCAATTTAGTGAATTAATTTTTGCATTAAATAACTTCTATTTACGGATCACCCCATAGGAACGTCACATGATCATGCACAAGCGCACACACACAGGTGAGAAGCCGTTTGCCTGCAGCCAATGTGACAAAACATTTCGGCAGAAGCAGCTTCTGGATATGCATTTCAAGCGCTACCATGATCCCAACTTCATCCCCACTGCCTTTGTCTGCAACAAGTGCAGCAAGACTTTCACCCGCAGGGTAGGACTAGAATGAGTCTTCAGGAATATTTGAGAACTGTCCTCACAGTATTCCCATGAGTTGTCTTCTTTGTGGTTTACAGAACACCATGCTGCGTCATGCTGATAACTGCACAGGTGAAACCACAGTTGGTGAAGAAAATGGAACTCCTAAGAAGGGCCGCCGTGGAAGGAAGAGGAAGATGCAGTCCAGAAGAGATGATGATGATGATGATGAAACAGGTATTGATCACAAAAATTGTTGATGTTAACGTCTTTTGTATGTTGTGTAAAAGACTGTCCATTTCACAAGGATTACAGCATCTACAGGTGAGATCAATTATAAATTTAGCTGTACGAAAGGAATCATTTAGTTTGAGTCCTCTGCTTGTATGAAACGTTAGGCATAATATTGCTGTATTATTGCATGTAAATATCCCAGTGTCTGATAATGATTCCTGTAAAGGTCGGGTGTCAGACCACAGCGATCTGGCAATTTCAGTCAATTGCTTGGAATTGAGGAAGTGAATTACTGATGTGATTAAAGACCTTGATCCAGTCTTGTATCTAATCACACCGTATGCCTTCCCTCTTCATAGAGGTTGATGAGGAAGAGGAGGATGAGCTTCTAGCTGAGATGGAGCTGGAACAAGCCCCAACAGTCATTCCAGTCCCTGCCCCTGTGGACCCACCAGTCGTGAGGAAACGTGGCCGACCTCCAAAGAACAAGCCAGACGGTAAGTTCACTCATTACTCCACCAATAAACAGCAGAGTTATGTTTTTGCTGGTGTTTGTTTGTTTTTTTATTCTGATACTGGAACAAGTAACAAGTGATAACAGTTTGTTGGTGATATGGGAGCGCTAATCTGCCTTGGCAGTGTCTGTGCTCTCTGAGTGCTTTTCTAGTTTATTTATTCTAGGGTGTAACTAATAACTATCTTAATAGTCGAGTTGACAGATTATGAACTGCAAAAAACCAAAAGTGATTCACATTTGTACTCATTACAGCAATAAAATACTGTTGTGTCCGCCTGTATGTCAGAAGGATAGACAAGGATTTATGGCTCATCTCTCACTTTATTGGAAATGGAGTATTTGTTACTGTTGGTCACAACTGGAAAAAAAATGAATTGCAAATTGTTGGTGCTATCTCATTCATCCACTCTTTTTCTGCTCTCACTTGTCTCACAAACTCACCTTGTCCAGCATACATTACTAACTGTAACATGAACAGAACAATTATTGTAGGGTTGCTACAATTCACTTCATATTCTATCTTTAGATTTGACTTGGTCAGAACAATAGTGTGTTGCAGAGTACAGCCGTCCATGGTTTCCATAGTCTTAACGTGGCAGAAATGTTATCACACAGTTGTCAGGGGAAAAATGAAATTGCTCACTAAAGTGTCCTGACCCTTCACGCCATACATTAATAGACTCACAACTAGCAAATGAGCTAATAATCTTGCATGCTGTGGGATACATGTGATTAATGTTGGCTACTACCATATTGTCCAGCCTACTACAAGCCGCTACTTTTTTTTCCCTATGCTTTGAGCCCTGTGGCCTATAAAACCATGTGGCAAATGAATGGATTTTTCTGGGCTAATAGCCCTCAGGGGGTGTTATAGGAGGAAGTGTAAAAATGAGATGGATGGAAGAGATCAGTGCAAAGAAGAAGATGCTAGTTTTTAGCACGCAACACAAAATGTGATATGATGATGCTTTTAAGCTGAACGCAATTGACCGGTCTATCCAAAAAGCAAATGGTGACAATCAGAGAGACTGAGGTGTGTGACAGTTTTTCCGAGACTGTTCAACGAAGATAATTTCAGTGGTTTTAGTCACAGGAGGAGGATGAATAAACCAATCCATGACCTTTCTGTTTTGTTTAATCATCTGTTGTACTGCCGTGTTACAAGCACCATTTGAAAACTATGGTAAGGTACATAAATTAAAATATTTATAAAGTCTTTCTGTGTAAATGTGTCACATTACAACAGACATCTGTGGCATCTTAAATGTACAAAACTTTTTTTTTTTCTTTTAAAATGTAGTGGGTGCATTTATAGTCTGGAAAATATGTTAAATTAGTTAAGTAATTTTGCCATTGACTATTAGATGTCTAGCCATTGTAGCCTTAATTTATTCATGTATTTCCAAGTGTAGACTGTGTTAATCTGTCCTTTTTTTAAGGCTTAAGTATATTTATACTTGCAGTGTCAGAGTCTAATCTGTCGTTCTCTGAACAGCTGCAGCCGTCATCCGTGTGGAGGACGAAGCTACTGGAGAGGTGGACAACATCATTGTGAAGGAGGAGACTGGAACCGAGCAGGATGATCAGGAAACTGAGGTGGTGGTGGTAGGAGGAAAGACCACCATCCAGATGGAGGAGTTGTCCCAGGTGGAAGAGGAGGCGGCACAGGAGGAACAGCTGCCTGAAGCCCCGCCCAATGGAGACCTCACCCCTGAGATGATCCTGAGCATGATGGACCGGTGATGGATATGGGGATCAGACCCCCAACATGGACCCTTTTACATGTCTTCATTTAAGTCTGCATTCAGGATTACAAACACCTGCACAGAAACAGAAATCACTGTAATTTAAGATTTGCATTTTAATTATGTATTGATATAGACTTGGATGAGTATAACAAAAGATTTTAATAAGGATTTACAAACCAAAAAAATGCATTCCAGCCTAGAGTGGCTGTAATTGGTTGTAGTATCATTCGCTTCCTCATAGTTACATGCTTTGTCATTTCCCCCAAAGTTTTTATATATATATGTGTGTGTGTATATATATATATATATATATATATAATTTCCATTGGGGTCATCTTTAAATGATAACAGAAGAAGAGCCAGAGTGAATCCATTTGTTTCCATTCTGAAGAACTTCATCTATCTTAGCCTGAACAAACATTTGAAAATTACACCTCAGACAGGTTTCAATTGATTCAATTCAAAGCGGGTAAAGTACAGACATAAATATACAAGTAACTTTGTGGACATTAAAAGGCAGCTTTCAGGAGGACAGATGACTGCCATCCATTACAGCCACTTAAAACTGGATATTTTATGATGTTTTATGTTTTTATTTTCTTCTTCTGTGACTAGTAAATCCATTTTAAGCCTGTCCTACTTTTTAAGAGCTCCTCTTTGGCTACTGTAACACACCCCCTAGATGATACATATGTACTAAACATAGTCATTGATTAAGTAAAAGAAGAGAATGTTTTGCTCTTTGTGTGTGCGTGTGTATAGCCATTCCACTTTGAGTTGACGCTAACTTTTGTATCAATGGCAATGCTAACGTAGCAGCTTGAATGACATTTTTAATGACTGTGGCAGAGGAGAGCTGATGTAAGACTGTACGACCGATGTAAGCGACTAGTTTTAGGTTTTTGTAAGTGTAATAATCTCATGCAGTACTTGATTATGAAAGTTTAAAACTACATTCTGGTTTGGAAAAGGGCAGTTTTGATTAAAAAAATGACATGAATAAAGCGTTGTTTATCAAAATTTGGCTGATGTGCTGACATAAAAACTGCTTGTATTTTGCTTGCAAATATATTTTATTAAATGGAGGACTTGATATTAAAATACTAACTCATTTGTATGAAAAATTAATTAAAATGTTTATTTCACTGTTGGGTGTTTTGGTGCAGACTGTCAAAGCAGTACAAATGTTTGCTTTATTTCAGGGTTGTTTTTTTTTTATGCAGTATTAAGTCTCTACTTTAACACAAGTGTAGTGAATGATCTGACTATAATTAAGACTGGCATATTTAAAAGATCCCCAGGCATGTAATAAGACAGCAAAACAGCACTTAATATTTGATTCTGATGTTTTGTTTTTTAACACATAAGCAAATTCTCATTTAAATCTGCTAAGACATCATCTCTGGGAATACAAATGTTAATTTTAACTGTTCTACAGCAGATGTTTTCTGTGCTTCTACCACTTAATTTTGACTGAGCAGTGACTGTTTTAAGATTTGAATTTTATTTTATTTTTTAAATTTGCAATTATTTTGGATCAGTGTTTACAATTGAGAAATCCTTCAGCAGCAAGGCCTTAAATGGTAATGATATTTAGTAACTTAAGCTAAATTTTAACCATAAATATGTATCTTGATTGTTGAATATATTTGTAGAATGACACCCTTTTACATATATGCTTTTATGCTGACATTTTTCATGAAAAAAATCAAACTGCACAGATATTAAGTAATTGGACTGTAAACTCCAAAGATTGAGTCTTTTAAAGTAAATAAATGCATAAAACAAATATGTAAAACAATTAAGGAATGAACTGTTTTAGACATGGATAACTGAAAAATATATATAGGCTACCTCCAACCTCTATTTTACAAAAGTCTCAGCTGTGACAGACTTAATGTAGTTGATAAATAAATACAGTGCTTATTTTTACCAATAACTGATCAATTGTTGTATGATTGTTTAATATTCCAACCTCTGATTTGTTTAATACCAACAGAAAACAGCACAATGAGGGGAACATGACCAACTTTGCATGTGACAAACCACATGTCTCCTTATCATGTGATAAAAGCATGTAAAAGCTAATTAAAAATGTCCTGACTGGCATTCCATTTAACTTGACTGGTGCGTTTTCTGCTGGGTGTTGTTATTTATTTATTTTGTATTTTTTACTTTACTGGGGGCAGTGACTGGCTTTCAGGGGTGGAAAATAAAGGGACTTTTTATGAACGAAGTAATGTGTTAGTTGTGTATTGAGTCTTCAGACAATGAGTCCCTCTTAATCCAGACCGATTTACTGGTTCCAGATGATATTATTAACACAGTATCGGTCCTGAAGGAGACTGGATGATGGTTTTCTAGGGGGATTTCTTAGTCTCATTCATAGAAAGTGTTAGGATTTATAGGTTTGTTTTGTGGATACCAAAAAGCACAGTTGAATTTAACATCATGACAACAGAAAGTGTGAGTGTTTGTGGTTTGTGAGCACTGGGAACTCCTAGTCATCACAAAGCATAAAAGTCAATTTAGAGCCCTCCAGTATAAACACAACGGTTTCTTCAGTGTTATGGAAATTGTTACTAATTTTAGTACTAATCTGACGTTTCTCCAAACATTAACATTGAAATAATATTCTATTCTTCTAAACACAGGCTCTTATTTGATCCATGTCTTTAGTGTGGTGGGTTTTGCCAGGTGCTGCGTCCTGCTTTGTCGGAAATCTGGAGGAAAAGTGCCCGTTGCCCCCTCATCACCTCCCCCTTGCTAAACCTGGACCACCGGCCCTCCACCTCCACACGGGTCTGTACCGGAGCGGATTCGGTAACAACATTTCGATTCCGACCTTCTCTGGTCCCGAACCGCCGTTGAAGGAGGGAAACGCCGGTACTTTTTCTCCTTCCTCCCTTTTGGAAACATCATGCCTGTTTTTTTCCGTTGGATTCACAGCGGCGTCGCCAGCGCAGCGGAGAAAACAGTGACAGAGGGACATCCTCCTTGTTGCCACAGCAACTAGCCAAAATACGGTTTCCGGTCGAAGTAGCAACGTTTCAACATAAAAGTAATAATGTGTTTTTGTTTAAGACTGGAGAAATTTACGTTAAGGCCTTTTATATTGGTAGAACTTGTTGGAATATTGTTGTTTCAGCAATATAAATTATCTTGATTGGTTAAGAAAAATCAAATAAAAAGGAGCTTTTGTTAAAAAAAAATTATCAAACTGAAAACGTAGAACATGAAATATTAAAAAAGGTAAAAAAAAAAAAAAATGCCTGTAGACTGATTTTATTGCAACAGTAAAAATAAGATGGAAAAAATGCTCACATGTTCTATATAAATAAAATTAAACACATTAAATGAATAAAATAACATGTAAATGCAAGGAAAGTCAGCTTTGATTTTTTTTTATAGACATTGATCAGACAGCTGAGAATAGTGGCATAATTTGACTAAGCACCCGTATAACTTCTACAGTAACTTTATGATCCACAACTGTTTATAGTCTCAAGAGCAAAGTGTATATACTGTACTATAACATTTAGCCAACATAATTGTTGATATAAATAGGAAGGCATACCAAATGGGCAATAAGACTTCTTAATGCTGGATTGTGATCAAGTGTTTTAATTATGTATGGATGGTTTTAACTATGTATGGATGTTGTTTCTATTTTTATATAGCTTTTAACAATTTTTAGTCTTTTATACAGTATTCATATATTATTTATTGTATTTATCTTGTATTGCACTTTAAGGGGGGGGGGCTGCAACATGTCATTGTAACTTGTGTGCAATGACAATAAAGTTTATTATTATTATTATTATTATTATTGTCATAATATTTTATCTCACACAAAAGCTTTCCAAAGTGTATTATGTTCAAACAAATTACAGCTGCAAAGATGTAAAAAATTAAAATAAAAAATAGCAGGGAAAAAATCTGCTTAATAACACCAACACCTGCAAAAATTGCATGCTCACATGAGGAAATGATCAAACAAATGTATTTGGATGTTATGGTGTACACAACAAAAACCATCTGTTTTTGATATTGTACTGTATGATAGACTCTATGTTGTATTATTGTCTGGATAACCAGTCAAGTATAAGAATGAAAGAAGTAAAAATTTTAGTCACTAATTACTAATTAACAAAAGAAATGGTGCCAGACACAACAGACCCTGTCCTTTGCAAATGTTTTACCTGTTTTGCCCTATCTCTGCACCAAAATGTAATTGGATCTATTTTGGACCACCTCACACCTTTCCTGAAAATGTAATAGAAATTAGTCTAGTAGTTTTTGTGTAAAGTTGCTGACAAACAAACAAACAGACAAACAAAAACACAGAATCAAAGGTAATAGCCTTGCTTCCCCTTCAGGGGGAAAAGTAATTAAACCCAAATGCTTGGCTGGCTGTAGTTCCCAAAATACAGTCTTAGGTCAAAATGTTAATTGTGAGAGTTAATAATAATAATAATAATAATAATAATAATAATAATAATAATAATAATAATAATAATAATAATAATAATAATAATAATAATAATAATAATAATAATTATATATATATATATATATATATATATATATTATTATTATTATTATTATTTTTTTTTTTTTTTTCCCCTTCATTTTTTTTCTCTAACCTGTCCACTGGAATTCTGCTTCACAAATCATTCACGTGTTCATGTTTTGCTCGTGGAGCTCTTATAGTGAAAAGTCAGAACCGGAAGTGTGATGGCTCCACTATCGTCGACTTGACTGTGAACAGAAGAAGAAGAAGGAGAAGAACTGCGAAATCAAGGAGAAGGACAGCGCCCAGAATAACTGTTAACCTCAGCTGTCTGAGTGGAGCACCGCGGTGGAAATGGGACCTGGGTCACTTTCTCCGGGTGGGCGGATGTTAAAACAAAGGTAGGGTTTTCTTTATTTTATCGCCAAGGTCGCCATAAGAAAGAAGCCTGTTAAATTTTCCTCTGCATGGACATGAGTCCGTCCGACGTGAAGTTGCCTTTCTGCGGTTGGTGTCGAAATGCTGGGCTCCATCTGTCCATGGAGGACCAGCTTTAGTCTGTGGCAGCTGACTTTTGTGTTGGTTTTTGAGTTCTGATGCAGACTGTCTAAGGGTAGTGGGCGTCGGGGGTCCTAATGTGGACGCCAGTGGACTTTTTGTGGCCTGTGATGTTGCTCCGTGGGCCGTGGTGGGATATGGACTGAATACTAAATGTAGCACGACTCTGTTCCCAAGTTTGTTGTGTGAGCTCCATCCTCCTCCAGGGTGTGAGATGTGTGTGTTTATCCGCCTCAGTGGCCTTCTGCCGTCCACTAAAGCTAATCCAGTAATCTGGAAGCGTGGTGGAGGTGTTTTTGTGTGCCCCTCATCCATCTATTTCGTCCTCCTCCAAACCCACACACAGACCCTCCATGTAAATGGGAGGTGGTGTATGGTTCTACCCGGACCACTGCTCCTTGAATCCTCATGATCAGTAAACAAAGGATATCTAGTGGGTTAGTTTATATTTTTCCACATATGTCTGTAGTTCATATTTATCTATTTTGCAGTTAAATAACACTGCAAAATTAATTTAGCACGTAATAATCCAGTGTCACTTTGTTTTGGCCATCAATGTCCATTTTATTGCATTATTCATATTCTAATCCTTTGTCAATATACAACAAACATCTAAAAATAGCCTGTAATGTATCTTTTCTTTATCTGTATTTTGATGCTTTTTTGAGCATTTCTTAATCTTACATTATTTATCAGGAAATCTGATTATGTGTTACATGTTGTAGTTGTATTTATCTTACAGAGATAGTGGTCTAAATTAAGTCATCAGAAGTGTTGCATTGAAAATTCAAATCTTGAATGTGACGTCAAACTATATTAAATTTAATGTGAAAAACAAAAATCAACTTAAATGGCGACATCATGAACTTGTTAATCATAATAACCAGATAAAGCCCAGTACAGTTTACTTAAAAGACAGATGTACACGGTAAAACATTATCAGTGTGTGAATATTCCAGAGAAGAGTCTGAACAGTCTGCCTCAACTAGATTATATGTGCATGCATGTGTCTGAGAGCATGAATGGCTGTTTTTTAACAAAACTCCAGTCTTGTGAGGTGATTGGAAACAGTGTTGTCTTTGTTCGGTCTGCTCAATGGAGAGGATTAATCCAGCTAATGATTCTTAATGTAAGAAAAGGGATCAAAGCACATCTGACAGTGAGCTAATAAGTCAATAGGTCTCAGATTGTCAATATTACGGCTGAGGCTCTGGCCTATACCTGCCACTAAATGGAATGTAGGTGTCTTATTTTATGTCTGTTTCATCATGATGACTTGCACTTTCATGTCTGTGCCCACCTCAGGGTGCAGATTTTCAACTGCACGTGTCATTTGGCCATGTTTGTCAGAAGGTGGATGTTTTATCTGGTATGACACTTTTTCTTTGCCATGCTGTAACCCTCAGCCTCTGCAGTTAATCCTCCCAGCTAAGATTAGCAGTTTAACTGGACCCCCAGCCTGACGTACCCCTCGCTCACTTAGTCTACATCTTCACAGGAGAATGTGGAAAAACAGCAGGGAGCATGAAGCTTGTTCTCAGTAGGATTGTGTTGTTCATAACAAAGATTTAAGGGTTACTAATGTGACGCATACAAATTGTGTCCAACTGCTTTTTTTTTTTACCAATTAAAAAAAAATTAAATGTCTGAAATTACCATATATATGTGTATTCATAATACTACCTTTGATGTCTATAAAACCAGTATTTATTGGTTATATTTGATTTATTGAATGTATCATAATACGGGATGCGATCACCAACCATTACAGCTGTTTTAAAAGCTTACACTTAATTGAATTAAAAGAAAAAAGTGACTCAGAAAAAATCAATTGCATTTAGAATAAAACTGTCACCTGATAGAACAGAAATATGAGGACATATTTATTAAATTGAAAAGAAGTGTGAACTTTGTTTCTAAACAATTTATGTATCATGTTAATATTAGACAAATAATTAATTCAAAGACAAATTCTTCTAATCGCACCACATTTTTAAATTACCAGCCAATTCAGCTGTGTATATATATAAACACTAAAATCATCATATCTGATATATTATTATGAATTTCTGAGTACTTGACATTCTTAATATTAATTTATGCATTTTAAAATGGCCCTGTTTGAAATCTGTATATGTCATTGACCCATAAACCCTAAAACTATAATTTGTGTGTTTTCCACATCAGTTTCTCCAACAGGTGGAAGATTCCCATCCCGTGTTTAGTGTAAAACTATGTCGACCAGATGCCACCAGTTGCTCTGCTCAGTACTAGCTCATTCACAGATCCCATGTGTTAATAAGGGTTTGGCTCTTGCTTGACAGATTTAGTTTGCTTTAAGTCTGTAATCTCTTTTGTGACTAGCTTAGCTTAGGCTCGACCCTCTCTTCCCCTAGTTTCCCCGACTGTGGCATCACGCTAATCTTCACATTTAGTGGTTTAGCAACAAGTAGAAAAGAGTGAGTTTTGCACACTCACACAGATTGCAGGAATGGTTTTATATTCTTGGGCCAAACGTCTGTGTAGAATTTCCTGTGTAGAGTCAGCCATGAGACTTCCTGTACACGGCGTTGGATGTGGAGGGGGTGGAGAAGTAGGAAAGGAAGGGGAAGAGAAGCACAAGCAGACTGTACTCCCTACTGTTGTCAGTGGTGGCCACTGTGGTCGCTGCATGCATGTCGCTCCCCATTTCAGACTGAAAAACAAAACAGTGTGGCCAGGGTAAGGAAGTGAAATACTGGTTTCCATCCATTATTTTCCCCCATTCCTCTGTAATTATTAAAATACTTGATAATCACAGAGCGAGAGGAAAAAATCCTGTCGCATTACTTGTGAGGTATGAAGTAAAGTATGACAGTTCTGACTAAAGTATTGTGCCTGTAATTACAGAACATGTCCTTCAGTGTGTTAAAGTCACAGTGCACCATTCAACTCATCAAGCAGGTGAGCAGGACTCTATGGGTATCCTCTAACATGCTGATTATTTAATTTATTAATTTATTTAGTTGCCTAGTCTGCAAGCTGTTCAGTGTTTCCCACCAGCCCACATGATGTAAGAAAATGTATCGTTTGTGTCCCATCCAACAGATATTCAATTTACTGTCATCACAAAGTATGAAAGGTGGATTTACAAAAGCAAACTTGTTCATTGGTTATGAAAATAGTTGACTTTTAATGTTGCATCTGAATTTTCACGCTCTATGCCTCATTTCAGAATTATTATTCAGATTCATTTTTAAAATTTTCTTAATGCTAAAAAAATATATGATACAGTTTTATACTAATTAAAGATGAACTCAAATTCAGTTATGTAAGACGAAGAGAGAATAGAAGGGTTTTTTGTGGAGTAATAGTTGAGGCCTCTGTACAGAGATATGTGTGGAGTCAGAGTGTGACTGATGTGAACATCTTCACTGAACCAGATTTTATCCATATATGTCCGGCATGTCAGGGCCTACTTTTAGATATGGAGCAGATTTGTGTTGAACCTTGACTTTGTGTGATTTAAAAATCTTATGAATTCATATTTAAGCTTTAGATGGGGGAAAATCAGAGCTGTTTTATTTAGGATCACATGAAAATATCAGTTCCATGTGATTTATGATGTTCTTACTGTTATGAGTAAAGAGATCTTGAGTCACACAAAAGAGATTTGTGCTTCATGCCTGCAGTCTAAATGTAGCCTATGTGTGTTACTGCCAGTTCCTGTGGTTCCCTTTGTGATTGTACACATACTGTGGTGAGTCCTTATCAGAAATAATCCAACTCTCCTATCTCTCTCCCTCCTTCAGCACTGTTTGATCTAAAAGAATCGTGCCCTGTAAGGAAGCAGGATGTTCACAGGCTCCACCAAACTGCCTCCCACCAAAACCCCCCAGCCTGAGAGGCTGGATGAAGTGTATGCTGCTTTACGCAGAGGTCTACAGTGAGTAAACACGGTTTTCACTCTGTTAACATTGATTGCAGCGGATGGCTGCCAGCTGGAAAAAGCAGCTGATTTTGAGCCCTTAGATGAAGAAGTAAGGATGTTGTTGTTTTCCAGATCATATTTGCAAGTTCACCAGCTGGAGCTGGACAGTCTGGGTCAGCAGATCAGAGAGAACAAGAGGAATGAGCGCTTGGTAAGAGCTCCACTGGTCAAACTAGTTACACCAATCACTATTCAGAATTATTTAGCTGTTTCCCCTCATCTGAATGAGTAATGCTAAATATTTTTTATTTCCTTTACAGGGCTCTTTGTATGAACTGGATAAGGTGAGTTTAATTCTGAGGTGTGGATTCCATTATGTGCATAAAACTGTATAATCAGTCAGTGAACTGTATCTTTTAGTGTTTGTATAATACTGATTAGAAAACTGCAATGTATTTACAATAAAATAAAAACAAATTGTGCGAAATTTTAGAGTAACGCCAACATAAAAGTTGATTGTAGTGCCTTTGGGCTGAGATCCAAGAAAATGAAGACAGTGTAATAGTAGTAATATCAATAGTAATATTTCAAAAGTGAGTTATTAAGACCAGTGGTTATAGAGAAATGACTAAATAAAATGTATGATTGCTCATTTCAATACTGATGTGTAAATATTCTGTTAGATATCAAACCATCAGAGTCAAAGTTTTACATTCTTAACTTAATTTATTATATTGGATATTGATATTGAAAATGTTAAAAATACTGAAAACTCAATTAGATAGTGGATCAGGTCAACAGTCAGACACTCACAAATGCAAAGCCTGAAGAAAGCCTAAAATATTTTTTCATGTTGGCTTCTAAAATTGTATGATTTTCCTCCATTTTTTTTAGCAAGTTAAAGCCATTGAGAGGTTCATGCGTCGCTTGGAATTCCACCTTAGCAAGGTATGTTACAAGGAATCTATTGATCCAGACCTTTAATAAAAAAGTGACTGAATGGACAATATAAATGAAAAACATTATCATAACTTGTCCATACAACACTTATACAATTGTTTTTGCAGTTGTTGGTAATATTTGTTGTGGTTCTCTATAGGTTGAGGAGCTCTACGATGCATATTGTATTCAGCGGAGATTGCGTGATGGAGCAAGTAAGATGGTGGCAGCGTTTAACTCTGCTACCGGCAGCAAAGAGGCCAGAGAGAGTCTGAGTGAAGCCAACAAAGGCTACAGGGAATGTACAGAAGTAAGTCTGTGAGCTCAGATCAATGTGTAGTGATGATGTTCACTGAGTGTTTTGGCCCCAAATACGTACAGTATATATGCCTTTAAGTCATAGAAAATAATACACTGTGTAAACACTGTTTCCTTGTGTTTCCTCAGCACATGTGCTCACTTGAGAGTGAAATAGAAAGCCAGATGGGAGAGTTTCATGTCAAGATGAAGGGTGAGTCACTTTATACACCCATATGACTTCCTATTCCCTCTGTTAGACCACTTCTCATTTTTCAGATGTATTTGTGATGTTTCAGGCCTCGCAGGCTTTGCACGGTTATGTGCTGGTGACCAGTATGAGGTAAGAATCAAAAATGCCTACAGATGCAGATTCTCCCTCAGCCTCAACACACCTCATCAGGCTTTTTTCCTTTATCTCTTCAGGTCCTTATGCGCTACGGCAGGCAGCGCTGGAGGCTACGAGGCCGTGTAGAAGTTAGCAACAAACAGATGTGGGACAGTGAAGAGTACATCTTCCTGCCTCTTGTCACAGAACTCTTGTCCATAAAGGTGACTGAAAAGAGCTTTACATATTTACTCATTACTTATTGTATTTCTTTATTATTAAATCCTACAGCATATATACGGTATCGCCTTATCTGACTTAATCCCGGTATAAATAGCTACTGGTTGGTGGAAGTGTACATTTTTTAAAATACCCCGACAAATTATTCTGTAAAACTACTGGACATGAGCCCCTAAAATGGACAAATGGTCTGTTTTTAGCTCACCGGCTGATAAACTATGAGCTATTGTGAAGGTGCTTTAACAATTAGAAACATCTTCTTCAAAGACACTACTTGTCTGAGTCATTCATTTAATTTCCTTGGGACAGTGTCTACAAAGTTTGCTCACAGTTTTGAGAAATAAATTTTTGGGAATTCTTGAAATATTAAACATTTGCCTTTAATTATAACGGTCCCTATTTCTTTCTTATACTTTGGAAATGGTTACAGATATGAATTTAGCTATGATTGAGCACTGATTGAAAGTCATATATGGACTTTCATTTCATTAGAGTTATCATCAATTGAAAGCATCACCTACTTCTACTGAGAGATCAATATCCTGCATCAAGACTGCAGGACACTTAACAGCGGCAGAACCTGGCAACCTTTCAAATTCAGAACATGCCAGTCAACTACAGGACCATTCATCCTATCTTCATACATTTGCGACATTGCTCATTATTTTTCAGTTTTTTATAACTTGAATTTTGTTTTGGTTCTGAGGTTTAAAAAAAAAAAAGAACGTAAGGTTACCAAGAAGTGAAAATAAAAAAGGCTTTTTCAGCAACACATGAATATTAAGTTTTTCTGTTCTATACCTTTCCTACACATCTCCTAAATGTTTTCCTTTACTCACAAACACTTTGTCTAACCAGTGTAACTATATTACTCAATGTATTATTCAAGTTGTATCTTCTGCCACACCACCAATAAAAGCCAATAAAGTTAACAGTCGGACCATAACAGTTGTTAACATTCTAGGTCTTTTCTTTACTTACTTTTAATACCACTCCCTATTGTATGTAGTCATAAGATAATTTTCCTTCTCCTCCCTTGGTCTGCTTATCCTCATCTCTCTGGTTGTCAAGGTGACAGAGCTGAAGAGCCTGGCCAATCACGTGGTCGTGGGCAGTGTGTCCTGTGAAATGCTCGACCTGTTCTGCCCAATTCCACAAACGCTTGCAGTGGACATCAATGACCTAGGAACAGTGAAGTTGAACCTGGAGGTCACCTGGAGGTTTGTCAAGCCTCACTTCAACCTTTTCTATTATATTTATAATGCGAGGATTTTTTTTAAAACATTATTATAGACAGACTTGTCTAAAATGCTTTCTAAGATTTAAACACCCCTTCCTTAGAAGTCTTTTAATCCCACCAGCATATCCCATTTCTTGTTTTCTTTATGTTGTTCTTATATGTGCAGACTCATACGTGTGTTTTAAACATTTTCCTGTGATTTTCAGAGCTCTTAAGATTCAAGTCCATGTGTTTTGTTTTTTTTTAAAATTAAAATAGATCATTTTGGCTCATTATCTGTGCTAAAGAACTGGAAAACCCAGAGCAGATAATTAATAACCAACATTTAAGAAGCACCATTCAGGGACTAACTTCTGTTTTCCTTGCTACATCTAACACTTTTTTCCGTTTTCAGTCCATTTGATAAGGATGACCAGATATCATCATCCAGTACAGTTTCCAAACGGCTGCTGTCCAATCAGAGTCCTCCTGACACACCCTCTATGAGGGAGCAGGTGTTTTATGTGAGTCACATAACAGGTGAAATCCACTCTCAGCATTTTCAGCTCACAGCTGTTCTTTTAAAACACACTTATCATGTGTAGAAAGGTTTTGCTGTACAGTACAAATACTTATATCTACGTATCTGATGTATATTTGTGCCATTTGTCTCACTGATGGCTGTTATTATTGTCGTTTCACTGGCTTGTTCTATTTCAGCTACTCCCCAACTGCTTTGTCTGTAGTGGTAGTACTGATGTGTGTGAGCGTATTCACAGAGGGCTGTGTGGTAGGGCATGTGGCTGTGGGAGTGTTGTGCCTAATCTGAGAAGTACGAGACCTGCAGTGAGTGATGGCAGTAGAGGGTTGTGTGACAGTACCAACACGTATGAACGCAGCTGTGGTCCTTGTAGCTGTTTAATAGTGGTTGAGTAGTGCTTCCAATATTTCCCTCCTCTTCCTCACCTTGCTGAAGAGCACGCGTCTTAACGGGTCCAGACAGAGCCGCTTGCTGGCGGAGGCTTTCCTCGATGGCGTGACGGACAGGACGACCTTCTTGCGTTGCGAAATGAACCATACAACGTCCCGATTCACCTGTGTACATTCGGTGTGTTTGGACGTAGTTGTAGTAGTGTAGGATCTATAGGGAGTTTTTCCTTACACTTATCAAATATCAGCTATTGTGTTTATCTAAAAGACAAAGAAATGCATTAAGCCTTCATTTTCATTGCTTCAATTTACAAATTTGTATTTTTACTTTCAGTATCATAAAATGGTCATGTTAATTATTTAATCAGCCATTGCACATCTAATGACAATATTAGGTTAATATTCTGTGCAGTTTCCTGGTTGTAAATCCATAGTAGTGTTCAAAACACCTTTAATTTTGTTGTACTTTATGGACTGAAAGTTTTTCTTTTTCTTTTTTTTTTTTCTCAGCTCAACTTAGTATATTTCTCTAGTTCCAAATTTCTATTTCTGTTTGATGTGTTTTCTGTTTCTCATGCATCTGTCTCCTGTTTGTTGTTTCTTTTTTAGTCTCTGCTGAAGCGACAGGGAGAAATGGAAAATGGCACCGTTTGGTCCAACTCCTCTGAATCGTCTGATGACTCCTCTAGTCCGGCTCTGGCTCATCACACTCAGAGGCTTACCGCCTCCAACATGCTGCAAACCACTCTGACCACTCAGCTGTCGTTCACGCCGCACAAATCCAGTGCCTCAACGCCATCACTCTCATCAAACCAAGAGGAGGACGAGTCAGAGGCCGTTGAGGCTTTCTGTTCAAGCGACTCGGTGCCTAACGGCCATCTGCAGACAACCGCCTCTGACAGCCACTTTGGCGAGAGCAGCACTGATTGTACTGTGACTGACAGGGCATCTGTCCAATCGGCGGACATCCCTGAAACCTCTGCAGAACTTAGCTGCTCCTGCCATGATGTGTCCTCTCACTCTGCTGTGTCACTTGTGGAAAGACCTGATGTGTCTGAGGTACACGCTTCAACAGACGTAGGCGCCACAGCTGAGGTCTCAACTGTACAGGCTGGACAGATGGACACAGGGATAGAGGACAGCACCACTAAGACAGAAGAGGAACACCAGGTGGACACTTCAGAGAAACACAATCAGCAGGGTCATCTCCTCCAGGATGTTCAGCAACCAGAGGAAGCTCTGACGGTGAGTTGATAATGTTTGTCTGTTTGTGCACATAAATGATCAACAGTCATGCTAGTATAGTGATATTCACTTTGTCATATTTACACACTGCTTGAAAAAACAGATTCTAGAGTGGTGCAAATATCAGGCACTGTGAGCTGTTGGTAGTCATGCTCAGCTGTGCATAAGATAATAATACTTGTAAACAGCATTGGTTTATTACCCCACCCCTCTCTCTCTCTCTCCTGAAGAGGAGGAAAGGAGTCTTGTTATTGGTTTGGTTTGTTTGTTTGATGGCAACACTCTAGCAGAAAAACTATTGGTTGAATTCATACCATATTGAGTTAATAGATTGCCAGTGACTCAGGGTAGATGTAATTAAATTTAGGAAAACTAGGTGAAAGTTTCACATTTTTAATGAATATTTTCAGTCTCTCTCCCCCCCCCTCCCGTTTACATGTCTATAGAAAAGATACATGATGTTTGAATTTCCTTCAAACTTGGCACATACATAGAGGCAATTGATTGGCTGACATTAGGACATGCGTAAATGTGATGACATGAGCTGGAGTGATTCCAAAATAAGCAACAATACATGTAAGGGGTGGCGTTTATTGTGCCTGGCACCACATGCTATTATCTTTATTAGTGACTGAAATGGCCTCAATCAAGTCTTAAAGTTAGGACATTCAGAAGATGTGGCATGTGAAAAATTGGTCCAGTCTTGACTACAGTGACCACGGGCTGAAAAGAAATCTGTCACTGTCTGCGATGTTCACTTTTAACTTGTTGGAATGAATAGGACAGAATCTGCCTCAAGGCATGGGACAGGGAAGTAACATGTGACATTAGCAGGAAATCACTCTGCAGTGAGCTGTTTTGTTTCTGAACTTGGTTTGCTTGTGACTCCTGTGCGGGGGGGGTTTAAGAAACATTTAGACACAAAAGTGCATCATGTTTCTATGTTCAGGATGAGGCCGTAGATTATTTATAGTATATTTTTTACCACTGAAAATACCTGCAACACTGATGTGGAAAAAAGACAAATATCTATTTATTTGACTTGAACCAGATACTGGAGTAGGGGTGACATGTAGCACTAAATATGTCCAAAAAAAAACCTTTAAAATTTTGTTTCCTCACAAATGCATTTCCATAACATAAACTCTTGGTTATGTCCTGCTTATTCATTTAAATGGTGTATGTGTAGTATGTGTACATTTCTGGACATGTTACAATTTGATCCAGGAGGAAGGATTCCCTGTGGCTCTTCCTGAGGCACCTTCTGTTCCATTTTTTTTTTTTTTTGCCTCAAGGAATTTATTGTTCACTTGAACAGGGGGTGTCATGTTCTGTAGAGACTGTAAAGCCCCTTGAGGCAAATGTATGGTTTGTAATACTGGGCTTTATAAATGCAACTGATTTGATTTGTCTTCTCCACAGGTTCCTTTTCCAACTTCAGCAAGTTTCAACCAGGAAGTTGAAACAGCCCTTGAAAGTTTTGACTTCCTCAACTGCTCAGACCTTGATGAAGATGCTGAAGATAATGATAACGATGATGGTGATGAGAAGGAGGAAGATGAGAATGAGGAACAAAAGAAAGATGTCATAAAAGAAGAGGAAGATAACCAGAACAAACCACTAGAAGAGAAAGCCGAGGACAAAGAAAAGGAAGAAGAAAATGTCTACTCTGGAGGAAGGTTAGTGTGTGGCTGTCAGAAAGATGTGAACCCTGGTTTTATAGCACTTGGATTTTGTTTTGATGCAGTGATTCTCTTTTTTTATTTCCAGTCATGTTTCACATGGTTAATTACTTGGCAGCTTCATCTAGTTTCAGACGGCAATGCTCATAGCAGAATCCTTCTGCACACACTTCAGGCTAACACATAAAGACCTTGTGTTACTGTAGAGCTCACAAAATGACTGAAAAATTAAATGATTTTTTTTAGTGTTCCTTGCGATTTAATCAGTTGTGTGTTACCTACCTAAACTAAAGACAAAACACAGCTCCTTAAATACCAAATATGACTGAGAAACTCATTAATAATTTAGATAGGTCCTGAGAAAGAATATTCTCAATGTAGCATCTTTTTAAAATTATTTTGATACAGAATAATTGATTAATTTAATGAAATATACAGTGGAAAAAAATCAGGGTAGAATTTAGGGAAATGTGTATAAAATATTTAGTAAATGCTGCAGCATCTGTTACTGTCAGTCAGAACATCATAAGTCATTGTCACTGAGTCATGATTTTACAATTGATTTAATGTAACAGATATAGTTACCCATGAAATCACCAATTTTCCAGAACCACAGATCTTATGCTAGTGTTGTTCAGAGTAGATTCAAGGTTGTGAACCTGCTTAAAACCAGTTTTATTTTTCACATGATGGTCACCACAGCACCATATAAATGCATGACTGTATACATCTTTATTTCCCCCCAGTTGCGACTTCATTACTTTTATATGTTTCTTTTTGTTTAGTTTAGGCAGACTGGACACTACACTAGTTCCAGCATCAATCATTCTTTTAGTTAACAGCTTTGTTAATCGTAAGAAGTGGCTTTAAAGTGTTGGTGATCACAAATTGGTTCTAAAAAAAACAAATAATTAAAAATAATTCAAGTACACACCAATACTGAACTGGTCAGCAGATGCTAAATAAATGTTCAGTCTCTAAAATGTTTGCTTGGTGTCGCCCTGCAGTGATGAGGAGGAAGCAGGTGGTCTTGATATTCTTATGGAAGCTCCAGAAGGGTTTAGGAACTCAGATGAAGATCGTTTTTCTGAATCACAGGTACTCAGACCATCTGTGTTCATGTTTTTTAAAGAAGATCTAATATCAAAAACACTGTCCTTAAAATGTACCTGTTTTAAATAAGGAGTCGAGTGTTGAAGACCTGCAGGATTTGGGTCAGATTGAAATGCCTGAGGATACACAAGAGCAGAACAAGGAAAAGGAAGACCAACAACATGGTGAGAGGATATCTACAGTACAGACAGTGCTTATTCATGTGAATGCATAGTTACCCTGTCCCATGAAGCGAAGAGGGGTAGTGTTTATGAGTCGGTTTTGTTTGTCTGTCAACAACTGGATCAATTTGCATGAAATTTTCAGGAAAGGTTTGAGGTGGTCCATAGTAGATCCCATTAAATATTGGTGAATGTAGGTCAAAGTCACAGTCACCAAAATGTGTTTTTGCATTGATAAAAGATAGGCTGAACTGTTTGCAAGGGGGCTGGGTTTGTTTTGCCTGACACCACTTGTTTATTATTCTGTTTTGTCTGTCATCAGAAGAGGAGACGCCTCATGACCAGGAGGAGCGTCCCTCTACTCCCACTCATCTTGCTACGACTGTCTTCTGATGAGCAGTGGAACCCAAGTTTTCACCCCTCTGGTCCACTCATGCCATCTCGCACTTCCACTGGAGGCCTGGAGGATGTCCCACTCTCTGCTCAGACAAACATACTCCCTCATGTACGGTGGAGTTTGTGCACATACAGTATTTGCCTTGTTCTGACAATGAACAACACAACTATGGACTTCAGTGTCTTCAAGTCCCCACGACACACATTATCCTCCAAAGTCCTCATCATTTCAACACACACTCCATCATGATGTCTGGGTTTAAGTGGGAAACCACTTAGTTTACACATTCACAAACTGTTCCTGTCATGTGGAAATCCACTGACCAAATCGTACACATTTCAGGAACAGTTTAAAGCGGCCTTGTTTTTGGCTTCTTCTTCTGTTTTGTTTTTGTTTTGTTTGTTTTTTTCATTTTTTATAGGTTAATTTGGGTTAATTTACAATCATTCACTAAAGTGAAACCAAGAAAATAGCCAAAAGTTATAACTATCAGTATTTGTGGACATGAAAAGGTTACACTTTGCGGTGTTACATCCATGTACAGCTCAGAGCTATTTCACATTTCATGGGAGAGTAAACTTGCCGTTTTGTCTGAAGATTTGTATTGTCAAAAGCTAAATCACCATGGATATAACATTTCAGAAACAGGAATGTACATTAAAAAACCAAGTGGACTTTTTATTTTAGGCATCACAAGCAATTGAGAATACTGAAACTTCCATATGGATTACAGACGTTACATTTTGTGTTTAAAGCCAGTCCATGGGTAGATAAGAATATAAACACTCCTAGGAGGTCTGACTTGATTTGGTCTATTTGTTTCAACATGAAAACATTTGCAGTGTAAAAAATATATTAAATCTGCATGTGTCGCTGCCTCACACTGCCACTGTTTGTATCAAAGCTCAACTTGTCATTTTAAGTGTGTAAGCTAGGCTCCTGTCTAAGGACGCCGTCAGGTCTGTGGCTGTGTACAAAAGCTGCCTCAAGGGGGCGCTCTAGTGTTTCAGCATCATGCTTTATGTTGATCTATAAAAGCCTCTTCATTCAGAAAGTGCCTCAAGTGACAGGGAAAGTTTGAAATAAGCGAATGCCACAACAGGAGAGATCAAGCAAAGATAACAGTGTTTATTTTCTGAATTACTTTAAGAGTGTGCACAATAAGAGATATTTACTGTTTCATATAAAGAATTGTATATGTCTTGAAATGTTCAAATGTTTATGTTAAGAAATGTTCAAACTTTATAAAGGTTTCTTTAAAATGAACTTATGTTAGTTTTTTTTTTGGTCTGCAGTTGAATCAGTGCATGTCGTCTATAATTAAGACCAACTCGTACAAAAAAAACATCACAAACTACAGACATTTTTGGCTCATACAGTGTAGAGCTAAATGGGAACAGACACTAAGGCACTGTGTTAAAAACAGACAACTATGCCAACATTCAGCGATGGGCTGAACAGTAGGTGGGAACACAAATTCATATTCTAGAAAACCAGGTAAAATCATTTTCATTGTCAACCCTATGCTCTCTTGACATTCAAAAAACGGTTTATTCAAAATAATGCAATACACACAAAACAACAGAAATCTGTTAAAATGTAAAACTAGAAACACATCAAGTTTGTGCATCCAAAGTGTAACGTTGTACTAGACTATTGTTCTCCCCTTCACCTGTACTCCCAGAAACATTAACGTGGTCAATTTGCATATGGTAAATTGAATACAAAGATGAGTTTAACTTAAAACCTGAAATTGGAAAAAATTAATTCAACATCGCTTTGTTTTCAGTGCAGATAATCATCACAAATGCATGATAAAACTATCAAAATAAGCATGTTTAAATAGAAGCACTATCTGGTCTCATCTGTTCCAGGTATCTGAAAAGGACACAAATTGGAAGATCTCTTAGTTTCTTAACATTAGGCTGAATGAGTAAACATGCAAATAGTTTGAGATCTAATAGTAGAAATAAAAATCAAAAGTGAATATGTCTATATATCAGTTTAATCATTCTGCTGTCTCTTTTCTGTGTAATATAAAACCAGAATGAGTTACAGATGACCCGTTGTAGCAGAGTGTTAAATCCTCACCTAAATGCTGAGTGGATGCTCCATCGAGCCACCAAGCTGCACCAGCGCTGCACTGAGCCCATTCTTCAGCGCTGTGTAGTCCGGCTGCTCAGAATACTGCAGAGCCATTACCGCCACCAGGAAGGGTTGAAATACACCTACACCATTACACACAGATGCATGAACAGCCAGCGAATCCAGAAAATATGTAACACAACTGACATTTTAACTCACGTGACACTTTTTTCTTCCAGAAGCAGTGACTCAAAAGCCCAGCAACGTCCTCAATGAACCTAAAACCACAACTTTTTAATCCTACGTATATTCTATGTGCATCCTGTAATGGTTAAAGAGTGTTAAAATATTTGTGTCGTAATTATGATAAACCCCCTCACCTCTGTTTGGAGTTGGCTACCTGCTCAGGTTGAGTGAGGGTGGACCATGGCAACGTCCCTGTGTGCCACCGCAGCATACAGTAACCCAAAGACTGCAGATCACTGCGCCGAGATGGAGCTGAAGGACGGTGAACAAAACCACACAGATTTACCCTGATCCATCAACACAAGAAAGCAAACTTCACTCATGTAAGACCATTTTTCTCTGCAGACACATGGAGGGTGGGAGGAAAGCAGAATTAAACACTAATGCATTTATACATAGTAACACTTTATATTAAACATACTTTATTAGTCAATAGGTAATAAGGTCCTTTTGGGATAGCTATTATATATTTTCTTTGTTAATAAGCCCACATATGAATCTGTATTTGTCAGTATATATTTTACATGACACATGCAACACACTAAAATTGACCCTCTGCTTTAAACCATCAGTAGTTGAACATGCTTGATCACACCACATACTACAGACCAGGGGTACAAGGCTGCTATATCAGGAGCCCAAGGAGCAAAATGGAGGTTGAGCCATCCATTTATTTGTTGGGGAATTGAGCCAAACCAATTTTTCAACTTTGTAGGCCATGGCTGCCCCTACAACTTAAGTATATTTTTTGTTAAATTAGACATTTGAGAAAACTGACAGTTAATAACTCCTTAAGATTAATTTCTTAACTATTTATAGCAACATTAGAAAAATATTTATTCAAATTAACCAATATATAATGTATTTAATCATTCATGTTACATGCAGTAACACTTAAATACATTTTTCAACCATTAGTTCAGAAATAAATTGTTATGAAGATTAATAAATACTTTATTAAAATGACTGCACTCATATTTTTCTACTTTTCTAGACAAAGCCCTTTAACTAACAACTTAACTGTTACAGAGATCAGGAGCTTGTTTTACTGATGCCTTTGGTGAAAGAGTACACACTAAATAAGGCCAAGGATATCGAGATCATTCTTTTTACCGTATTCTAACAAAGCAGAGAAAAAGTCACAGTGGACAACCCACCTCACTATGTAGGACTGAACATTACAGAAGATCCTTCATCCCAACTCCCATTAGACTCTACATTGTTTTGCTGTGATAACTGACAGACTGATAATTATTTTAACTTTATTTTTATTTGTCTTACTTGTTTTGAGCTAATGGAATAAATATTCCTTTGGGGATAAATGCAATTCATGTGTATCTGATCAAACCACCAATTAACTGCTGAGTCACAGCTGCTCATAAATACAGCTATAATTTCTTCAGTCATATCTTAGGTTTTATTGTTGAAAGATGCCATTGTTCTTATCTGTTTTGAGGCATTAACCTCAGCATATTCTGAGATTAAAGACAAGTTGATTAAGACCTGAATCACTTTTTCCACATCTGGAAAAAGGGTAATATAATACTGTGGTTAATAAACAAAACTAACTGAGAGTCTACCCAATAATCAAATCATAACTTAGCCTTTAATACAATCTTATAAAGGTATTGTTCCCAATTCCCCAGCGCCAGTTACAAGAACAATTAAGTTGTTGCGATGAACCCTTGACTTACCCGCTCCTTTATGTGAATCCAAACTGATGAACTCCAAGGTTCCTTCATGTGACGTCCTACTTGCTTCCCGGTACTCTACATGCTGACCTCCTGGACAGTACCTGAAGGCATGGCAGTATCCACCAAGATACACCTGAACACAAACACCATAAAAGAGAGAGTGGAGCATTTCAACAGACAATGTTTGACTGGTGCTCATGTGTTAGAGCAAGGCAAGGCAAATGTATTTGTATAGCACATTTCATGTACAGGACAACTCAAGGTGCTTTAAACAGAAACAGAAGAAAATTAAAATGATAAAGATGCATTAAAAGACATTTAAAATCAAGACATAAAAACATTGTAAAGCAAATAATAATCTAAGTAAAAGCAGTTCTCACCTGTGCTTGTTGTCCTGGTTTGATGTAGATGTTTTCTGCATTAATATCAGCATGGACGTACTCATTTGAATGGATGTAATCAAGAACATCTAGCTGCAAGAGGAATGACATGTCACTGTTTTCAAAGACTGAGAATTTTATCAATGAAATGTGTAGCTTGAAAATGTATCCTCTCAGACTGCATAAGAAAAGAGAGCCCTTACTATCCTACAGGCGAGCTGAAGAACAGTTTTCTCAGACAAAAGTTCACTTTTTTCATCCATGAAAGACTGTAGAGACTGTCCCATGTTTGGGAAAATCAGAAACCTGAAAAACATCACATAGCACAGCAACACTGAAGTCCTCTAAAACAACTCATTAGAATTCATGAATAAAGTCTCTTTTCACACCTGTAAGAATCAGCATGTAGTCCAAAGCCAGTGCATGGAGGAATCCCTATGAAATCCATCTTGTTCTGTTTGATCCACTTTTCCACTATGGGAAAATATGTTTAGTGGTGAACAGATACAAAAAAGGACAGGCTGACCCTGCCAATACAAACAACATGTATTTCTGGGTCTCAGGTGTCAAGCAATGCTTAAATTATGAATTTGCTGTTTGGACAAATAAAGCATCTATCTAATCTAATGTTATCAAATCTAAACAGTTTAAATCAATTCTTAAAGGCACATCTTACAAAAGATCATTTTGTTCTAACAAAAAAGGAGGAAGCAAGCATGAAGATTTAAGAAATGAAAATGAAAGGTGCTGAAATCTATGCGTAGTAACAGGATGGTTAAAGCATTACAGGCCTCACCAGATGTAGGTTTAGCAGCTCTTTGTAGAAAGTTTTGCTCATTGAAGATTCTTCCATCTTTTGCCCCCTATGAGGAAGAAACAACAGTTTGAAGAGGTTTTCCTCAACATTGTCAATCAAAGTTTAAAAAGACAGATTGACACCCCACCTACCAGTTTAAGGATGTGATTTGGTTCTTTGGAGTTAGGCCGTGAAGCTATTTGTATAACTGAAACAAAAAGACACAACTGTATTTAAGCAAAGATAAAATAACCAGGGTTGCCACTCCAAGTCTGACTTAAAATTCCCTGACCAACAAGTAGAAATTCCATGACTTTTTTTTTTAAATGTGAAATGCAAAGAGCAGAAAAGACGTTTTAATCGCTCAAACCAATCCTCCCCTTGATCTGACCTCCTAACATACATGAATTAGCCAATAATAGTGTAAATTCACAACAATTTATTCTTTTAAAACACGACTTGAAAAACCAAAAGAGTTACTCTTCACTATGAGTTGTTTTAATAATGGGTACAATTATTTTAATTATTACAGTATTGTATGTACAACTACATAACCTCAAAAGCAAAGGCTGTGTTCTAGAATGTTGGGGATTTTTAGAGTGTGAGTTTCTGCAAGATAAAAGTGCAGAGAAACAACACATAGAAATACATGCTACACATTTAGTTAGAAGCTGCAGTATAAAAAATTCCCCGATATTCCCTGACTTTCCCTGTCTGGAACAAGTCTTTATTAGAATTCCCTGACATTCCAGAAATTCCCTGACCCATTACTTCCTCACCTTCTCGTATTTTGATTAGTTTTAAAATTGTCAGATTCATGCATAACATAATCTTACTAAATGGTAATGGACAGCATATGGATCGCAGGTCCATTAAATAAAGTCATGTTGGATGCAGTGGAACAAACAACAATATAACACGATCTAAATTAGTCCAAAAACATGAAAATAACGTAATAAATGCTAACATTCTGATGCACATAATTGACAGAGGACATATTAGAAGTTTAATGTATCTTTATTAACTTTTAAATGCTTTGCATCTGCTACCTGTCTATGTGTTAGGCAACTACTGCTTTTCCATCATGTGCACAAAAATATTGAATGGTCATAACCTCACCTTCGTAAATGAGTTCTGTTGTGTTCTGACTGAGGAGCTTCATCAGTTTCCACTTTGTGCCGGTTGTGTCAGTTACTTCCTCACCTTCTTGGAGTGGCTCTACAGCAGGCATATGCTTTGCTTTCTTGGCTTTGCTTTTTCCTGTAGTCATACATGCATAAAAAAAAACATTCAGCAAGACAAATAAAATTGCACTCTCACTTAAAAAAAAATATTTGCAACCAATTCCATATGCATGTTTGTGTTAAGATCAGTAGCATGTTAATTTTTCTCACCTTTAAGAGGAGACATGTTTTTTGGTGAAGAAACAGAGGAACACACTGGGCCTGACGGGCTGTCGACTGCTGTCTTTTTACATGTTTCATCAGTGAGCTTCTTTTCTTCTTCCACAAACCTTGGGACTTTTGCTTTTCCCCTAACTTTAAATGGATACAAACAACAACATAAGGGAAACTAAACAAATGTGCAAAATGGACTGCATTTTTTCCTTTTTGTAATCGTTTTAACTCACTTGATCGAGGAGATTTTGCTGAAGGAGTGAATGGAGGATCAACAGTTGTTTCCACCTCTTTGAAAGTAACTTTCTGCTGCTTTGGTGGAAGTACTTGGATCACTAAACTGTTATGTGCTGATGGAAAATGAAGCATTTTAGTTCCTAAAACTAAATGGATCAGAATGACAATTGTGTTTATTGTCATATAAGTAAACAGAGTTGACATTACAAGGAAATTGCTTCAGTGGTTTGGTGAATACATAGAATATGGACTAAGTAAGAAGCATGCAGTAAAAAACACAATAGCATAAAATAAATTAACAACATAGAAAATATATTTGGATACAAGTTTGGAAGTTCATATGCTGCATATGTGCAGCATGTACTGTAGTTATGAAATAATATGTTAATATTTAATTGAGAAATGCATTAGATTTTACACAAAAAATCTCAGGTGTCTTTTCTAAACAATTAATTCACCACACTTTTACCTTCAGTCTTCTCAGAGATGACTTTAGGAGAGGGTGATGTAGGTGGAGTGGCATCTTTTATGTTAAATTTAATATCTTTGTCCAGACGAAGGGAGTTACGGGTCTTGTGCAGTGGAGGACGACTATAAACGGTACTTGAGGGAAGAAATGCACTGACTGTGACAAACAGTAAGAGAGGGATTAATTACCATTATCAAACATAAAACATCAGCTCCTAAATATCCCATCAGTGCTGACGCTTACCCTCATTTTCTGTCCCTGACGTTGGGCTTGTTCTCACTATTGATGCTGATGCTTCATCGTTTCTATGGGGAGACAGACTTAGAGATGCAAGTTGAGATTCATCAAGACAGGGAAGCTTCTCTCCACACGAAGGGCAAAATCTAAACTTAGGCTGCAGCTTTGACCCACACTGGGGACAGAAATGGAAAGGCATTCTGCAAAAGTAAATAAACATACATGGTTTTAAATCAACATGTGTTTGTGACCTTAAACCTCAACCATACACTGCTTATTCTTTATATGTTTTCTCATTAATGAATCAAATCTAAAACTGTATGTCAGCTTTTAAAATCCAAAAACATTACCAGCAGTATCAATGGAAGCATACATTGTATTCTAGTTTGCAGAAATACTCCAAACAGTCATATCCTTGTCCACCATGTCAAAACTAGTCTTCTACTCAGTGACAATTATAAACAGCAAACTTTTGCAAGCTGTTGTTGTTTCATAAATAGTTAATTATTCTCATATTTGGATTTTTTTTTAAATCCAAATATTAGCTTTAAACTACGCAAATGAAGCTGAGAACGTGCGTGTGTTTAATTGTAGCTGAGAAAGTGTACAGTATAATTTAATATCGTCATAATTAGCTTTGCGTTAGCAGGCTAATGTTTTAGTTAATGTTGGCTGTAATGCTATTAGCTAAAATAAGATATCTATCAGTTTATTAGTAACAACAGGCGTTGGTTTACACGAACACTGGTACATGGGTAAAAGTATTGCAGAAATAAATGATAAAAAAATATCTGGAACTGACTGTACGTTTCTTCTTCAACACTCCTCCACAGGTTAGCTTGTTTGTGTTATGAGTTTGTTCTTCTTCGCTACTTCAATAGATTTAAAAGTGAAGTGGTGCCCCCTGTTGGAGATTAGGACAATTAGCTTTATGCACAGCCCGACTACTTCCTGAACTTCAGGCGGCTCCTTTATTTCCTGTCTTTCATTACTTTGCAGACTGATTAATCCAGTTGTGCCTGCTACTTCTTGTTGCGACGCCTGGATGAAGCAATGTGTTCAGTAGCGAAAGACAGGAAATAAAGGAGCCGCGTGGAGTTTAGGAAGTAGTGCATAGGTGGGTTAATCAGATTTTTAATTTTAAAAGTCTTTACATTTTGAACACTGTTTTTTGCACTGAAATTAAGCATCTGGACATGTTTTGGAGTGAAATCAAACATCAGAATTGTTTCTTCTCTAAATTCAACTCTGTTCATAAATTTAGAAGAAAAAATACTAATCTGTAAAAAAAAAAAAAAAGAAGAAGAAGAAGAAGAAGCACAAATTCACATGCAAAAAAACAGATGTTCATAACCAAACAATCTGTGTAAAAATCGGTTGAAAATGCAGACATATGGTTATTTAAAGTAGATGCTAAATTGGAACGGCTGGACGGACGGGGGCGGGACTAAGGTCCGGACGTTCTGCGCAGCTGCAGATTGCTATGGCCTGAAATATGACACTCAGATGCAACGCAGTCAAATAGCATAATCGGGTGGATTTCATTGGACATATTCTTCGTGTGCTTTCATTTATTTATTTATTTATTTATTTATTTATTTATTTGTTTGTTTTCTCACGTCCTGAACAGAAAAAGCAGGCCGTTCCAATCTAGTATCTACTTTATAGGAAATACAAATGGTTCCTACAGTGGGAAAGCGTTTATAGTCGCTGTTAAATCAGTGGCAAAGCTGGCATTTACGGGTGGAAAAAAGGATGTTAAACTACTTTTACTTACTTTTCCAACCTTCTATGTTCCTTTTAAATCTTACAAGCAAGGACTGAAGGGGACTATGGTAATTCTGCTTCCGGGGGTCCGTAGGAAAATACCGTCACTTCCGTTGCGGCTTCTGTATTTGTTTTGAGTCTTCTAGGCTGTTTTGGTGTGCTGTGGATTTTGTTTTTATTGTGAGCCTTCCCGGGGTTGTGTTAACCCTATGACATTAAACTAACCATAACTAAATTACATGATCACAAAGAATCACATTTAATGATCACCAGGGATGTCTTGGTATTTATTAAAGATGAATTGTGAAACTTTGCTTGGACAGTATTCATGCTTTTAAACAATTTTTAATTCATATTTAACATCATCAATGATTTTGTTTTATGTATAGCCATAAACACCTCTGTTTAGACTGAAACCATTTTTTAAATTTACTTATTTTGTCAAGTCAGTTACTCATTATGCTAACATTAACTGTTAAGATGTTATCTTGTTTATGTTGTTTTTATTTGCTTGTTTGATTAAAACATATTACATTTTACAGCAAACTAAAACACAGGTGGGGTTACATTGGGCAGATTATATCTAAATAGACCACATAATTAATTGTACATCTACTTAACACATGGTAAAACATTTGAAATCCAACAGTCAAGTAATACATAAATAAACTTGTTTATTTCTGGATATAATTTACATATCTTGCATACCAAAGTGTAGACCACAATTGACAATATGAAATGTCTGAATCTCTTGTGACTAATAAAAATTAAATGTGACTGATTTTCAAATCTGTGGATTGATACAAGGAGTGGAAAATATACTTGTGTATTAGCTAAAATATTACATGCACAATTTTACACAGCAAAGACTGACCATGTAGCACATGCAGTGCAGATTTGTATTAAACTTATGTAGTTTGGCCATGGATTTGTACAACTTCAGGGTTTAACAAAGTTGTACATGTTCGCCTCATTATTTAACCCAATTGCATATTTAAGATATAACATTTTGATGACCTAGTAAAGACAGTCACATTCATTCCTGAAATTCACTTAACACTGTTAGAAGTTACACTAGCACCCAGCAGTTTTCTTTCCTCCAGTAAAAGGACAATTTAGTTATGGAGGACAACCACATTTGAGGGTGATTAAATATTTCAAAATGGTATTTTATTTCTTCAGTCTCAGATTTTACCATTGTCCAAATAGCCATGTTCCGAAGTGGGAATTTTTCAAAGTAACAATAACTCATCCAACAATGTATTTTAATTCCCTCTATTCAATGTTTTGTAGTTACTTTACTGGTATATAATGAAAATTATTTAAACAGCTTCATATTCAACATTTTTATGCTGAGCATGTCCAAACACAAAATAATAATAATAAAAAAAAGATCAAATACTCATCTGCATGATCAATATAATCCACAGACTAGTAGTCGTACATAGATATTACAGTATGTAACACTAACAGAACAGTAGAATTCAGCTGGACATTCAGTAGAGCTTCAGTAGTACAGAGTTCAGCCCCACTGAAATCCTCCAAGCAAATAAAGAGGACACAATATGAACAAACTTAATGCAAATACAGTGTATTAACAGCATATATATGGCACATCTGGATCATAGGCTTTGAGGCACAAAATCTATGCTTGAAAATTAAATCAACATATTGCGATCAAGAGACATTTCAGAAATAAATATCCACTTTTCCCACATGTACAAAGTCTAATCTTTCAAGAATCATTATATGGATTATAAGTAAAATGCACATATTTAAAAGGCACTTTCCTGGACTGATGCACAATGCAGCATATTGAATAGATTGTATATGTATACTGTATATGAACCCACTTGGTTAAACCCTGAACTTGGATGTTTTCCTATTCTTCCACTTGTATATGTTACAGTCGTGATGGCAATTCAGTAAAATTAGCAATTCTCCTAAGTAGAGATGCCAATTGCAATCTCTACTAGGAAACTAACCCGAACCCGAGGGGAGATTGCGATTGGCATTTCTACTAAGATAAGTGAAAAATTCTGCTTTATTGCGATCTCTACTGTGATATATATGTATATATATGGACATAGATAATACAGCTCATGCTTTAACATGCACATTTGCTCCTCTCCGACTCTTCTGAGAGGTCTGCATTTGTGGGACCATTTGCTCGGACAGTCCCATCGGGGATCCAGGACTTGTCAACACACCGTTCCATTCTCTTCATGATGAGATCCAGTAGGACGTCTACAGCCTGGCTGACATGATGCCCATTTACAGCACTTGTCTCAAAGTACGGGATTCTGCATCAACAAGAACAGACCACAAAACACTATTACCACTTCTTTAATAAGAATTTGGCAGTAAGACGAAAGTATAAAAATGTTACGTAAAACCTGACAGAAATCCTGCAAAAGTAATGAAAAAAAAATAATTCTGAATCAAAACATTTAAGGTGAATTCATTCTCTACATTGCCTTGCAGTTGTAAAAATTTATGATATTCCGTTATAGTGTTGAAGATACTGTATCTTGTTATATTAGATTGACCCTTCTATATAAACATTTTTGTGACATGCTTATGCATTAGAGTATTTGTAGTTTCAGTAGAGGTGTGTCCAAACAGGACTGGACCAGGATTTTACACACATGCACAAATATTTGCTTTTCTAGGAGGACCAATTTAGTGTGATATTTTCCAGCGCAGACTTTGGCAAACAATTGCAGCCACTGCCTTCTTGACAAATGTGGGATAGGTTTATGTATAGATTAATCAAAACTGGGACATACCCATACTTCTCTGCCAGTTCACGAGCTTCCTCTTCACTGACGGCCCTGTGATCCGACAGGTCACACTTGTTACCACACAAAACAATGTCTGGATTTTCACAGTATGCGTGAATCTGTAGCTGACCTGAAAGAAACATTCAGCAAAATTATTCCACCTTGTTTTTACACCTGATTTAATGCATGTAGTGGCAGATCGCAGAACATACTCATCCAGTTTCTGACATTAAGGAAGCTCTGTTCGTTCGTGAGGTCAAACAGGAGGAGGAATCCCATTGCATCCCGAAAGAAGGCAGTTGTTAAACTCCGAAACCTGACAGCAATTGCATCAGAAAAGTTTTAGAATTGCATCTAAAGTGAAAAAGAACAGTTGAACTGCAGTCTGTATTTAAAATTCTAGTGACTGTATACCATGTACCTCTCCTGCCCTGCAGTGTCCCACAGCTGCATGTGGATCTTCTGACCTTTACCTGAAGATCCATCTGGACCTGTTGATTTGTAAATCTGGATATTTAAAAAAAAAAAAAAAAAAAAAAAAAAAAAAAGACTTGTCAAGTCCAAAAGCCACAAATATGGTTAATTAAATTCCAGCCGAATTAACCCATATCTTCATATCCATTGTCGAGGTAAAAAATAGTTTCTTTAGGTTTCTTCAAGTATCAGACCAGACCAGAGCCAGACTTACGGACAGTCCCAGAATAAATACAGAACCTCTGGGAGTAAACCCAAGATGAAAGGAGAAAAAAAACGGATTTTTCAAAAGAAAGAATCCTGGACAGAACAGTGCTCTGGGTAAATAACCATGTGTTTCAAAAGGCTGGGTCCTCCAAGTCCTCTCAGTGTCATATTTAAGGCTTAATTTGAGATTATTGGCTTGAAGAAACACATAAGAAGAAAGACTATGTTCTTTCACCAATGATTTCTTTCGCAATATAACCTAATTTAAATGTACGCCCTTTCCTGAAATAAAGTTGCTTCATTGCTTCAACAGCATTTAATTTACAAATACAGTTTTACTCTACATTGTAACCATCGCGTCTTGAGACTGAAAGTTGCAATTAACATTTTTTATTTAATGTTAAATTATGAAAACCTTTAGGGAAGTAGCATCAACTACTTGCACTGAAAAAAAATCTTCCAGCTGTTGCATTTCATAAATGTGTAATCTTTTGCAAGGTATATAACAATTTGAATCATTAATCTCAAAAACACATTCCTATCTAGTATTTATTCAGAACATTTTAATATATTTTCCACATTTAAAGATTACACAGAATTCTAAATGCACTATACTTCAACTGCTCTAAAATAACTCACTGATTTGGTATCAACTGGACGACACTTTGTTGACAACTAACTTTTCAGATTCATCCTTCAGTAGTAGCATGATTGTCTTGTATTACAATAATATTTTAATCAGGAGTAAAATGCAAATTGAAGATTTAGTATAAAGTAGTAGTGATGAAACTGTAGCTTAGGCATCAGGTTGTATACTGGGAGCTGGAGGTCAGCAGTATTTTTCTGAATACTGAGTAAATATGAATGCTGCTCAGCTGTTTGCTAATGGTTTGAAGTGTTTATTCTTGAGGAGGGTGCTGCTGCCTGCTGTGCACCAACATTAGTCATTACTGTTGCAACATCCACGAAGAGTCCTTTGTGGACGGGCATTACTTCATGGTATAGGAATGCATTTAAGCGCAATTATGAAGCCATAAGTGGTTGTAACACACACCAACAGAGGGAATGTTAACCCAGAACAGCATGTTGTCTGAGTGTTTTTGTTCCTGTGAGCAATAAATGCCAATAACAGTGAAAACATCTACCATGTATTCCAGACATATTTAAGCAAATGAGGACCCTACCACTCTTTTTTCTCTGAAGTCGATTCCAACTGTAGTGATGAACTTGGAGTTGAATTTGCCATCTGTGTACTGGTAAAGGAAGCTTGTTTTTCCCACACCAGAATCACCAAGGGCTAGGAATTTGATGAGGTAATCATACTCCCCATCAGACATAGTGAGACCTCAATATCTGAAACAGACAAAACAATCACATGATTTAGTTGAGATGTCCACACAACAACTCACCCCCAAATAGGTAGTGGAACAACTGGATTGGTCTAGATTTCCCATTATATTTTTTGTCTACTTGTCTGATTAGAGGTTTGGCAACACATTTAAGCAATGCATAGTACAAATAAGATTGGGATGAAAATAAATTGGAAGTAAATAAACTGGAAGTATTCAATAAAAATAACTTCCAACAATTGAATGGTTTTGGACCTTTCATTTAGTTATCCCAATGCAGAAAACATTGAGGGTCTTAATACTAAATGTGACATTAATATTCAGTCTTATAATGTTCTTACCACTGTTGGTATGTAATTTTTATAATGTAAGTTGATGTTTAACTATTACAAGTGGTAGACAACCAGGAATGTACTCCATTTCTATTTTTCACAGATTTTGCTTTTATAATGTAAATTCAGTTGAATGAGTTGATTCTAAATTGGTTTATGCCTATTTTGTTCATTTGTTCTGGCTTGAAGTTGAAGGAAACGAATGAGGATTTAAAACGAACATGTTAAAGGGGACATATCATGCAAAATGCACTTTTTAATGGCATGATATATGTCAGTTATTGATTATAAAAATGGGGGTGAGATTAAATAAGGTTTTCTTCTTCTTCTTTTCCTTTTTTATGAATTATTTGGGATTTATTTTTGTGTTTTGACTTGCATGTATTCTGTGAATGCTTGAAATAAACAAAAATCAATCAATCAATTGATGTGCAGGACATTTTTATGGCTCTATATAACATTAAATAATTTGTTGATTTGTTGATCTGTCAGTTTGGCTGATTATAAATGTCCCAAAACAAGCTCTTTTTAAGTTGCTCGAGTTTAGTTGGTTAAAGCTGGTTAAGTTATTCTTGGATTAATGAGGAGCAGCCTAGTGATACATTCCTAAGAAGCAGCTTAATCAAGCAGTAAAAAGGCAAATGAATAACAGGTGTGTCAGTGTTTGAGATTTACCATGTAAGGTTATGTAGGCACTGGAGCAGACCAATTGATTGAGATATTAGTGGAAGTACATTAACCAAGTCACAGTAGCAGAAAAAGATGTAGATCTTGTGTGACAGATCATGTCCATATAGCACAATGAATGAAATTAATGCATTGTGGTTTTACAGACGCCAGTTTACAATGACCACAGCATGAATTTTTTTTTCTTTTGATAAAAAATAAATGCCTTACCCTTCCCATGAAAACTGTCACGTCTGAATCACAATATCTGCTAAAATAAATTGTATATTGGATTTTGTTGTATATAATCTAATCCTCATTGCCAGTATGTTTATATCTTATTGCTAACAAAGCAAATTTAAATAAACTACAGGTTAAAATGTATAATATCTGATTCCGTTAATTCCACAGGACAACCTGCACTTTCCAAACACATTGTAATCTGTCTGTGTGGCTGGTTGCCTTTATAACATTAAACTGCAGTTCCTGGTGTCATACCATCTACCCATGGTGCATCATAACTAAGAGAAATGCTATAAATGTGCGTAGACACAGCAGAGGAGCTCACATGTTGAGTTTATGGAGCATTTATAATAGGACATACTAAAAAATGGTAATAAAAGGGAGAGAAAATACAGTTTTGAAAAAGACCATATTCTCATATTTTTACTGTAGTATTAAGACATTGACAAAATACAGGCATAATAATGTTTGATAAATCTCAGCCAATTAGTGTACCATTTGTTAGTATTACTAGACTGTTATTTACAATAATTCTTATTTTTAATCAGACACTGCATTTTACATTCGAGTGTCTAAATAACAACACTGGCCATTGAAAACCCACTCAACCGGTAATAGCTACAAATGAGGGTGCTGGCATCGACAGTTCCTGTGTGTAACATTACAAGTGTTGGTTAGTCTTGCTGACACAGTGACAGGAAGCATTTTACATTCCTCTATCCTCCTCCAGCTAAACACCCACCAAACCACACTAATTCACTAACCATCATCTATTGTGAAATACTAACTTTTAACTACTCATAGATTTATGTTGCAAACATTTTGGAGGAAAAGTTCAATTATATCAGAAGACTGCTCTACAATCTTCAGGTGTGCAAGAAAAGAAGGCACACTTTGATATAAGTGGACACAGTTGATTAGCTCTGAAAACGGCCGACAGAAAGAACAGATGCATCATATGACCACTGCGTCGAAAAGTATTCAGACAAGTCCTGCATTCCTTCACTGTGACCCCCACTGACCCTTTCATCTGCACCCACAAGGAGCTTAAGGTCCCGTGCAAAATCAAGAGCCATGTTGAATACAGTGTGATAAATGCAGTTCAAACATGCATGGAAATGGCCATAAACGTTCAGCAGAGTCCACCAAACTGACTGTGAAGGCCACACATGTCCACATGCTTTGTTTGTTTTAGTTTCACATAACACTGTCAGTTAGTTTGTAATATTACAACTGATTCTTCATCTTATGATGTATTCTGTTTGTTACGGAAGAACATCCTTCAGAAAACTACATTTTTAATGTATCCTTGAGGGTAAGAGAACCATCAGTTACAACTCCTCTATTGCATTTCTAATAAAATATGCCACACTCTCAAGGGCAGCATTGGACCCTACTATGAAAATGTAATAAATTAATTATTGTGGACATAAAATGCAAGCTGCCTATGATGCATTTACATAAATGCAACAGACTTCATTAGCAACACTCACTTCCCGTTCGTCATGTTCCTTATCTCAAATTCAGATGGAGACTGATAAACTGAGGAGAAGATATTATAAGTAGCATAATGCAACACAATGAGTCCTGAAATAAAGCATTCCTTTACTAAAGGTATTATGTGATCTTCATTTAAACCAAAAGTGAATGTTTCATCAAATTAAGAAACATCAGGGATACTTGACTGTTACGGTCAGAGGTGTTAATTTCCTCATTCATATTAAGTGACTATCTGTAGGCCTGCACACATTGCAATATTCCAGTGAAATTCATACACGCATAAATCTGAGCAGACTGTTATGACAACTGTGTACGTGTGTGAATGACACAGCAGTAAAAGTACCACTACAACTGGTTAAATTAAAGATGATTTCATTCATATGAATGGCATCTCATTAGTAAGTGGAACAAAACTGAGCTGTCATTTACATCACTGTTAGTTACTGTTGTGCTTTATTCTATTTTCTAAGGGAAAAATAAAGAGATTTCAATTGAAAAGCACATTTAATTAAATAACTTGCACCCACCTGAGACTAACTGCTGGTGAATTATGTTTAAAGAACATCGTTCTCTCTCCGCATTCTTTACTGACATTGTTATTGAAAACCCTGGCTAAGAACAGACTCAGTGAATCTATATGAGTAAAAGCAGGTCATTACAAATTACACTGTGATGCAAAAACCACATTACTGAAGATGGAAACCATCAGCCCATTTTGCAGGATGCAAAAATCACACAGCTCAATGTG
>CM035785.1:51111254-51251254 GCA_020466265.1 Siphamia tubifer | reverse complement strand
ATTTTTTTACACAGGTGCAAACAAAATTGCATTTTCATATATATGTATGTCTGGTATAAAGGCAACTCTGCACATCGGGCTGGCGTTAGGCATAAGCAGACTAGGCGGTTGCCTAGGGCAGCGGTTCCCAACGCTGGTCCTCAAGGCACACTATCCTGCATGTTTTAGATGTTTCTCTCTCCAACCACACCTGATTCAAATGATCAGCCTTTCATCAGCTCTTCAGAAGAATGATAATGACCATCAGGTGTGTTCAAAGAGGGAAACTTCTAAAACATGCAGGATAGTGTGCCTCAAGGCCCAGGGATGGGAACCACTGGCCAAGGGCACCAGATGTCTTCAGGGCGCCAAGTCCCACAGAATTTGAATATTAACATATATTTTCCAGACTATAAAGCACACTTAAAAGACTTTAATTTTCTCACAGTCCACCTTATATATGGATTAATTATGGTTCTGCTGAGTGACTTGAAATTTTGTCTTCTTAACACATAATTTTGGCTTTTTATCATATTACTTGACTTTTTTTAAAACACATTACTTGACTTTTTTATCACATAATTTTGACTTTTTAGCTCATAATTTTGACTTTTTAATCTCAGAATTTGGACTCTTTTAAAGTTTGATTTAGCAGGAAAAAAATGTGTTTTCTTCCATGTTACAACTCAACAAGGTTGAGAGTTATTGTGATTGTTTAGCTTCACTTAATGCGCCTTATAATCCAGTGCGCCTTATAGTGTGGAAAACATGGTAAATAAAGCATTAAACTTGACATTGACAGTGATTATTCATGGACACTCAGTATGTACTCCATTAGATGTAGAACACTATGTTTACAGATACTAATTTCTAATTCCACACAAAGAGGGATGTTCGCCTAGAGTACCGCATTGACATGAACCAGCCCTGTCTGCACACGTAGAGATACTTGAATGGGTTTTGATCATAGTATTAGTTGCTACCTGGTAAAGACCAAAAGGTACTGATTTTTAACAAAACACAGACCCTTCAGCTTGAACATTGCCATTTCATTGGGCAGCTCAAATAGGAATCAGAACCCCATTTCAAGCCAGATTTTTTTGGTCGACCTGCCAAGCACATTGTGCATGGCTGGTCTTTTTCAAACAACCTGTTCAGCAGAGCCTAAAGCCTGTCCCTGCACTGATTCATTGGGCCACTGTCTCACTCAACACTCTCCTTGTGAGCTGAACTTACAAATGGACCATTTTAGTTGGTCAAATAAAAGGTCATGTTGAGCAAGTATACAGTTGAATATGTTTTGTCTTCCTATTGAACATTATATATTGTTCTTCATTAAGATATGAACAATCTTAAATTAATATTGAAATCAACATTGCTGTATCACTACCTGTGCCCAGTTGTAAAATTGAGAATTTAACACTTTGTTAGATTCACACAGGTCCATCTTGTCTGAACCAGTGACCTCTTTTTTTCTGCATAAATTTAATCCCTATGGGAGAAAAAGCAGTGGGAATCTGGCAAAAATACCATGGCTGAAATAGTTTTAGGTTCTGGCACTGTATCATTAAACACACAGGATACAGAGGACAATGGCATGGCTGTGGAGTATTTTCTTTCCCCAACCTCATTTTCCAACAGACTCAGCGATCCATTAGTTAACAAAACTAATATGTGACACTGATTTATTGCAGTATAATTTCCTAGTAGAATAAAGAAACAGCATTAGGCAAAAAAAGGATTTTTTTTTTTTTTAAGTGCTTCATTTTGTAAGCATTCATCCATTAAAATAAAGATATACTTTGACAACTCTGAGTCACACATACAATTTTTACATAAAACTTTTATTATGTAAATTAATATCCAGACAAAACACCCCAAAGAGGAATCGATTTATCAGTGTTCATCTTGTCTGGTAAGAACCTCCAGCAGCTCATGTTGTCCCTCCTGACTTCTGCCAGTGAAGTATTTCTTGGGCCAGTTGAAATACTTCACTCTGATTCATTTTGTTTCCTTGGCAGGTCCTGATTTTTCAGTCTTTGACTCTTTTGTAATTGCATCTCATCAAAACAAGGTTTGTAGATATAAATACCACCAGCGACTCCAAGCACAGCAGCAAAGACCATCTGTGAGAAGGGTATCCTTACTCTTGTTCGAATTCGAATCATGTCTTCTTTTGATAGGAGTACTACTCTAGGGGCACAAGATGTTTCTGTAAAAAAATAAGCAATTTCAAAGAAAGTAAATAAACAAAAAAAGTTATCCAACCAAGACAGACCTGTTAAACCTTTTTAAAACCAGCAGCTTCCACTCTGCTTTGATGAATGTTGCATCTTCTTGCAAAATGTTAGGCATGGCTTGCTGCACAGATTTTACCGCTGCATTTGGTGCAGGCTGACACCTATATCATTTGACTATTGTTTTATTAGTAGAGCCAGAGTCACTACAAGACATTTCAGCGTGTTTCTTTTTGTTTTAATACATTTGTTATTACTATTTTTGGCTATAAGTTAACATAAAAACACAGTGTACAGATATTTGGCACATTAAAAGCCACTTTGTATATATATATTTATAAATCCTTAAAATAATATCTTATCTTGAGACCTCTAGCAGCTCTAGCCCTGTCACAGTGTTGTCCAATCTGAAGTTCTGCTATATTTAGTGTGTTAAAAAAAAGCAGTCACAGACCCTAAGTAGCTGCAACACTTTGTTCCTCATCTGCACCCACACAGCAGTCATATAAACATTTTTAAGGCAAAGAGATTATATCTGTTCATTGAACAAAACAAGTTCAGTTTTTGAAGACTGGATTTCATGGAGTAACATTAAATAAACACCTATCATATTGCTTAACAAATTGTTGTTTTATTGCAAGATATATTTGAAAGCCTTCCAAGACCTATTTTACATCTTGACAGTGTTTGTTCCATTAACCACCTTCAAAATGGACACCTATCTGTGACAGATTAGTCCATTTTTTTTATTTTAAAAGACAATTAGCAAGATCTGACCTTTAAGGCCTGTATGACTGAAAATAGAGGGATAAAGATACAGCTATGTGTGAGCCAATGGCAAAAAAAAAAATACAGTAAAACTGTTATCAATTAATATTAGTATTAACCCCGCCCCCCATTGTAATGAGTCATTTGACATCACAATACGCCACACGATTACCAAAAAGTAGAACAATTCAAAACTCTAAATGTCCAAATAAATGACTGTATAATCACCCAAATATGCGAAACGCGCGCGCATACACACACGCACACATCTCCAGAGGTCAGTGACGATTTTTTTTTTCATTGTTCATTTGTCCAAAAACTTCTGAAACCGTTCTTCGTTGAGGGTGAATGTAGTTGATGGATTCAGAAGATCAATACAGAAGAATTATGGTCAAAATATTAATAGGGTCATAAATACAATATATGTCATCTCGTAATCTGAACCCGCTTTATCTAAATACAATATATGTATAACATTAAATTGATTTCCTTCAAATTATTATTTATAGTCATTTTAGATAGTGATTTGAGAAGCCAATCTTCTTTAGCCAAATCATTTAATTAATTATATTCAGAAAATACAAGGTCGTCCCGCATAATAAATATACAACACGCTAGCCGCACAACAAAAATGCCGTTTTTAAAAGGTTTTTTGTCTGACTCTCAATGATAGTTTTATGGCCTCTCACATCTTACCAAAGGGACGTTTTCCTTGAAGTGTTAGTGATCAAGAGGCAAACGAAAAGGGGACAAGACGAAGACAAAAAACAGAAGACACAAGTCCAACACATGAAGCAGAACTCAGCCGGAAGTTTTTCTTCTTCTACTATTCTTCTATTCTATCTAAAAACACAACCAGGTGGATGCAGGTCGCCCTCTGCCGGATGATTAAAACGATGCAAAAGAGGTTTCGTTCACAATGTATTTTATTATTTTTAGCCGCTTCTGGCCTGAGGGGTATTGTAATTGTTTTGTCGTCTGTCTTTCCATTCAATTACGTAATAGCATTATGCCATTAAATGCATTGAGATATCCGCACCAAACGTGTACTGTTAGCATGCTCTTTTGTTAAAAACTCAAAGGATTAGTCCGTATTCTTTTCGGTCTCATATTTATTAATTTATTGAATTGACTTAATTTGACCACAAACACAGCATAACTCAGCTGAGAAACCACATGACCACAAACAAAGAATTACTCAGATGAGGGTCACCCACCCCCATAGAGGAGAGTGGAATGACATTTTTCCCACCAAGCAAACATGATAGTATGTGATGTTTAAAGACAATATTTCATTACGTTGTAGGGAAAACTGTACATGTACCTTGTCCATATTAACAGTTTTGTAAGCTCTACCACTGACTGGAAACAGCACAACGCAATAGTTTATATGGTTTGGGCACACTGTGAAACTTTATGTGTGTGTGTGTGTGTGTGTGTGTGTGTGTGTGTGTGTGTGTGTGTGTGTGTGTGTGTGTGTGTGTGTGTGTGTGTGTGTGTGTGTGTGTGTGTGTGTGTGTGTGTGTGTGTGTGTGTGTGTGTGTGTGTGTGTGTGTGTGTGTGTGTGTGTGTGCGTGTCTTTTTTTCTATTTTATTGTTGGCTGCAGGTACAAAACTGGGTACTGCATCTGACAAATAAACATATCTTAGCTAATTATTATTAGTAGTAGTGGTAGTAGTAGTAGTATTTGTTGTTGTTTCTGGATTTTTTTTAAATTTATTATAAAGATGATATATATTAATTACATAATAATAAACAGTCCGGTAGGTGGCGGTGATGAAGCTATGAGCTACTTTACCAACTGCTTTTAAAACCAAAGAAGAAGAAGCAGAAGACCCTGCACTACTGAGTGTGCACTTATTTGTGCCCGGAAGACATGTGTGTTTTGTTGTTTGGTAGAAAATATGACAGTTTAATACTATTGGATGAATAAACGGACAGGTTGTACAGGTTTGTCATTGGATGTGGCTCTACTTTAGCTGTTATCCAGGTGTCATTTTGGTGTTTTATTTACTCGGTGTGGGTTTAGTATTTCATACACAGTCTATGGTTCTGTCATCTTCGCGAGGACACCTGACGTATTTATTTACATCCTGACAGGTGAACTGTGTCAGCAGAACATCATCAAGTCCAAAAAACATAATGTGCTGATGGAGAACATCCGATCACGGTTGAAGTTTGGGAATAAGGAGGAAGATGTGAAACTGAGGACACGAAAATCTCAGCTTTACGCTAAAGAAGAACATCGTCTGTTTGACAGTGGTGAGGCTCCTTTTATCAGATTGTTGACAGATTAGGAGGATAGTGATCAAACAAAAGTCACACATGTCCACCAGCCTCTCCGTCCACTATGGTGGTGGCATTGTAAACCAGGACCATCTGAGTTAAATCCAGTTATTTGCTGTGTTCCACAGGTGCTCTGGGAGTCAGAGTGGCTCTGTTCACTGTGGCCTTCAGACTCATCAACTGCTTCTTGGTTCAGACCAGTTTTGTCCCTGATGAGTACTGGCAGTCTCTGGAGGTGTCCCATCATATGGTCTTCAAATATCCTTCCACATTATTATCTGCCATGTCATGGAGAATCAGTTATTTGACTTAGTTACCAGATAGTGTAATAAATGTTTAGTAACTGAACTGAATAGAGGCAAAAGAGCACTAATTATGTATAAAACAATTGTCTGGCTTTAGTATTTATCAGCAAGATTAGTATTTCTCAGATTCCACTGGTTTAAAATTAAATGTGTTTGCTAAAAGACAAACTGTTTTTTATTATTATTTGACTGGACTGAACACTGCATCTTATTGTGACTAGTAAAACACAGTAGCAGTGTGATACAGCCAGCAGTAGTCTGGAAGAGCCTTAAGAAGGACAGACACACAGACAGAAGAAAAACAAACTATCCAAACATATCCATGCTTGTTAATGTCATAATACCAAATTGTGTCCACTTTATTAAACACCCTAAAGTTGCCTATTAGACACAAAATACAGTCTTTGTTCAAAAATATAATAAAATTAAATCATTTTCCAAAGGCACATATTAATTAATTGTTTATTTTCATTAATTTCATCATCACTTCATCAACATTTCAATCCATCATCATGTGTTAATTGATGATTATTACACATGTATTGTTAATATTTTTTTATTTTTAAAATAATGATCACATTCAGCCAAACTATTTGTTCTGAACTAGAATATAATTGATTTCCTTTAATCAAATGTATTAAAGTTTGCTTCATACTAATCCATACTAGCATGTTTTCACACAAAAAATTAACAATTTATAGTTTCATTAATCAAGGTAATCGTATATGCATGTGGTGGTGGGGTCTTTATTTAATGATGTGTATATTGTGAATCTTGGTGACTTAAAGTCTTATTTGATTTATTTTTTGTGTGTTATTCTCATGGTGTTACATCCTTAATAGTGTGACTTATGGGCATCTGACCTGGGAGTGGAAGACAGGAATAAGAGGCTTTTCTTATCCACTTCTGTTTGCTGTTATATATAAGTTATTGCACTGCATAAACTATGACTCAATTTGTCTACTGGTAAGCACCAAAATGTGATTGTACTAAGTCACTGTGGAAGTTCTTTCTATATCAACCCAGTGTTAATAAACCTGTTTTTGCAGATATGGCTTCCACGGGTCATTCAAACACTCCTGGCAGCATTTGCAGATATAAAATTCTTCTACCTCATCCGAACATTGGAAAATCATGATATTGCCAAATGGACGGTAAATATCTTGTCCGTTCATTATGAACTTTCTGTATGTTGATGAATGTCCTTTGGATCAGTTTGGACATTTTCTGTAGTTTATGTGTAAGATTTTCCTGAGGTTTCATCTCTCTCTGATGTGGTCAGCCCTATAAAGGTTACTCAGTCTACAATCTACATTAGATAAATGATGTAATGATATTGTAGTGTTTTTATTTTTTATTTATTTTTATTTAATCAAATGTGGCAGATTACATTTCATTATTTTTTAAATTTAATTTCTAACAAAAGTTTTAAAGTAAGTAATAAAAAAATAAATCCTAAAAATTTAAATTAAACCAACCCCACACAAGGACTGTTTCAATCCTTCACAGAAGGAGAACATGTGATGTGATATTAATTTTGATTCAATGTTTTTATGTTTATGATCAAAGTTTTTATTATTGATTGTAACACACAACATAATATATAATGCAAATATATAGTGCAAAATGTTTTATATCTCTCTCTCTCTCTCTCTCTCTCTCTCTCTATATATATATATATATATATATATATATATATATATATATATATATATATATAGAGAGAGAGAGAGAGAGAGAGAGAGAGAGAGAGAGAGAGAGAGAGAGAGAGAGATAGTAGTAGGAGCAGTAATAGTAGTAGTAGTAGTAGTAGTAGTAGTAGTAGCAGAAATAGTAGTAGTAGTAGTAGTAGTAGTAGTAGCAGTAATAGTAGTAGTAGTAGTAGTAGTAGTAATATATATAATATATATTCCTTCATCTAAATCCATTCTGAATTAAAGTTTGTCCTGTGTTCTGTATTTTCATCCATGCTGTTTTGTTGTGTAGTTCTTCTGTCATCTGAGCTCCTGGTTCACCTGGTTCTGCTGCACCAGGACTCTGACCAACAGCATGGAGACCACCATTACCAGTCTGGCTCTGACTTACTATCCTCTGCCAGGGTCCAAAACACAAAGCAGGTGAAACCATCTTTCTTTAACCTGTAGTGTCTTTATTTATGAAGCTGATCCATTCACTGACACATGCTTGATGCCTTCTGTAGCTGCAGATATCTGACCTTGGTGGCATTGGCAGTCATCGTTCGGCCGACGGCTCTGATTGTCTGGTTTCCTCTGATTCTCTACCACTTCTGGAAGGAAGATGATAAACTGAGACTCATCACTCATAGCTACATTCCTATAGGGTTTGTAGTTTCAGTCTTAATTAACATTAGCTGTTTGTTCCTTGTTTATCTTTGTCATTTAACTTATTTCTCTTCATTTCCAGGACTTTGGCTGTGGTGATTTCAACAGTGATTGACTGTGTATTTTATGGGAAGGTAAAACATTCATATCTGAATGATTGACAGATAATTGATCCTGAAAAGAGTTGACCTTACTTCCCACACCCTAAAAAAATGAATCAGCTTCAGATTCATTAGCAACTGGTTAACTGCTTTGCTTTATTCCTAGGTTAAAGTAAAATACTGATGAATAATTAAGGAAATCAAAGTCACTTAACATGTAGATTTAATTTTTTGAGATGTTATTTTCTTTCAAATTCAGTAATTCCAGTTGCATTATGATCACCATCTTAAAAGTTTCCAATGTAAAGTCCTTTTTCTTATCATTTGACAACAAATAATGCATTGGATAATAATAATAATAACAACAACAACAACAACAATAATAATAATAATGCATTAGATATTAGTAGACACTCAAATACAAAACACCTGTGCACACACCGACAAAGTCAACACATAGTTCAAGTTTTATGATCAACTCCATTGATTAAAATCTTATTTCTATCGCAAGGTTACAATTGAAAGACACCAGACTAATCTGGGGAGCAGAGATGTTTGTTTTCATCAGTTTCCACACTGCACCTCAGTCTAACAGTCATTCTGTTGTGCCTCCTCAGTGGACCATGGTGCAGTTCAACTTCCTGAAGTTTAATATCTTCTACGGTGTGGCTGATTTCTACGGCTCTCATCCCTGGCACTGGTACTTCACCCAGGGCTTCATAGTGGTCATTGGCCCTCATCTGCCTTTCTTCCTTCATGGTTGCACCCTCGCCTTAAAAAAATACAAGATCCTGCTGGTGGCTGTCGTCTGGACACTTGTAGTTTACAGGTGAGTTTGTGTATGTTCACTCGAATACTATAACTGTACACTTTATGTTGTTTTATTCTATTTCACTACATTGCACAGACAATTATTATGTTTTTAATGGACTACATTTGTCTCTCACCTATAAGTACTTTCACCCCCCCCCCATTCTCATTTTACTCACCAAAGCCTGAGATAGGCCTGTGTTTCTGAGCACTTTGAAAAGTTTTCTTTTTACAGCAATGTGATGATCTTATAAAATATGTTTTAGGTTTCTTACTAAAAAAAACACCAAGTGTACAGTGACTTTGACCTTAAACATCAGTGTCAGTAGCATTCTGCATCGCCATAATACATTAAAATGAAAAAAATATATATACTGATAAAACACTGGATACCATTTCATTGCTCATTTACTGTTCATATGTACAGTAGGTACATTTTGCTGATAGTTTTATAATTGTTTAGGAAGTTTTTCTTATACGAGTATTTTCACTGTGGTTTTGATTATGTAAAAGCTCTGAGTGCGTCATCCACCTTTTATATTTGGATCATTGATGATGTTTTCTAATAAACGCTGTCATGTTTGCTGTGTCTGTCTCAGCTTGCTCCCTCATAAGGAGTTCAGATTCATTTATCCCGTGCTGCCTTTCTGTATGGTCTTCTGTGGTAAGCACTCATTGTTGCATAAACATATTTTACCTCATGTTCAACACTTTAATTTGTGTTTTGATGGTTGTGTCTATTGTTTCATTTCTTGTCTAGGAATATCTTTGGCCAGTTTGAAGGCCTGGCAACAAGCTGCTGCATTCTTATTGTTAGTATCAAATCTGTTTCCTGCCTTATACACTGGTCTGGTTCACCAGCGAGGCACCCTTGATGCCATGAACCACCTCCAGACACTGTGTGACACCAACAGCTCCTCCACCACAACACAACCAGACATCCTCTTCCTCATGCCCTGCCATTCAACGCCCTATTACAGGTACAGAAACACACACCACTGGGAAAGTCTGCAGGTCTTCATTGTCTCTTAACAAGTCCTTAAAACACAGTTGAATAAATATTAGGTATTAGAAGCCATTACGTAAGACTTAAAGTTGAATTTGTGAGGTTTAATTTCAACATTTTATTTATTTGTCTTCCATTATACTCTTGTCCATGTGAGTCAAACTCATCAACCTCTACATTTGGGGTTCACTGGAGCCTATTCCAGCTACTTATGGGAGAAGGTGAGATAGTCTGGACAGATATAGTTGTAAGAGTTTTAGTACTATAAGTGTATATTAACTTTTTTCTCCACAAATCATGTTACACCAGTCTGAAAAACCTCATTTATCAGACGGTTAAGGCTGTTTGATCCCAAGTACCTGATTTACAACCTCACTGAATCAGGGGGTTTATTTTGCGTAGTATCCTCAGTTTATACACCATTCAAAAACGATGTCAGAGGGAAGAAGGTTTGAGATCCAGCTGAGGAGATTTTATCAGTCTCTTAAATTTTTATGATGTGTTCCATGTAGCAGCTGATGTTCTTCTTGTTTCCAGCCATATACACTGTCCAATAAGGATGAGGTTTCTGGAATGTCCTCCAGATTTAGGACAGAAGGATTATGTTGATGAAGCGGACATATTTTACAGCGACCCTCTTCTCTGGCTCAGGACTTCGTTTCCATACAAGTCGTCTCTACCAACACACCTGCTTCTGTTCAATGTTTTAGAACAGGTAACACACTGACCTGAGGTTTTAGTTTGTAAGGTGTCATTTTTCAAGGTTCTTATTTTCTGCTCTCGTTTCAGGAAATTTCTGTATTTCTACGAGGGAATAATTACGTGAGAACAGCGGAGATATTTCACACTCATTTTCCTGAGGGAAGGGTTGGTGGAAGCATCTTTATTTATGAAAGGCACTGACAGAAGCTCAAACAACTCAATGTTTGTTCCCATATGAAGAATGTCATAACGTGGATTTGCTACTGAAATAAATATTTTAACTTCAAATGTTTTTAATTTTTTCAAATGTAAAGCACTTTTCTTTTGTCACAATCACATTTAAAGAACTCCTTTATCTTCTGTAAAAGTAAAGTAAAAACACTACGTCCAGTTAAAAGTGAGGTGAAGAATGTTAACAGATTTAAACTCCGAAAGCAGATTAGAACCACATCATCACAGAAATCTATCAATGTAGCAGCAAATCAGATGAACGAAATATATGTGTTCACAAACACACCCCAAATGAAACAGGTTATTTTCATTCTTTGTGCAACAGACTGGCTCCCAGAATTATTTTAAACATCTTTCTCATGTTACAGTTAACAGGCCAAATCCAGTCTCCTCTAAACTTTTATAAAACATGTAAAACCATACTTCTAATGTTGCAAAAGTGCAGGCAACACCACTTATGCAACATCTTTCAATCAGATCTATCACTGAACACAAAACAGCTGAAAGACGTTCAGTAGCTTTTAAAAGTTAACATTGTGCAAACAGAGACTTTGACTCTAAATACAAACAAAAAACAAAACAAAAACTACAACGATTAATTTACAGAAGGTGAGTTACTTTCAGTATTTGGGATCAAATGGCATTGGACCCAATTCTATTTTGACATCGGCCATGTGTCGGTCGGTGTTTCTGTTTGTTCCTCTCAACTTGCATCCGCTATGTGGTCGAGGTCTGGGTCTCTGTTGTTTACGTTGTTGATGCTTTGCCTTTGATTCCTCCTTCGAGTCTGTCTTCGGTCTCTCAAATGGCCCACTGCATATTTCAGACAAATAATAAACATTAGTGTTGGTTAAAAATAAAAAAATCAGATGAAACTAGGACCATCGGACACATGCCAGTTAAAGTCTGTCATACAAAATGTGCTTTTCCATTTATTTCATGTCATCAGTATAGTATTAATCAAATAATAGTTCATTAAAACATATATAATGTATCTAATGGAAAGGGGGAAAAAAGACATTAGGAATGAACACAGGAAAACATACATGACCATTTCTGTCTGTGTTTTATGAGAAAACTGCACAGGCAAATTTGGACATAAATAAGGAGTTGAATTTAATGAACAATAGAGTGCATTTATAACAAGTGCCACTGCCTCATAAGGATATCACTGAAGGAATGCCAGTTGAATCTAAAACAGTTTAAAATCATTTGTAAGAGTTGGAACATTTTGATTAGTTGGTGATAGGACCACCTGCTCATGAGCCCAAGGGGAGACAAGGTCTATGCTTTTGAGGGTCAATGTGGGCTGTCACCCCCACCACGCCACTGGCATACTTACAGACCGTAGATAGCACTATATAGCACATGATATATCAATAACATCCTATTCTGCCATTATTGCTGGTGACGTATGGTCATGACCAAACCACCAAATGTGTATTTTTTATTTTTTTTTTAAAGGCGTCATTCCGCTGAAAACCACTTTTCCACTCTACTTTTGGAATTTGATGGGTCACCCCGAGTTACCAACACATGCTGTGTGATGTGTCACCTCCAATGTTTGGATTTCTCATTCATAGAAAACAACACAGAAAAACAACCAACTTGCCTGTCCACTACAGGTCACAAGGACATTAGCGTCACCCACGTGGGGTTAAGCCCGTCCCCCATTGCAGCAACTCTTTAATACACTTATCTGCAATTCTTTAGAAATTCGATAAAATTTGCTAAATCTTCCAGACTTTGATGCCATAAAAAAATTCCCATGATGAATGCTAGTTCACTCATTTTTTTCAAGATATGATAAAATGTTATTATATACCTGCATAACTTGAAGTATACTTTGTGCATTACTCAAACACCGGTAGGTGTAAAGTGAATGTACTCTGATGCAGAATAGAACTGGGAGTGCAAGAGCCAAACTTTACTTTTGGATCAAACCAATCGTTTTTGAGTTGGTTTGTCTGTCCGTCTGTCAGCAACTTTATGCAAAAACTACTGGACCAATTTCCATGAAATTTTCAGGAAAGGTGTGAGGTGGTCCACAATGGATCCCATTAAATGTTGGTGAATGTAGATCAAAGGTCAAGGTTACAGGAACCAAAAATGTGTTTCCGCCATGATAAGAGATTGGGTAAATCAGGTGAAATGTTTGCAAGGGGTGGGGCTTGTTGTGCCTGGCACCACTCGTTTTCTTTCATTACTTTTATTTTTGAAGCATTTCATGTGATATCTTTGGGTTATGTACAAAGCAAAACATGAGGATGCTATCCTGGGTAATGGGAAACCTTTCCTTGCCAAACAGATCTAATTAAATCACATTGTATGTCACACCAAATCTTATTGCACCTTGCAATTATACGGATCAAATTATTTAAAACATTTATTAAGCAAAAATTAGAGATGAAAATGGCCCTTAGCTTTAGCCCTAGTTTCATCCATACGGTGTTTATGTAATAACAGTCACAGGTCTAGAGACATTCAAGTCCTACCTTGGGCCGTAGCTTTTTAAGTAGCCGTCTCCAAAGAAGTGCTTGTAAATATAGTCATCAAGATCTCCAAACAGGTCATCGTCCAGGCCGTGGTACTCATCCATGTCCACCAGATAATCCTCCACACCAGAGACAAAGTCTGTGAACAGCATCCGGTCGTGAATAAACACACCGTTATGGAAGAAGTTGTTGATGAACATCTCCAACTCCTTCCAGTGGTGGAAGTGGTCGACCTCTTGCTGGACGTAGCTCTGAAGCAGCTGGTAGAATTCATCTACCCTAATTGGCTCAGTGGCTTTGTTGAACAGATTCACAGACTCCTCATAAGCGCAGTCAAAGACCCCTGTGCATTCCTTCAGGTTGGGCTTGTGGGCGTTTTGGCTTCGATCTTCGTGAACTTTATCCGCTGACTTTCGAGTGTTGTGGTTGCTCTGAAAGAAGTCTCCAAATTTGTTTGGGTTTCTGTGATGTTTGTGAGAGCTGTGCTGCCACGACTCTTTCTTGTCGTGCTTCTTATCGTAAAACCCTCGAGCCTTGTTGATAAAAGTGCTGGCGGAATCCTTGAAGTGGCGAAAAGTTGATTTGACCGAATCTGAGAATTTTCTCAGGTTCTCCTTCACAGCTTCCTTTGCTTTTTTAATCTGCTCTTTGTGGTGGTGGACAAACTCCTTAGTGGAATTCTTCACAGCGTCAAATGTCTCTTTCACTTTTCCTGCCATGCCCTCTTTAGATTTCCTCACCTTGGAATCAGTGTCTCCTTTAGCTCTCTCTTCCTTTGTTTCCACGTACAGCCTCTCCCAGAGGTCAGAGCGCTGCTGCTCAAAGCTCAGCCTTTTCTCCAGTTCGCCCAAACGTGACTGCAGCTCTTCTGCCTCCGAACTTGCTTCCTTTTCAGCCCCAGAAATGCCACTTCTCAGCTCATTTATCTCTTTCCTTAGGTCATCTGTAACCTTCCTCTCCCTGTCAAGCTTCTTCCTCAGCATCTGTGCTTCAACCATCAGGTCTTCTCTCTGGCCCATGAAGTTCCGGATGACTTGCTTCTCCTCTTCCAGCTGATCTTTCAGCCTCTGGTTTTCTGACAACAGGGAATCAGGACCGGCCCCCATGGCTTCCAGATCTTTGATCTTGGAATGCAGGCTTTTCAGCTCCTCCTGAAGTATGGACAAAGACTTTTCTTCTCTTTCCAGGGAGTTTCTCAGTAGCTGGTTGTCTGCTGTCAGCTTCTGCTGCTGAGACACAATGTGAGTCTTCTCCTCAACTTTCTGCTTCAGCAATACTTTCAAGTCATCTCTCTGGGCCTTATTATAAAGAGGAAAAAATGGTCATCATGTTATAGGATTTATTAAGGGAAGACACCAAAACATGACAATATACATTCCTTTTCTGTTTTTAAGCCAAAGTAGTACAAAGAATTACCTGCATATGAGCCTGTTTGATGTTGAGCTCCTCGTTCTCTTTCTGAATCTCCTCAATTACATCAGTAAGAACGGAAATTACTTTGTCCTCATCCAGGTCATCCAGACCAAACTCACCTCTCTGAGCATAGAATATGGAAATAATTATGACACATTAAAGACATATTAATAAGGACCGTAAATAAACAATGTTGTTTCACACACTTGGAGGCAGCATAACATTATTTTAACTTCTATTCATTACTAACCTGGTTGGAAAGTAGATGTTCTCTGACATGTCGCAGAAGCATATCTTTCACACCATCAAGTTCATTCACTCGAATTTTCTCCACAGTTTTTTGCCTTTCCTGGATCTGAACTGTACCTGTTAGTGGAAAAATCATACAACTTTAACTTATTTGTGTGTAAACTTTAGGTAGCTATTGCAAACTTACAAATTTTTTTAAACATAACATCGAAGGAAACAGCAGCCTGCAGTGTTTAGAAAAGGCAAAGAGGCTATGACCCTGTGTTCAACATCTCAAAATGACCACGATGTCTTAGTACACATGGTCACATTTGGCAGTATGAAAGCTAGCATGCCTTTCTGGCCTTTCATCAGTTCAGAATAAAACTGTGGCAGCATTCCAAATCTTAAATTTTTTCTTTTTATTTCTAATATAACAATGAGGATAAAGTTCAAGATGCAACACTGTGAGAAAATATTAATTAAAAAGCAGGAAAGCTGTAAAACACTCATATTAAGAGAAACCTGTTAAAATAATTACAGTAACATGATGGTTCCTCACAAACGTCCCTCCTGAAAGTGTCCAAATTCAGAAGGTATTGTGTTCTAAATGAGGATCTATTTGGATGAAAATCTAAATTAGAAAAAAAAAAGGCTTTAGCTGGATGCCTCACCATAAAAGTGACCAAAGCCCATGCTGATGGCTACTATGAGGGCGAGGAGGATGCATTTGTTAAGGACACTGTTGCCCTGATGTTCAGGCATTCGTGTCTCCAGGGCAGCAGGTCTAACTCCTGCCTCCTCCTCCTCCTCCTCCTCCTCCTCCTCCTCCTCCTGCTGTTGCTGTTCTTCCACCTCCTCCTCTGCATCACTCGGGCTTGACTCCAGCACCTCATCCCCATCAGCTTCTGTCGTTGCGCTGGTGGTACTCCTCCTCAACCTTCGTCTTCGTACGACAGTGTTGGAGCTTCCTCCTGCCTCATCCTCACTGCTGCTCCAGTTTTTTACAGCAGGGTGCTGCACTGGGAAAACTAGAGACAAACAGAAGGTTAAACATGAAGCAAAAGTGGAATGACAAGAAAGTATATAAAAGTGTGCACAAGAGAATCAGAGAGAATGCACGAGTGGGGTTAGTTGTGATGAAAACTTCACAAAAATTAATTCAGTCAATTATTTTAAAAATAATGCAGACAATATTGTGATCTAAAAATGTTTGCACTGGAAAAATCAAATCATTTCCCGTTAGCGGTTAGTTGTACAAAAAGTAAAAAAAAAATAACTGCACACATTAGAGCTGTATGTAAACTGTAAAGCTTTTAAGTCTCACATCTGTACTAGTTCTTAAAGAGGTGGATGCCATCCTTTTTCTAGTCAAGTTATTTTATCTATTAATGAATCTAATTCACAAATGCTTCTGTGAGCAGTGTGTCAGAATTGTACATGCACATCAGATTCACTTTATTTCATTCAGGCCACCTGGAATAGTGCGACCTCCAGCGAGCTGACTTCTGAGATGGAAACCTAACTTCATGAGACTCTGTGGAAGGTTCCAGTGTCTCAACATCAACCCTGCTTTAGCAGTGTAGCGAACAGAGGAAGAAATGTTTTGACATATAATTTTACAAGTTGGCTGTTTTGCTATGAGTAGAAAACAAACTCACTAATAAAAACTTTTAGACTGTTGCAATCATGACATTTGCATTTGATGCTATTAAAACAATATTAATATTAAGATGAATAATAGTTTATTTAAACGCATACTGTATACTATGGTTGCACAATTTCAGGATTTTAAGAAAAAGTCAAATTACAATTTGAATGCACTTGTCTGGTTATCAGGAAAATACGAAGATTAAGAATCTTGCCGAAATGTGTATTTCTTTTTCCCAGAGCAAAATTTCAAAGTTAAACAGGTATTATTTTTTTTAATAGAGTACATACATGATTGCAATAATTAAGCAAAAGTAATTGCAGTTACTCCAAGAAACTGCAATGTGTAATAACTGGGAGAGACCGAGCACAGAATTGTCAGAAACTGTGGTGCTGCTGTCGTACCAGTCTCGGTGGCAGTGAAGGCGTAGTGGCTACTACAAGAAGTACCAAGGTAAAACTCCTCATGAACCGATGCATCCACCTCTACATGATCATCATCCTTCATGTCTCCTAAAGTCATAATGTCAGAGTGATCGCTCGACGACAACAGAGACACATGCTCTTTCTCTGCAACATTGTTCTCAGCCTGAAAAGAAAAATACAAGGGCAAAGCTTGGCAAAGACGCTGATAAGTGGCTTTGACTGCAAATTACTGTTATGTCAGATTACCTCTGCAACATAAAGGGTTTCATCTGTGTTTTGTTTCTGGTTGTCATTGTGTGAATTGGTAACTTTCACTTTACTGCAGGTGGCTGAAACAAACATCATGCAAAAAATAATTCATAAGATTAAGAATCAGGAATAAGGATAAAGGAATAATATGCAGTGATAAGAAAAACCTATACAAATACCTTAAAATCAAGTACAAACAAAAAGGATTGTTTTTTTTTAAATATCAAGAAAATATGTTTTTAAAGAATCAAATGTCACATAAATGGATAGAATGAACCTCAAAAATCTGCCAGCTAACACCACTAATAAATTGGTTGCTGGTACATCCAGTCAACTCTGAAGTGGGGTCTGACCTCTGGATGAGGCAGGTTTGTCCTGGAGCTCTGACTTCACCATTGGAGGGCGCTCTCCAAACTCCCCTGCAGCCTCTGAGCCCAAAGTCTCAATATCTGAACCCTGTAAAAGAGTTTGGGACACATTAAGACACATCTTCAGAAATGTAGCTTTGTTAAGGCCACATCAAGAGCTTATTAATCATATAACATATTTCACAGCGGCCAGTTTCATTGTATATATTGACAACTTGAAACATTGAATTTACCTCATTACTGATGATGGTCCAACCACAGGATGACTCTGCATCACTGGATGTTTCTGACATTTCTGTCAGGTGTAGAAGTACACAACCGTATAGACCGTATGTTTCTGGTTAAAAGGTGAAGTGTGGGGGAGGTTAGTGTGTCTGAAGATGCATCCAATTTGTACACATATCAGGTAAAACATTTTGACTCAATCCTAACGGTAAAATCTGTCACTAAACTTGGGCAAAAACAGCTGTGACGCTGGGTTAATAAATTAAATTAATGAACAATCATCCAGATCAAGTAAAATAAAAAAAATTGATAAAAAAAATCTGCCAAAACAACAAGGTTGAATAGCATGATTTTACATAGAAGTGAAATAAATAAATAAAAATAAATACTCACTGGTAGCCATAGCTCAAATGTGTGCATTATATTTATGATAGAAATGTTGATAAGGCAGAGGAAGTAAAAACAGCTGAAGTCAACCAGTGCATTTGCCTATCACAGAAATAATCTGAGCTAAGGGCTAACTCACATAAAGCACTTTTTCATAATATCATAATACTGCAACACATGAGGCATGTGAGTGCTTTAGATGTCCCACATAGTCTGTTCCAGACCTGTTCGACAGCAGAATGTTTGACTTGCTGAGACAGAAATCTCTCAGGTTGAATTGGGATAATGAAAAAGATCCCCTTTAGCTGTACTGACTTTTTTGTGGCTTTGTAGGGACTGACTCACAGTAATGCCTACAAAATTAAACTGAGCCAGTCTTACAGTTTAATTTGTCATGTCAGGTTAAGTCCAATTCATGACTGTGCACACAAGCTGAACAAGACAAAACACAGAACAAGCTGTAGTATATGGGTCACTTACATGGTCAGAGTAAAAGACTGCCTTCTCACATTCACATGAGTAGCTCAGGTTTGTTTTGAACATGTTTGTGTTATGTACAGATTAGGTTAAGACAAAAAGTAGATTAGATTAATTATTGTAAACAGGTGGAGTACAGAAAACGTGAGTCAAATGTTGAATGTTTTTCCTACTTAGGCTACTATTTACTACAGTGTGTTCACTTTCAGAGCAAATCCTTACTGTGTCGTGACCACACTTTAACTGTAGTCTATTTGTTGGCCCTACTTTTATACCACTTCCTTCCTCGTAACACCAGTGTAGGTTACATTTGTCCTAATGTCATTCCGTACCTGCCTGTTCTTAAAATGTTTTAAGGTTTAAATGGCCATGCATAATCGTGATATAATACTCTGAAACATCTGTGGTGATGCTGATCATTCTTTTTCCATTCAACAGCCAAAATAAATGTGCATCAAATAAATAAAGAGGTAGTTTAAACAGCGGCCTCCAGCGGTGGTAGGCCGCAGTTACAGCTACACAGATGATGCAAACTCCCACGGCCTGATGGTGAATAAAGCCAACATTAGCTTCAACCTCCAAGACAGCATGCTCAACAGTGGCGCTGATAACTGTAGCTAACTTTAACGTCGTGTCTTAATCCTAATTACAGACATTTAGCGGCGGTTTCAATTTAACTTAACTAATTTAACGCCAGCTCTCAAAGCATCATGGGACCATTTAAACCGAGCTGTACCGAAACATTAACTGCCTTTTACCCCGCTACGTTTCCAAAAAATCGAAATAAATAGCCGAACTCACCAGTGTTTAACAACACAGCTGTTTGCAACCACCTCTGCAATTATTACAGAATGCCGTAGCCGGAGCTAAGTTATCCGTTAACAACACAGCGATGCTTCTGAGACTTCATGGGAAATGTAGTTTAAAATTGTGGAAGCGGGAATCAACCACAAAGGAAGTGGTCGATGATTTGAAACTACATTACCCAAACGGCAACGCGGTAGTCAAGCAGGCTGAGTAAGTAAAGGGTGGTGCGTGGTAACAACCTGTGTTTTCGAAAAAACATAAACAAGGAAGCGTGACAAAGATCACCACCCATAAAAATAAAGCAAACGAGTTAACGTTTGGCTTTTTGACACGTAAAAGCTTATATATGATCAGAAAGTGCAATTCGTGGACTGAAAATGTGTATAACGAAAAAATGTTTCTGTTTATAGACTGGTAGGTGGAGTTTAGAAACTATTTTTTTTACCAGTTAAAGTGACTATAAAAGAAATCTGTTTGATGGAAACTTACCTATCACCAAAAGTCATACGTGTCAAATTAGTGTAATTATCAGCCAAATTAATGTGATATAAAACAAACAAAATATATAAGGATATTAATACTGCAGCATTTTGTTTTATGTCCTTTGTCAAGATTCTGTCAAAATGAAAATGAAAAGCAAATCAAGGTCAGTATTTTACACAAAACTATTGATGCCATGTTTTTTATTATCATTATTATCATTAATAATAATTAATTTTAATTATGTAACTCTGGACTGTACTTTGACTGCTTTCTAACAGGTTATAGACTGCCCCACAAGAAGCAATAGGACGCTTGCCCTACTGTATGTTAATGTGAAGGATGCATCCAGAGTCACACCCCTCTCCCCTGCAGGGAAGTCTAACCACAACCTGATCCATCTTCAGCCACAGTACACCCCCCTGGTCTAGATGCAGTCAATAACCACTCACTTCACCAGGAGGTGGTCCCCTGAAATAGAAGAGGCCCTGAGAGACTGCTATAGCACTACAGAGTGGGACGAGCTGATCAACCCACAAGGGGAGGACATAGAGGGGCTGACCCAGTGTCTGACTGACTACCTTAACCTCTGTGTGGACATCGTCTCCCCTATCAAGACCATCCACTGTCACCTTAACAATAAACCATGGGTAACACAGGAAGTGAAAGCTGTCCTAAACAGGAAGAAGGCCGTCTTCAGGAGCAGAGACAGGGAGGTGATGAAGGCAGCACAGCAGGAGGTGAAACACTGCTTGAAGGAAGCAAAGGACTGCTACAGAAGATAAGTGGAGCAGAAGCTGAATGAAAACAACATGAGGGAGGTCTGGGAAGGTGTGATCCCTGTCACAGGCTACAACACAAAGACCAGAGCGGTGGGGGGGGGGCACTGGAGAAGACAAACGAACTAAACAACTTCTTCCACTGACCCCCACACCCTCTTCCTCACTGTAGGCTTCACCCCCTCCTGCCTAAGCACACCTCTCCCCAGACAGTTCCCTTCTCTCATTCAACACAACCCCCTCCTTACATCACTGTGGACCAGGTCACAGGACAGCTAAGGAAAGTCTACCCCAGGAAAGCAGCAGGCCTGGACAGGGTGTGTCCCAGGGTACTGAAGTGCTGTGCTGCTGAACTGGAGGAACAGGAGCAACATGCCTTCAACCTAAGCCTGCAGCGGGGTAGAGTGCCCACCTCCTGGAAGACATCCTGTATCGTTCCAGTTCCTAAGAAGAACCGGCCCAGGAAGCTTAACGACTACCGACCAGTGTCACTCACTTCACATCTGATGAAGACACTGGAGCGGCTCATCCTCATCCTCCTCAGACCCCAGGTGCAACACGCCCAGGACTGTCTGCAGTTTGCACACAGGGCGGGTATTGGTGTGGAGGGTGCCATCCTCTACTTGCTACACCAAACCCACTCGCACCTGGATAAAGGGGCTGGTGGGGTGAGGATTCTATTCCTGGACTTCTTAAGTGCCTTTAACACCAACAAACCCCCTCTGCTTTAGGACAAACTGAACAGGATGTGACTGGACGCCTTCCTGGTCACTTGAATTTCCAGGTACCTCACACTGGTCACAGTCCATCAGACAGAGGGACACCACATCGGACACTGTGATCAGCAGCACCGGAGCACCCCAGGGCACAGTGCTGGCCCCCTCTTCTCTTCACCCTGTTTACTACGGACTTCTGCTACAACTCTGAGCTGCACCACATCAAGAAGTTTGCTGATGATACAGCCATCGACGGTGCATCAGGGATGACAGAGAGAAGGATTACAGGAACCTGATGAGGGACTTCACTGTCTGGAGCCACATAAACCACCTGCAGCTGAACACCTCTGTTTGTTAGGTAGCACACTTAATTTCACTTAAGTTTTACAAAATAGAATTAACTTTAAGTACAGTTTAAATGTTGGTAATAAAAACAATATAGAATTTAAAAATAAATGCGGAGGAAAAAAACAGATGAGTTGATTTTTTTTTTTTTACATTTTATTTGAACTGAAAATCAGACTTTCATAATTAATCATTTTCTAAAAACTCTCCTAAACATTTTTGGCCAAAAAAAAAAAGAACAACTTGCAAGTAATCTTCATGACAGACAAACAGATAAAATATAAACCATGAACAGAAATTATAATAATTACAAAAGGTACATTCAATTTTCAAGAAACCTGCTTCCTCCTCTGAGGCTGCGAGTCGCCCTGAGTTTCACTGTAAATGACTCGCAGCACTCCCACACCACGGCTAAAGCCACGGTGTTTAACACAACATGACCGCAAAAGGCCTGGTCTGCAAATGAACAGGTAGGTTCATATGCAGACCAGGCTTTCTGTTTAACTCTTTAAATTCACATGCTTGGACAATGTAACATAATTCATGAGATGGAAAAACAATTGGACATCAACATCAGGTGTCCCTTTTATGAACATTTTAGACATTAATTATGGATTCAGCACAAGTACAAGATAATAACATGATCTGAAGCAGCAACTGTGTACCTGTGTGATTCATAAAAGACCTAAATCAGAACCTGAAAGTTTTTTATGATTATATTATTTTTTGTTATTACAGATATTATTATTATTACATTAAAACATGAACTGTTAACTGGGAGTTGAAGACATTAGATGACAGAGCTTTGACTTTCAGATTCTGGTTTGGTTCCTTTAAAGCACTTGATAAAACAAACAGGATGGTATAAAACACCACTCATGCAGCTGTACACCAACAGCAAATGTGTGGCATCAAAATAAAACACGGGTATATAAATTCAAGTTAGAATGGAAAAAATGATTCTCCTGCTTCTAGTTTCCTGACACACCTGAAACACAACTCCACTGAATCAATTGTCCATTTTATCTTGAGGCACAACAGTTTAAAAAAGATGAAATGGTGAATTTGTGGGAATAAATGATCATTCAGACACACAGTAAACCATTTTGACCCTTAAAAACATACTGCATTACGTAGTGAAATAACGGCATCGGTATGAAAACACAGAAAATGACAACATCTCAACCTGCCAACATGCAGTGGTGACTTTAAATCTTTGGTTTAAACTGTTTGCTTTTCAAAAGAAAGTTAAACTGATTGTGTCACTCATTTTTTCCAATGTTCACCTGATTGAATCCTCTGCATAATCCTCTGATTAAATACACAGCCATGTGAAAATATTTGCGCACCTACTAGTATTTTTCTACATCATCATAACATTTCAATACTGCATCATTTCAGTTTGTGTGGAGATAAAGAAAGTTATAGCAGTAAATAATGTCAAAAACAATCACATTTATCTTCAATGATTGGAAACACTGTGGAATAATTTTTTTTTAAATATATATTCATATGAAAAAATCTCTAGGGGTGTTTGTTTCCACATGGCTGCACTGTTGCCAAACAGATTACTAATCAATATAATATATTGCATTATCATCTCTTATAATATTCGCCTACAATGTACAAACATCTATTTGCAACAGTATTGGAGGAAATCTGCAACAGGATAATTTGGTTTTTTGTGCATATACTTGATTACAAATTGTCACTCCATCCCCGTTAAGCACCTGAATCCTGCTGGTGCTTGGTCAGAGTTAACCCGCTGCTCTCTCACTTCATCTGATTGCGGGTCAAGGCCACTAATGTGCAAGGCTTCGCTTGATGAGCAGCACCTCACCCCAACTCCACAGCCGCCATTTATCTTTGGTCTAATGGGTTTGATTATTTCACATTCCTCAGTAACCCTCTGCCAGAGATTAAATGAGAATCTAAAATAAACTTAGGAAGCAAACCACTCTTTGGACAATAATATTGGTCACCACTGCACGTTGGCTGATAATACAAAACTACTCGGCAGACAAGTGCTAATCTTAATCTACTCTACAGCAAAACAAACTACGTGGGACAGAAATAACTACAAAGTGTACTCAGTAGTACATATTCTCTAACAAAAATATAGTTTTTATGAAGGAAAATGGTGTTCATTCAATTCTTCACTTTCTCTGATTAAAACACTTCCATTGCTTCTTCTACAATCACTACAAATTTTGTGTCACATCCTCACATGGAGCGTCTCCCTCAGAGATGATTTAAGCTTTGGTTCAAGCATCTGAGGGATGCCTCCCACAATAAGGCCAACTATAAAGCTTTTCTTTACCGACATGCCCCTACAAGCACTTCTGGTGTATTTTAACATGAATTAAAAAGGACGAACCTGCTGCAAAAACAGAGCTCATAGGACCTGAGGAGAAACTACAGATGAGGTTTACATCTGCGGTGAGGGCATCACAATCATCTGAGCTACTGGCACACGACGTCAAAGATACATTCATAGCATTATCTACTAGGCAATTACATACTACAGCTGTTTAGTACTGAGAAAATACCCTGTCAATTCACCATGTAACACTACATGACATTTCAAATGTACTAAACCTTGTTCCCTGAGTTTAGGAAAACAATAAGACAAAAAATAAGTTCTTAAATGAGGTAGTATAAAACAGGAAGAGCAAGGGCAGCTGCACATCAACAAACGGTACAAAATAAAAGCAGACATTCATTACTTTACTCACCATTACTCAATAATGGAAATAATTAACAAAAACAATTCTATTAATACTGGCTCATTCCCTTTGCGACGTCTGAAGGGATAAATTACTAACTGTATGTGTGTCTTACATCCTTTAGTCAATACAACGTTTGGAGCAAGAAAAGAACTGCATAACTTTAAGCTGCAGCGCCCTTACCATCCAGTAAATGAGAACAAAGTAAGAGAAAAGTCATCAGGAAGTATCAAATGTTATGTAAGTTAAGTAACTCATCACATAACGTAGGTATAAGTAGTAATTAAATATACAGTGGAAGATTTGCCTTGAGGCAAATCGAGGTAGATAATCAGCAAAAAGGGACTTCCCTTTCGCTCCAGTGATAAACTCTCTTAAATAATGTCAAAAACTTCACATTTTTGACAATTTTTGTAACATTCATGGTGGGTGAGATTTCTTTTTGACAAAAACATAGTGACAAATAAAGGTAAAAGGGTAGAAAAAAAACTCAAAGAAAAAGAAGTAAAACAAATCAAAAACTTTCCCTGCCAACATCTAACATGGTAACTGTTCACTTCTCTCATATTCACACGTCACTCTCATACTGATATTCAGTTAGGCAGCATATTTACAACAGAAAATTAGTCAAATAATCACATCCTTCAGAGAATATCTGCATCTGTCCTCAAATGTATTTACTGGCGTTTTTCTACCACATAGAACTGACTTTATTTGACTGGTACTGGTACTTGTGTTGGTACTGCAGATACAGTTTTGTGTGAAACTGCCTTCAGGATAATATAGATCAAAATTGTGTTTCCCTTTTTCACATTGAAATGTAGTAATTTGTTTAAAGACAGGCTGGGGGGGCATGACAAAATGCTAGAGAAAAAAGAATTAGAAAAGCACAGAGTGCAGAACTCCAGCAGTATTATACATTGAAATGGAACCATTTCTATCAAAACTGGCCTCATCTCCCAATAGTAAAGTATCCTCATCAGTTGTTGCTTTTGTCGTTCTGGACATTCTGTGAAAATGTTGTTGAAATCTGTCAATAACTTGTAAGTTATGTTGCAAACCTACAGATAAACTATCAAACCTAAATGATTACATAACCTCCACTGGTGCAGATGATGAAATGATGCTATGATGTTAAGAATTCTCTCAAATCAATCAGTCACCTTTAGGTCCTGCCTACACTGACAAGGATCCGTTACAGAACAGTATCAGAAATCACTTATTTTTATTACTCACAATCTTTATCTGATAAAAAACTAAAAGGGCAACTTCAGGACTATGAGGTGGAAGAACACCATACCCTCTTGAGACCCAGCAATGCATCTTTGTCCCAAATCTTTACAGCTAAAATAAAAATGCTCTCCACTGCAAAGAACATTCCGTAAAAAATAATTTAAAAATGTATTTGAAAAAAATGTTTATGCCATTTCTAATCAACGCAATACTTTGATGTAGAAAAGCCACACTTTTACTTTTCTGGGTCTCAGGACCCAGAGTATTATATTCTGACAGATGATTATGGGTTTTCAATACCAGCTACATTATTCACCTTTTTGTATCCTGATTGGAAAATGGTGTAAATAAACAACACAATTAATCAAAAATAAGTCTTCAACCTGAATGAAGTGACTTTTTGATTTTGTTGTAAATATACTGCCATCTTCACACACACACACACACACACACACACACACACACACACACACACACATAGAGAGAAAGTGCAGACAGGACTCAATAGACTTCAACTTCAGGCTCAGTCTGTCTTTCCTCCATCACTTCGTTAAGACGTTCAGCGGGGCAGCCACAGTCCAAGCCTTCGCCGTCCGCCTCTGCCAGAGACGGTGGACGGCTGCCAGGACCGGAGGACAAGTTGGTGAGCTCAGTCTCATCATGAGAGTAGCGTCCAGAGTCTCCAGTTCCATGGCTGCCCTCGCTGTTGGATGAGCCTTCGGTGTCACCAGGGCGTCCCAGCAGAGCCTGTAGAGAGGTGGGCTGGTCTGGAGAAGCGGACAGTTCATCCTGGTATGTCAGCACTGTGTTTCCGGGCTGGAAGGAGGCGGTACCATGTCTCATGTTCTGCAACCCAGGATAACAGTTTATATGTGACAGTTATATTGGTGCAGACATCTTATGAATTATTTCTTTTTTTTTTTTTTAGTTACAGTTACTGTGCAGTTTCTACTTTATCACACTTACCTGCACTGCTTTATTGTTCTTTTTTGTATTCCTGCTAAAGGAGAACCATTTTTTCTTCTTCTCAGCATTGGGCTGAACAGGACCAAGACAGTTGATAATGAGATTTGTTCCACCCTAAAAATAAAAGAAAATCAACCAACCGGTCCTTCATGTGGCTTTTTAAATAATTAAATATCTGTACTTGGTGATACTAATATAATAGAGATAGGGATAGTTCACAGTAACTTAACTCTTTTAGAACTTTTAGAAAATAAAAAGGTCTTTGTTGGTTGTATTAGAAAAACAGTCTCTCACAGATGTGTGAAATACCTTGGCATCAATGAATTGATTTTGACTCATCATGGGTACAGTCACATCAGTGTTCTCAGCTTGTCTCCCTGAGCTCAGGCTTCCTGTAGTCGAGGGAGATGTGTTCACTCCCTGTCTGTACATTTTAACAGTGGAGGATTTCCTGAAGGGAAATGCACAAGCATCACTACTGATACTGGAGTCTTATAGATCATGGTGGATGAATATCAGGTTGTGGTTAAAACAAAAACAAAAGACCAGTAAGCAGTGTATGTGTTTATTTTCAGAAACACTGACACTAACCTGTTCTTCCCTCTGCAGACAATGACAAAAGCACAGATGATGATGCAGATGAGTGCGATACAGACTCCAACAGTGATCCCCGTCATTGACTTTTGGTCCAAGTGGTAGAAACCATCAGAAAATACTGCAAAGACATGGGACACTTTCAGTTGATCCGTTTCAAAATGCAACATTTTAACAATAACCATCTTCATCAAGTTTAAATGCTTATGTTACCCACCTGTCGAACCGTGGGAAAGCTGGGGATTGTGAGCGGAGAGATCTGCTCGTACCGTCAGCTCCACCGTGTGAGAAAAAGGCCCATCACCCATGCTGTTTGAAGCAGAAACTTTGACCAAATAAACTTGGCCAGTCTTCAGCTTCTCCAGTAGCGCCATGGTGATGCTCCCTGTGAGTAACATACAGTCTGATCTTTAAGTATATTTAGTTTTAAGGCAACTGTTTTAAGATGACTAAACCAAAATGAGATGAAATTACAAAACTAGAAAAGCACCCCCCTTTCACTTCTGTGAGCAGTGGTATGCCCCAACCAACTGAATGAAAGTCACCCCCACACCCCCACATACGTCGACTGATCACCACCAAACTTTAATCATATGTTCTTTGTGCCAGAATCAACATTTCATTAAAATTTCAGCCAAATCCATCCATAACTTTTGAGTTATCTTGCTACGAAACACATACGTAACAATAATTTGTTCCTTGTGCCAGTATCAAAATTTCATGAACATTTCAGCCCAATCCATCCATAATTTTTTGACTTATGTTGCACACAGACAAACAAACAGATAAACACTGACAAAAACACAACGCCGGTGTTCTCGTGTGTCCATTTTTAGCCCTGCTATTGTTCATATGACCTTTAAAGGACAGAATTTTGTGACGTAGTGACAGACAAACTCTAAAACAATCCTTGAGAGCAGAGGGTCTTTGTGAGAGGGTCGGGGTCAGAGATCAGGGTTATACACATTCCCTGATCTGGTATCTCCCGGTCCCTGCACAAACTGGAGGGGGGTGGGTGATCAGTCGTTGGTAAGAGGGTGTTGGGCTGCAGGGCCTTTGTGAACAGCTTCACTTTTGACCCTTCGCCAGCATCAAGAGGCAGAATTGTATTTCCTAGGGTCATTGTCTCTTAAAACACCTTCCAAGTTACTTCTTACATATAAACACCTTTAAAAGTTGAGTTGAAATATGCTGATTTCTACTTTATTCTGTAAATCGTATACCTCGTCATTACTTCTAATTATACAAACTCACACTAGTCTATTGTACATTTTAACTTAATCATGGAAAAAGTTAATTTCCAATAAATTGTCAAATGTGTTGTACTTCTACACTGGCTCATGAATATACAGCATTGGAAACAATTATTAGGCTTCCTGTATTTTCTGTAGCAATTAAATCAAACACCCATTATACAGTACATTAAACATAATTATTCTATATTCTCTACTTTCTGTTATTTCTAGGTTATTTTTCAAATTCAGAGGTTTTGGCCATGTTTTTTTCTGTGTGTGTTATTCATTTAAATACAGCCTTGTACGTCATTTAATTTGTAATGCAGTCACTTCATAACATCTTGTTTCGCTGGATTTCTGCCTTATATTCACACAAAACTGTATATATCCAGGCATATATGTTCAAATTGCACATTTACAATATGATTTAGAAACAAATATTATATAATATTTTTCCTTTTCTGAGATGTTCAGATATGTTTGTGTGTGAGTCAGAGTATTAAGTAGGTAGGTTAATATGTATTAAACCTCAAACAAAAGCAGGGAGCTCCACCTGTCTGACACCATTCAGAGACCACAATGAGAGGACAGTTAAGTTAGAGGACAGAATGAGTTACAGATTTCCAATGGAGACCCCCCCCGTCATACACACACACACCCCCCTGTGGACCAGTATCACCTGCTTTTGTGTTCTTGCCTTACCTTCTCTTTGCAGCACTTGCCATTCCCCTGCTATCCAGTCCTTTCTGGAGGCATACAGGATGGTGTAATGTGTCACTGCGATGTTGGGCTCATCTGGGGTTTTCCATGACACTAGCGCTGTGTCTTCTTCAATCAAAGTCACTTTCACGTTGGAAGGAGGCAGTGTGGGAGCTAGATGAGGATCAATTCAAGGATTAAGTCACATAAAATCCGCCACTGAAACATAATATAAAATATATTTCCTCTCACATGACAATTAATGTTTAATTATTTCACAACTACCGTCAGGAAAAGTGGTCTGATAGACGACTGGGCTCCAGGGGCTTGACAGCTGGTCAATATGAAGGCGAATGGCAAATTCATATTTTGTATTGGCCTCCAGATCTCGCACCATGAGATTCTGCTCGTTCCTGTGGAAAAGAAAGCCATAACAACAGGTTATGTTCATTGAATAATTTTTTTATATATATATAAATGTTTGGCTGTAATTGGCATACAATGGTTTTTATTCCTGGTGCAATTCTTTGCTATTTATATTTACAAAATTTTATGGTCTATATCCAGTGTGGCTTGTTTGCCTTGTGATTATTTTTATTTTAATGAGTCATTTATTCATTACCATCTTTTTTCCTCTTGGGACACAAGTTTACAAAAAGGAATATTAAAGTGCAATAATTTCTGACACAGTTAAAGCAGTGTCAGAAGATCTCAGTTTTACATCTTGCTGTATCATTACTCCATTAAGAAATAGCAGAGTTATGTTTTTGTCAGTGTTTATCTGTTTGTCTGTGTGCAACATAACTAAAAAAAGTTATGAACAGTTTGGCTGAAATTTTCAGGAAATATTCATATAAAGGACAAGTGATAAACATTTGGTGGTGATCAGTGGAGGGGAAGGCAGACACATGTCTTTCAGGAGGGGGATTGATCTGCTTTGGTGGAGTCTGGTTATGGGGCGTTTAATCCAGAATGGCATCTTTTATTTTTCCATTATTTTTATCTTGTCAAATATCTAACCATTCCTCTGTATTTCAGATATAGGTAAACATTTATAGAGAATACTATTTCTATATTTTAATTCAGAAAATCCATTCACATATAATAATACTATTATTTGTACCAACCCAATAAACAACAAAGAGCTCAATGAAACTATTTTTAGCAAGAAGTATGGGAAGGGTAGATTTCCTGAGAAATTCTTTTAATTTTGGGAGGGTTTGCTTGTGTAAAACATTACCAAGCAATGCATGATATGGAATCTGAGATAAAATGGTTGAAAATTGTTCTGTTCAAATATGTCTTTTTTTATTCTGTTAATCTACAAACTTTATAAGGTGGCATTTTTAGGGAGAGGGAGCATCAAGATATTTGGGGATGAAATGAATCTTTAATAACAAGGTCTTGTCCAGCAGAGGGTGGTATAGAGCTGGCAGTGACGAGTGTAAACTTTCTCCAACAGGCATTGGGAAGTGTTAGAAAGTATTGTGTAAGAGAGTAATGAGTAATTGATGTAGTACTGCTGAGTGTAACATCAGCTGCTGTTTTAACATTAAATTGTCAACTTGAAAATATGGTGTCAAGATGTGAACACTGTCATGAGCACTAGACATAATACACTGCACTGCAAAAAAACATGAAATTTACATGTGTTCAACACCTGGTTTCACTTTCCTTCACACCCGCTTTTCCAAACAGGAAAGGATCACAGGCGCCACAAATGTAAGAAGTGTAAAGTTGTTATGTATTAAGAAGAGGTTCTCACGTCTGGAGGTAGAGCACCAGAGAGGCGTTCTGCAGGCCCACTGGGTTACAGCGGACGGTGTAGTTGACTGCGTGGCTGGATGTAAAAGCTGGTCGGCCCCAGTGCAGAAACACAGCAGTTGAACTGTTGGTCTTGGCGTAGACATTGTGTGGAGGAGGTGGAGGGGGCACCAGGCGATCTCGAACCGCTGAACAATACACAATCAATTTGTATTTTAGATTTTAGTAAAACTGTAACATTACCAATCACATCAAAATTAATGTGTTTGAGGGACCTACAGACACATCCAGGGGTGCTGATAGTCTGATCTGCCTGATAACCATCTCCAACAAAATTGTATGCCAGAAGCTTCACATGGTACTTCTTCCTGGGGTCTGCATTAAAACACATCACAGAAATGAAAAATAACAGTCTCTACCCGTTCATAAAAACAAGCCAGATGAGAGTTTGATTTCTTTCGACCAACAGGAAGCAGGAAGATAGATGAAAGAGATGTGAACTGTGTGGGTGTGGGGTTACTGGGGGTTACTGGTTTGGTGTTGTGGTGGGAACAAGAGGTGAGGCAGGAGAACAGATGCTCAGTACTGTGAGTTCTTTGGTCAGTTTCTGCAGCGCTCAGGGCTGCAGCACAGAGGAACTCTACTATCCATCAACCTGTCAGCCCGTCTTTTTGCTGCAAATCAGAAAGACCTTTTCTCCTGCTGGTCAGTGGTCAGCAGCCACTCCTATTCAGGTCCAGAAACTGGGGGTTAAATCAATGGGAAAAAATCCCCTGAGAAAGAGGACGTTGCTGATAGTCAACAGCAGTTGGTCGCCTCAGTGACCCTGAAGACCCTCTACCCAACAAAAGCCAGCTGACCAAGTGTCCCTTTTACCCTAAAAGACAATGATTAGGGACTGATCTATCCATAGAACATCAGTATTTTCTGATCACAAATACAGAATTTTCTGCTGTCAAACTTTCTAATGGTCTACTGCCTGGTATTTCTAAACACATAACTTTAAATGCAAACAGTCAACTGTTTGTGTTGATAAATACCATATTAACTATTACACTCAAGTCTGATAAATTAAAGTACTGAAATGTCACCTCAAATATGGAAATAATTGAGCACCAATAAGATGTCAACACTTTTCTTTTTTTTTCTCCAGTTCTCCAGAAAACAACACCTCTGTGTTGTGAAACACAAGAGTAAGACCACAGGAGATCAATTTGAGTGTGTGGGGGTAAGATGCATCTAAAAGGGGTGGAGTCGTGATTTGCTCCCCCACTCAGGCCTGAAGAGTTTCACTGGAGCCAGACTAAGACCGGCAGGTCAAACCGAGATAAAACTCTGAAAGAATCTGAGGTCATGGGTGTGAAATATGAGATGAGCCTCTTTTTTTCTCAGTGATTCATCCTGCCCACACCTAAATGACAAAGTGCAAGGACAATTGGAACGAAGAAAAAAAACAACGTTAGGTTTGATAATTACATAAAAACATAAACTGTTGAGCTTGTGTAAGAGTTAATAGTGTGTCGAGATTAAGAGGATAACGAATGACTTCTTTTTCTGATTGCATGATGTGACTGAAAATAGTAGGTCAGGGATAGTTTTGTCCACCGCCATCCAGAGTTTCTGCTGTTTTCTATCCCTCAACATCCACCTCTAAAGAGAAGCACGCATATCCTATGCACCTCTACACAACTCTGCAACACAATGAGACTGCCGTAATTATGCGAGAGAGGAGCTCAGAGTGGGGGGAAGTTGTGACATCTGGGCCACGACCTTTGACATGGAATCTGGGCAAGCTAAATCCTGCAAAAGGAGGGGTTATAGGGCTCTTTCTGAGGGGGGAGGGTCAAGCAGAGGAAGTGAGTGGAAAAACAGGGAAACACACATGAATTAATATAAAATGCCACTTAATATGTGATGGCACAGAGTTGTTGATAATCAACAGGTAGGTTTGTACCACCTCACAATGAACCATAGCTCATATTCATTAAACATTCATGAAACTGAAATGATGGCTTATTACAGGACATCCAGCTATAACATGAACACAAAATAACTAGGATGTTACATAACACAGCACTTAAAAATGTACTAACCTGGCACACAAGCTTAATTACAGCTAAGAAAACGTAGTGCATTATTTCACTACTTTGTCTTAAAAAAAGGCCCTGTTCCGTGTTGTTTAATATATTGATTTGAACGATTGATTAGTGAATTATTCATCTACTTTTCCCCCAGTGCCTTTGTATTCATTCGATTCAAAAATCAAGCACAAAACACACTACATGCTGTATATATTCTTAGAGTGCTGTATTTTGCTTTAGATGCTGTTCCTTGAGTGAGCACATTCCTCTGTCCCTCCCACTGGGACAAATCTCACATGGCTTTAGTCCCATAAATTATGCTGTTTGTATTAAAGGGCATATTTGAGCCATTTGTGGTCACCCTTTTTTTTTTACAGCCAAAATGCAGATCCTGTTGGCCCCTGAGGTTTTGTTCTGCCCTGCCAAAGGCCCCCCAGGCTGCAGCAAACCAGGCTTGAACAGGGGCTGTAAATGTCAACTCCCTCATGAACCCTCACACCAGCATCTATCATCTCTGCCTCTCCTCCCCCCGTTCCTCTCTTTACCACAAATCAACACAAAGACTCACATTGACACACACATACACAAGAAGGTACAAAATGGCCTTTTAAATAACGGACAAATACTTGTCTAGTTTTTTCACTAAACTTGCTCTTTCTCATGTTCAATCAAAGGACTGCGTATAAGGTGAGATGGCCTGTAGCTGAAAGAAATGCACACAGCAACATGTCATGCCAACAGGTATGAAATGTTATTTATGCCTGAAAGATGGTTACATGTTCTTCTCTTAGGACAAGTAAAGAATAGGTCATTTTGCCAACCATTTCTCTAGAACTGGAACCTTAACCTCAAACATATTCCTATATCTCAAGATGCACTTTCAATCGCTTAGATCTTTGTAAGTGATAATAATTCAGTAGTTGACTCAGAGCATGACCTTCTCCAGCTAAACACAGTGCTGAATCAGCAACAGTGTGTTACACCGTAGCTTCACTTACTGTACTTTAGAAATCAATGCTATTGGTGACAGAGAATGGCTGGTGTGTACACAACACAACAGCCATTTACATTCATTTACAGTGTGGGGTGATTTAATTTGCAAAGATCCCATGCTGACGAAAATCAATATCGTGTTTGGTTTCTCTACGACCATGCAGGCACTTAGAGAAGCTTTAATGTGAAGTTACAAAAGTAAAGAACTGCAAATGGAAAGATAAAGCTATTAACAATCTCATTAAATATATAAACTGTTGCAGGAAGGAGGACTTATTTTCCAGCACAGAAAGGAGTATGAGTTACAAAAAAAACTGCAGGGTATAGATAAACCAATACCCAGTCCAATTTGTCATTTAGACCACCCTATAGAAAACAAGGGTTGTTGTAAAGATAATCATTGTATGTAATTACAAGTCATCACTTCTGCCATTGATCAAAGACCTTCTAAAATGCAGAGTATTTGCTATATGGTACATATGTGAAATATGTACCTTCAGTTTGATGGTTAATTACACCTTTACTATTTGCAATATTTTTTTTTAGCACTTAAGTATGATCTAAACCTTATTTTGTGTGTGTCTTTGGCATGTCTGACATGTACCTTTGCCAAAGAAAGAGTCATCTCTTCAAGGGCAAAGGATAATTTGTGAGTTAAATTCCCCACATCACAGAAGGATTTTCTCTGTAGCAAGGTGTTGTCACACTGAAGGTCAAACGCTGCACTTTTACACTTCCCATTTATGCACTATGCCACAGCTAATCCATGACAGAAGATGGCAGAACTGCAAGATAGTGAGCTCATAAGACAGTCACATTGTTTGGCTTGTAGCTCAGGCTGCATTTCCTTTGAGCCTCGGCTAATAAACTATCTTTGTGGCTCTCCAAGCCAAACACAATGTGAGTCTTTGATGTCAGTGTTCCTCCAGCAACAGTCATAAAACACATAATAAATCTCCTTCCACAAAACAGCTTCCTTCTCCTCAAAACACAATCCTTCAAAGCTCATTCATCAAAGAGGAAACAAAGAGATAATTCATGTTTTTCAGCTCTAAGTGTATTCATGATGTTGCTAATTTAGATTTTTTTTTAAAAGCGAAATCTGTAGCTGTGTTCTTCCTCCTGGACCATTTATTCAAGAATTCAAGTAATTTGATATATCAAATGGTAAAGTGTAAAAAATACCTTTACATGTACTGACTAATTAAACATAATTTTGTTACTTATAAATAATAACTAGAATAATGTGATTTGACTATTATCAGTAGTAACATTCTGTAGAATCAGAAGTATTCCACATTTTTAAAGTATCTGTATAGTATCACTTGCTTTTAAGTAGTGTCATGTTTTCCCTTGAATCAAATATCTGCAGCTGACTTGACACCTTTAGTAATTTATAGTGCCTCCTCATCTTTCTCTCTTTCTGATCCCGTTCAAGCTCTCTGATTTACAAGTCAGCTGCTGACCACCTGGTTGACACCCTCTGGCCACAGATGGTCAGATGTCCACTACATTGGCCTGAGACCTTTTTTCCTCTCACAAACAAAAAAAAAGCCTAAATGAATCTGACCTAAAGGCCAGCAGAGCTGTGATATGTCCACAATGCCATCCAGCAGCTGGTGAAAAGACACACAGTGAACTCTAGCAGAGGTTGGGATTCATGGTAGTGGGATGTGCTGCTGTTCTCTTCTACGTCTGATCCTCCTCTACTTGACGCACAATGAGCCTTAAATTAATAATCAGCCATCAGCAACAGTGTCAATAGATCCAATGCCTTATTTCTAACATGTAAATTATCTTTTTTTAAAGGTTTCTATCTACATTGAGGGTTTGTGGAAGATTCAAGGCCTTTAAGACAAATGATGGCGATAGTGTAAAACATGTCATAAAAATCACTGTGTTGTGACTATTATTGTGGAAGTAAGCAAATAAAACACTCTTGGCAACTTCTCCTTGTTGTTCCTAAAACAAATAAAATTAAAAAACACTTTCTCAGTGCGGGCACCTCAACTGTAGAATGACTTCCCCACCCATGTCAAAATGGCTTCTTCTCTGGGAACTTTAAAATTGGGCTTAAAGTTAATTTTTATTCCTTGACATTTAACCCAGTATGACAATTCTGTGGTCTTGGTTCTGTCTTCTACTGTCTTTTTTTATGTATTTTGTGCTGTACACCACTTTGGCAACAATTCTTGTGCTTTTTTAAATGTGCAATATAAAAAAAAGTGATTTCAGATAATAATCAATAATCAATAATCAGGTACCAGCACAAAACCAACATAATGTATCATGACATATATTTCAGCTGAAAATTACATTATTGGATTTTAAACTTTTTACAGACCTACAGAAACTCTGAGCATATTGCAGTCATGTTCATTTTTGGGTGCTTACATCCATCTACACGAGGTTATATTGTTGTATCTGATAACCTTCCGAATATTCTCATATGATAAAAGGAACACTTTTCCTAATGCAGCTAATGAAATCAAGCACTTACCGAGGCCTCCGATGGTGTGTGTTTTATCTGACGCTCTGAGGTTAACTGGGGCTCTTTCAGACTGGCTCTCCTCATGGTAGAAAAGTCTGTAACCTTGCACACTAGCTGAATTCCTTGGTCCCAGCTGCCAGCGAGCCAAAATAGTGGTGCAATTTAGGGGTTCCAAATGTAGCTCAGGGGCCAGAGGAACTGTCGAGAGAAAACCATTAGATGTATAATTAGATGGATCACATCAAGACGATTTTGGTCCAAAAGTAAAATGTAAAGTGTGATTGACTATGTTTTGAAAATGCTATACTGTAAGAACAAAAATCACTAATCATAAATCAAGTCAAAAAGGCAGCAACGCATTCTTGTGATGCATTTACTATTTTTTTTTTCTCCAGGAATTTCTTCTTAGAAACCTGTAAACTTTCTATGAAGAAGCTTTTCATGTTTATTTCCAGACCAGAGCTTTCTTTGAAAATCGAACCTGCCATCTGATGCCTTAACGGCTGTTTCACACTCAATACAGAACAGACATAGCAGGGGAAACAGTCAAAAGAGTGATTTCACACATTTTTATTCTAGGAATGAAGGGAATGAAATGTAATAATAAAAGAGTTAAAACCAGAGGACGGTAGAGGAGATTAGCTGGAAAAATGAATCTTCCCCTCCCCCTCCCTGTCCCCCTCCCCCGCCTGAAAGCCTCAGATGTAGCTCTAAACAGCCATATACTCTTTCTCACCCAGAGGCTTGACTCACTCCCTTTATGACCCATGACTGAAACCCTTCCAAGTGACTGACAGTGCAGGGCAGAGGTCACAAAGTAACAATCGCAATGCCTTAACAAGATTATTAGAGGAAGCTCTTCTCATAGTTTCTGTAGAACTAAGGAAATTAATGGTACTTCAGGCCAATAAAGGAACATATTACAATATTTACAAAATCCTTCTCTTTTTTTTTAGATTATACATAATACAAATGATGTTAATGTTTTGTAGGTATTTCTTCTATACTGTTAACCAGGCACAGGACGGTATTCCCATAATATTACCCTGGCCTACAAGAGTGAGTGGTCCACAGCGGGCCACTCTAGCTTTGAGATTGTCAGAGAGTGTATTGGAAGTTCATAGGATATAGGAAGTAGCATAGTTTCTTTCATTTAACCCATTTTACACTTAAGTGGATGGAGAGAGTGTGAAGAGTAAAGAGGAGATGCATTTATCTTTGCTTTTTACACACTGACCATTATCGTAACCAAGTGCCACTATGGATTTGAAACAATCATAGTTTAAAAAATAAATAAATAAATAAATAAATAAATAAATAAATAAATAAAAAATGGAAGCAAAACAAGAGTCAGTATAGCTATTGTTTTCTCTTAGTGAAAAGTGGAATCAAGTTTGATGCTGAACTCAATATTTCTTTTACAATGGTTTTTGACATTGTAAACATTACATATTCATTAAATTACTAAAGTGTTACTATGTTTGCTCACCATTTGCTGATATGCAAATCAAAACAAACAGCATTTTGACCTCTTTTTGACAGTTCAAGACAGATCTCACATGCAGCTACTGATACCACAGACAATTGACTGTGCTCACTGCTTTCTTCCTAAAATTGCTGCTGTATTCTTTAATGTAATGATAAAGCAGTAAAGATCATACAACAGCAAATGCATCACACTTTACATTTCAATGAATGGTAGCTTTAATTTGGTGGAGTCAGCAATGGTTTCTACGGTTACGTTTTAGTTGAAACTATCTTTTGAGTCACAGAACTGCAAATATCAAGGTTGTAGTGGAGTATATTTGTCTTTGTGGCCCAACTGCATTTGACAACAGGTAGAAGACATACAACTTTTCTCCTATGTCGTACCTTGTGCACTGGATGCCTTTGGAGTGCGGTGGGAGGTCCAGGCAGACTGCTCCCCCCACCCCACACTGGTGGCTGCAGCAATACGCAGGAGGTAGATGGTGTCAGGCTGCAGGTTTTTTAGTAGATGCTGAGTCTTCTCTCCAGGTAATTCCACCTGTGAGACTGTATTCTCTGAACTGGTACGATAGGATAAGCGGTAGGCAGAGATTTGTCCACGGCTCAGCTTGTCTGGAAGGGGCTGCCAAGACACCTGGATATCTGTGGGGCTGCGGCTGGTGAGGCTGAGCTCAGGGGCACGGAGGGGAACTATGGACACGAGACAGAAGTATTTTAGAAAGCAGTGAAAGGCCAGAAACACTTTCCTTAAAACAGAAAGTAGACACCTTCTCTCAAGGTCTGCAATTGTGTGAAAAACATGAGGGGAAAATCTAAGAATATCTTCAAGTAGTTTTTAATAAATACATGTCTATCCAGGTTAAGTGGAGTAATCTAAGTTTATAATCATTACAAGCAAAGATTTAATTTACCATCAATTTTATTTAAGGGAATATTTTGTATCTTTTTGAACAGTTAATATTAGATTAACATGTAAGGAAACATTAAACAAAAGGATGAACAAATTGCAGAAAAATTCCCCAGTGGAAGTAAACCTGTACCCAAAATACATACACCTTCCAGTTCACAAACTTTAGTTCCAGGAACTAAAAGGTCCCAGTGATTCCCGACCCTGGTGCACTATCCTGCATGTTTTAGATGTTTCCCTCTTCCAACACACCTGACAGTTATTATCGAGCTCCTGCAAAGTTTGATGACAGGCTGATCATTTGAATCAGGTGTGTTGATAGAGGAATACATCTAAAACATGCAGGATAGTGGTATTTGAGGACCAGGGTTAGGAACCACTGCATTAGACCACTGACCATCTGCTTTACAGAATGACCTTCCATTAAAAATTAGACAAATAATTTTGCTGATATGTTAGAAAGTAATGACTGTTTTACATGTCATTTGTATATTTGTCTATTTTGTTCTTGGTGAAGTCTGTGTGTTTAATTCTCTACTGAAACACTTTTATAAAACTCTAAGTTTCAAAGCCATCACTATCCCTATCTCCCCTTAGCAAGGATGTTTTAAGTGTAAAGTGAAATACTAGAGTCTATATTTAGTTCAGTAAGTTTGTAGTTTGTAAATTAAACATTTAACTTAAACATCATAGTCTGATGTGGCTTCAATGGTCAGACTACTACAGGTCAGATTTTTTTCTATATGCACTGAACACACACCAGCAGGAGGAATATGCATTTAATTGTTGTGCTAACATGTACACACACTATACACATAAATTGAATGTCAATAACAACATAACATCCGGTGAACAAAATGATCTGTTTAATGGAGTCTACAGATTGCACTTCAATAACAGAATTGTGTCTCTGTATTTTTTTTTTATAATTAAATAAGAGGTGGGTTCATCATTCATGACTATCAGTGAGTATGAGCCTTACCATCCTCCAGTGTGTGCTGAAACACATGGTCCGACATGCGACTAGCTCCCATGGGCATGTAGGCCACAACATAGAAAGTATAGTTGCGAGCTGGGTCCAGGTCATCAATAATATAGCGAGTTGTATCATTCCCAATGACAATTTGATATTCCTCATTGTTTAATCCTGAAGGAATGAAAATGACAATTAAATGTCATAATAAAGTAAAATACGTCAAAATAATACATCAGCTCTGATCAGGAAACATATGGATTATACATATTGCTATATAATGATTGATGCTTTTTTATATTCATGATTGCAAGTCTTAATGCTGGGAATCATTTTATTATTTGTTTTTACCTCCGCCAAGGAGGTTATGTTTTTGTTGTCTGGAAGACATCCTGGATCCTGGATAAAATTATTATTATTCTCCATTTACCACAATGTAAAATTTCAAAGTGATCCAAAATCCAGGATCTCTTCCAGGTCACCACCAAAATGTTATCATTTGTTCCTTGTGACACCCCCAACACATCCTAGATGAGGTTTTGAGTTATCGTCACCCCCCCTGGATCACCACCAAAATCTAATCATTTCCAGATCTCCCCATTACCAACCTACCCTGAAAATTTAATCAAGATCCATCCATAACTTTTTGAGTTATCTTGCTAAATAACAGATAAACAAACAAACATAACCTCCTTGGCGGATCTCTCTTCATCCAAAGGGGGGAGGTCTGCTTTGGTGGAGTTCTTTTCTAGGTTATAATAATAATAATAATAATAATAATAATAATAATAATAATAATAATAATAATAATAAATAACTAGAAAAGCACTCTGAGAGCGCAGACCACCGCCAAGGTAGACCCCCCACCCCACCCCGATCACCCCCAAAATGAAATCAGTTCTTCCTATTCACATTTCCAACATATCCTGAAAATTTACATCAAAATCCGTCCATAGGTTTTCGAGTATTTTGAACAAAGACAAACAAACAGATAAACGCCGGCAAAAACATAACCTTGGCGGAGTTAATAAAAATAATAATACAAAACTAATAAGCTTAGCAAGTAGTTTTTAACATTTTGTTCAATATTATCAATACGATTCTGCCAATGTCTGTTAAATATAGTTTAAATGCTGCAATATTTGCCTCTAATTTGATTTTGATTTGAATTATTTATTTTGAACATGTGCAAAGTGCAACAATAATCCATACAACAATAATAATAATAACCTCTGAGCAAAAAGCTGCATGAGTAAGGTACAAGTTTCTGAAATGTGCAGTAAAAGTACATTCCACCACATTAGTAGAACCACACAAAGGTTCTGTGTGCGACAAAAATACTACCTGGTCTGAATTCTGACTGTGTAAATAAGGTACTTGAGGATAAACAAAAAAAAAAGCTTTATCTGTAAAATGAATGCATCAGTGAGGCTCCATGAAAAGTATAACAAAGTCTCTCTTCCTGTCCACTTCACACTCTCCCACAACCCACACAGAGTGCACACTTTTGGACTCTCCATCACCAGGCTAATTAGTTCCTCCTTTCATTAGATTCTCCATTTAGTGCCAAGCCTTTCTGTGTACAGCCTCAGGTGCAGAGTATGCTGCTGGATACTCTGTCAATGTCAATGACTATTCTCTGTGACTGAGGATATACTGTGTCACCAAACCCAAATCAAGTGCAGAATTCCCAGAAAATGGCACTTATTCAAGAATGAATTGCTTGGCATTTCCTCAGCTTTTCTGACCTCCGTATACTCAACGAAATCCTGCAGGTGTTCCTTTTCTGTTGGCTGAATTCTGTTCACAAATGGAAGTCAGTGCCATTATAATTAAGTGCAGTTAATGAATGGCTGAGCTGATTTTTTTCTGAAATGTCACATTGTCTGAATGTGACTCTTGTTGTTAAAAGCAAAAGTTCCCAAGAAAACTGAAAGGCTTTTTAGCTGCCACACTGCAACCATTGTTAGTCTTGTGAATAGTTTTTTTTTTTCCTGCATCCTAATTTTTTCAAGCAAGGAGTCTCTAGAGGTCTATAGTAAATTGTAGATACCCTGTTGTTATTATTATTTTTACTTTTCCCTTGGCCTCTGGCCACCGATCTCAGACCAACAAGACATGATTGTCTCCCATATAACAGTTTTCAAAAATAAGGTGAAATTAAGGTTTACGACCTCCACCAAGGAGGTTATGTTTTTGCCAGAGTTTGTTTGTCTGTTAGTTAGAAAAATAACTCAAATGTTATGGACAGATTTTGATGACATTTTCAGGGTAGGTTGGTCATGGGGAGATCTGGAAATGATTACATTTTGGTGGTGAACTCAAAAACTTATAGACGGGTTGTCCAAAATGACATCATCAGATCGTGACAAACAATTCAAGAGTAGTTGCTGGAGGAAATCTATTGTCCTTTTATTCCTTTTTTTTGTACAGTGTTTTTACCCAGTTTTGACCATGTAAGTGAATTGGCTGGACTGGTTTTGAAAAAAAGAGTCCTGTAATAAAAACTACTGGGCCAAAATTCTAATACTTGTTCCCTCCGCCAAGGAGGCGTTGGTTGGTTTGGATGTTTGTCTATGTACAAGATAGCTCAAAAACTGGGGAAGGGGGCTTATGGATGGATTTTGATACAATTTTCAAGGTGCGTTGGTCATGGGGAGATCTGGAAATGATTAGATTTTGGTGGCGGAGGTCTGCTCTCTCAGAGTGCTTTTCTAGTTGATTCTTGTGTTTTATTTTCACTGGATAGAACACTGTTTGCTGAAAAACTCGGTTAGTTGACAAAAACTGACAATAATGTTCGTAGAAAATTGGATTAATTCATTTCAATAAAAATTGAAGAGTCATTGTGTTTTAAAAACCTGAAAGATAAATAAAAACTAAAAGAAAATTACTTGCAAATAAAAGCTGCTTTGATTTAATTTGAAACAATTAATTTCTACTATTAAACTGGAAATGGATTTAAACTACTTTAAACTATCAACATTTTGATTTAAGTGTCAGAGAGATTCTGAACATCAAATTTGATGTCATGCATTCCTTCATCCCATGTTTCCAACTTCTACAAGTGACAAACTTTCAAAAAGCATTGAATAAAAAATAAACTTGACTAAATCATTCAGTTCCTCAAGATGTAAATAAGAGTAAACCTACGTCTAACTTGAAAGAATCAAAAAATTTCTTTAAAAACCTAATGAATAGTGACAAAAAAAAGAATACTGTTCCCCTCACCTTCAGCCTTCATGTAGTGTACTGAGTAAGCGATGACTTTATCGGAGTTATACAGCGGCCTCTCCCATGCCAGGAGGATGGCGGAGCTTGACACAGTGTCGGCTCTGATGTTCCTTGGTGCACTCGGCCGATCCTCTGACATCACTACGATGAGTCTCGCCATAGACAAGACGGATCCCTGCTGGTTCTCAGCCTGGCACTGGTAGATGGCATCGTCTTCAGGGATGATCTGGTTGATGACTAGTTTGCTGTTGGACAAACGCACACAATAAGACAGTGGGCGTAGTGCAGGGTGGCGCAGGCTGGTGGAACCCGTACAGTGGTAGTTTCGTGCAGCGCAGGACGCCACGTGATCAGTTTGGTAGTTTGGCAGACTGTGGTGCACCAAGATGGGTGTGGTGGTGCACTCGTGGGAGGTGAGCACTGATTCAGCTTGGCGGAGTAACAGTTTTGTTGACGTAGACCCCGCTGACAGTGCGCCAAAAGAAACCATAGCTGGTCTGCACCTCACCTGCACCAGTTCTGCAAAACTAGAAGCCAGTGTCTGCAAACAGGTCCTATCATCTTAAGGAGCTTTTACCAGGCTCTAGACATTCTATAAATACTATTAAAAGCCCTGACAGTGAAGAAGGAAGGAGCAGGCGTAGATTATAGGAAAAACAACTAAATCCCCATTTGTTCAGCTATAAATTATTCAGTTTCCTGTCTTTTTGAGACGACAGTACTGATTTTCTCATTTTAATGTTTTTAAATTGGGCAACAGAGATTGTTAAAAAAGTGTTGAGTCGTTAGAGTCATTACCCAGATTGTTACAATAAATAAGAGTTTTCTTACTTTATTAAATAAAAGTTGAATTAATTAATTAAGCAGTAAAGGCTGCTTTCATTATCTCTGTAAAAATACAAGGTACAAATATACACACCTGTTGTACATTTTGATGCGGCCATTGGAGTGGACCTTTTCTCCATTCTTGAACCAAGTGATTTGAGGTGTTGGGACTCCCTCACCTTGGCAGACAAAGCGAGCTGTGCCGGCACGTGGACGGGTCAGGCTCTCTGGCCACTCCACCAAGGAGGGCGGAGCTTTAGGAAAGAGCAAAAAACAAAATTTCACATAGGTAATTTAAAGGAAAAACAAGAGATATTACATTTAAAAGTAGATTTTTCCATTACCCAGTACAGTGACATTGGCTGAGGCGACAGTATAATTCCGAGTGCCAGGAGTGGTAGCTCTGCACATGTAGACTCCTCCATGCTGTGGTTTGATGTCTGTGATAATAAGGTTGCCATTTCCCAACACTTTGGTGTTGTACACATCAATAGATTTGCTGTCTGCTCGGCTCCAGGATATGAGGGGTCGGGGATTGCCTGTGGCCAAGCACTCCAGGATAGCACTCTGATGGAGTGACACTGAAATGTTCTGTGGCCCAGCAATGATGCGTGGCCTCTGGGGAAGGAGGGGGCTGGGAGCTGCAGAAAGTGGAAAGAGAGGAGTTTTACTGCATGAGGTCTAATATGACAGATATGACAGAGAGAAAGAATCAACATCTTTTGAATTCTACTGCTGTTTTTGATGTCAACATATCAACCAAGAATGTATATGTTATGAAATAAATCACCTGAATACAGTTTCTACTTTCTGTTCAGTTTTGCACCACTAAACTGTACATTAACATTCTTTAAAGTCTCAAGTGAAAATGCACAAGTGGTTCATTAAGCATCCACAAAACGCATTCATAACTGTCCAAAAAGCTTACTCCGTTGTTTAGGCAATTTCACAGAATGTGTAGGTGTCAGTAAAATCTGGAAGATATATGACGTCATACAGTCTAATCCCGTATTATTAAATAAGCTACATATTCTACTGAGGGTCAGGTAACCAACCTGGGGTCACTGTAAGGGTAGCTTCCATACTTCTGCGGCGACTGGCAATGTTAGTAGCAACGCAACGGTAATTTCCAGCATCTGTGCGTTGTACTCCATGGATCTGAAGAACACCACTGGGGAGGACTGTGATTCTGATGACACACATATGACAGTTTTCATCATCTATATGTACAGAGCAATTATATCACAGATCAAATTGAATCTACTATGTCAAAGATATACTATCAAAAGTCTGTAGGTGAATAAGATGAGTAAGATGAACGCTAAGAAGTTAAACTAAAAACAACACTATAAATACCTTTCAGTGGCAAGGGGTAATGTGACCCGATTGAACTCCCAAGTGATAATGGGAGGAGGGTGTGCACTGATTTTGCAGGAAAACCTGGCAACGGAGCCTTCAATGACCACAGTGGGTGAAGGCTGGATTGCAAAAGTAGAGATACCTGCAGGAACACAGGGTGACAAAGGACAGCTTAAAATTATATGTGTAAATATATGAGCCTATGACAGTTGTGCCAAATGTCACAGACGGATGTGAAATAGGAGAAACATAATAAATCACCCTTAAATATCTTTTTGTGAAAAAACAAAAATACAAATGACACTTGATAACATTTTTGGAATCGCAGTTAAATCAAATACAATTGTATGTCCTGGAATTAATTTCCACTAGTTTTACATTTATCTTATGTTACAGATACATATGTGGACAAAACTTTTCTTAGTTCCTATAGGATCGGTATAAATTATAAAACACATTTTCTAGTCATAAATGTCTTAAAAACACTCACAAACATAGCAACTAATATAAGAAAAGCTACACTTTTCACAAAGAAGCATTTGGAAAATTCTTCATCATAACTGTCTTAAGCATTTACGAAAATTTTTTGGCCTAGATGTATGGCTTTTACCAATACGATAACAGCAACATTAAACTCTTTTTAAAGTAAAGGCAAAGGAAACTCCTCTCCCCTGAGATCTTTCTTTGTTTGCAAAAGCTGGTGTTGTATTTCGTTGAATGAGTTATCTCAAATGTGGCTTCCATATAAAAATACAGGGAATTGAGGCACAGGAAATAAATACAGTCCAACAAAACTTCTTATCAACTTTGAGTTAGATGAAACACAATACTCCGAAAACAACAAATATGACTATTTTCAGGATAGGCTGAATAACTACTATATAGTTGTTGTCAGTGACTTTTTATACCAATAATACATGAATTATTCTCTGTGTTTTTCAACATTACTGTGCTTTTCAAACATTCATCCATCTTTGTCAGATCCACTGGATGTTAAAAACAGAGATGCCCATTACCTAAAGCTACAGACCTGCTGAGTGCTGCAGGGAGGTGATGACTGGACTGGAACAGCAACATCCTGCATGGATAGGGTTTCTCTGAACCTGAGCTGTTGTCAACCACCAGCTGAGCAGCAGGCAAATGAAGCCCAACATGAATTACAATAAGGCCTCTTTACAGTCAACCAGCCAACCCGCCAACAGTGAAATCCAGAGGTGTATGCATTTCAGGATGAATTAAGTTGTTTAAGTCCTTTTCGTTAATAAATGCTCCCTTTGACAGTGGTTCCTCCTAGGCCATAAAAGTCTTAAAAGCCATTAAAGTCATGCATTGCTGTACCATCCCCCTCAAACAGTTAAGGTCAGTCATTTGTTAAAAGAAATCAATTGCACTGTTGTTCACAAGACAACCCAAAACGGCATTAACTTTAAAATCTCTGTCATCAAATACATAAAATCATGAACAGCACACACCTGGACCAATCAACAACCTGCAAGGAATCTACTGAACAATATAATTAACTATAGCCTCCAATATTGTCTTTTTAACTAAATGGTAACTTTCCTAATTCTATTTGTCCTTGAGATACTAAACCAGGATCAAACTATCACCTCTTAAGTAATGGATAAACAAACATTCTGGTGCTCTTTAACCTCTGAGAACACATCTAAAGCGTAGTACTGCAGTGAGCCATCAGCACTCAACAAAAACAAAACAAAGCAGAGAAGAAAACAGAACGACGAGATGAAATCACGTCTGTCAGGATGTTAAAGGACTCTAAACATCCAAATAGGCTCAAAAATGTTTGAAAGTGCAACATCAAACCGAGATTACTTATAGTTAGATTAGTTAATTATTAACATTTATATTACAATGTATATAAACACTGTGTTAATAAGAAGTAAACTAGTTAAATTATCCTCTTAATTTTCTCATAAAGGTCGACAACAGCGTACTGTGGTAACCTTTTGAGGAACGTTTACAGGGAACCTCTTTGCACTGTTTAAACACACAGTGATGTGTGTGGGAGAGACGTCTGAATGCAGTGCTGCCAGGTGTTGCGGTGCTAAACAGCAGGAGCGACAGATCTGACTGCTGACAGAAAAAACACTAACTGAATTATGACTTTCACACAGTGAGAGGACCCTGACTTCAAATAAATTGATGGTTGTTAAAAGACAATTATTTGAGCTGGGTGCAATAATAAACATTTTTTTAGGTCAATTTAAATATAAAGTTATCGCACTCATATGAGTTACAGCCATACATATTTATTTACATACTAAGAAATTGCTGAATATGTTTGCTGTCAAAATCAATAAATCTGGCTGTTTGGAAAATGCTTGGAAAAGAATAATTTATCATGGGACTTCATTCAAATTAATTTAACTAAATGACTCATTCATTAAATTGTGTAGACACTCTTCTAGCTACATATGATATCATGTTGCAGAACTGACAAGAGACAAACTGTGGTCAGAATCTGTCAGGACACGTTAAATCAAATTAGTCATTTTTTCTTAGTAGCACCATGACTGTTTGATGTGAAGACAGAAGTAGAGACAGGATCACTGCCCACTCGGCGTGTTAACATAGGCTTTTACAAAAATGCCATTATTGTGTTGAAGTGACATGACTGGAGGGCATGAGAGCTGAACTCACTGATCCTCTGCTTCTCTACTTTGCCTTTCTATTCAGTCAAATGATGCTGGATTGATAAACAACATGATGACCATTGATTATCGCTAAACTACTAAGACAAGGTGGAAGATCTATAAGTGCAAGGGTTTGTCCACCACTGGTCGGAGCACTCCCAGCTGACCTTCTGTGAGCCATATTTGCCAAAGGGAATCTAAACTGCAGAAAAATCACCAATGCACACACATCAAGCTTTGAAATGTACTTAAATGATCTGAATCTAATTGGGGGGAAAAAGAAAAAAACTAAATTTCCTTGAAGTAATATGTAAATAGAAAACCTGTACACAATCCAAACACAGTATAAATACCTCAGCCTATTCCCCAAAAGCATTTAGGAACTGGTCTGACCATCTGCCTTTCCCTACAATCTCACCTCTCACCTCTGACCCCTACAAATTCTGGCCAGCTCCTAACTCAGGCAGAGCACTGTGTGACTGCCACACCACATGCTTCTGCGCTGCAGCCCTGCAAACTAACAAGGACACAAAGCTCCATGAAGATTTAAACTCTTTGATTAAAATGCTGACTTGACAGTTGTTATAGAATAAAAAAAAAGCAAACACACTCCATACCCTGTGAAACTCTTAACTAAAGTTAAAAAGCGATTCAAAAAGTGAGTGCAATGTCCAAAAATTAACATCTCAAAGTTAAGATGGACAAATGTCATTATTTTATTTATGGCTGTCAAAGTGCACATAATATGCAGTCCAACCTGATCCAGAGGCTTCAGCTTGAAACAGATGGGCCTGTTGATGCCAGCAGCTCACCAAACTAAAGGTCAGTGGATAGGTCAGGCCCAAACAAAGGTTCCTTTACAAATACCAAGAATTAGTTCTGCTCTCCCCCTCTGGTCACTTTGACAGTTTCTCACTTCAAGCAGAGAATATTTCAGTCGTTGCCATAACTACATATGATTTATAATAACAGTAATACTATATTTGGCAAACAGTAACTATAGGCTGAAGCAGGAACAAAGGCATAACCTCACACATTTCTACTCTGTTTATAAGAAACTAAGTATCGATAGAGCTGCACATCTAAGTCAAAGTAGTAAATACTTAAAAAAAATACATTTGGACCTGGAACTGGACCTGAATCTAGATATAACAAAATCTAAATGACCAATTTTTTTCCTCAAAGTTAGTATTTCTAGTTTCAAACTATTTGCAGCAGCTTCTAGCAATAAATTTGTTTGTAAAATTTCCTGTTGATGCTGCCATCTTTAAGGAAAACACAAACACTTCACATTCCATAGTTTCACATGCATTGTCTATATCACACCTAAGAGTTATAGTTCATCTCAGTCCAGCAGTTCAACAAAAGATTCAGCTAAGTTGCTAGGCTATGTGAAGAGCAACAACCCCCACCCCCACCCCCTTCCCAAGTAATCCTCAACCCAACACACTCCCTCCCAAGATCCAATCTTTTAGGCAAGACATTAAAATTGATCATCTTCTCTTCATCCTGCAGGCAGTTTGCCAAATTGATGGCCTTAAGCATCAGTAGGCCCATGAAAACCCTCCTCTTAATCACCACAGTTAAAACAGTCACTGAAGCACCACTGAAATGCCTCAGGTGTTTGGACTCTCTGCTGTGAGCTGCAGTATACAGCAATGTTCTTACTTAAATAAATTATTTACTCATCCCTCCAGTACTGACACACATTAATTAATTGAATGATGAGTTCCTGATAATCCGCAGTGACCACGTTCAACATTTACAAAAGATGGTTGATAAAGGGGGAAGAAGAATGCAGAGCTGAAAAAGCCCACATATCAATCACTCGCTGCTTGGCAGATGTGCTGCCTCTCCACACAGGCTGCAGGACAGTCAAGTGACCACTGGCCTGACTAAACAAAGAGCTATTCCCATGAGCAGCGTGACCTCTTAAAGCACCAGTTCGGGATGTGGGGGAGTAGAGTTGGAAGAAGTATCCATCCCCTCCTCCAATCTCTTATCTCTGCTGAAAAGTTTTCCAATCACTCAACAGCAACCCCTCACTCAGCACAGACAGTGGCTCTTTGTTTTTTTGTTTTTTTATCTCCATATCAGAGTGTGGTGTTACACACACACAACCGGTAAACAGTTACACTGTGTAACAAAAGCTACATATGCGGCTCATGTGCAACTTGAAGGCCAGAGATGGATGCTCATAAAAAAGAAAGAACATGGATGATGGCTACTGCGCTGACTGACAAAAGAGAAGAATGAGAAAATTCACTCTTATTGCAGAGAACATTAAAGTCCAGGGCTCTATTTCACTACCTACATCTTCTGAACTATTTAAAGAACCCTTTGACCTCTGGGCCTGCCATTCAGGGTACCCATGGTAACCTTTCATGTCCAGCAGAGGAGAAAAACAAGATTCCATGCTCTGAGTTGTTCTACTTAAGGCTATTTCATTCACTGACACAACAGCTCAAAGAGAACATGGTTTGCTCTCGTCTTTTTGAGATGTCTAATTGTGCTATGCCACACCAAGTTAAATTGCATTCCTTGGCAACTTAAAATACTGCTGCAGATCTAAACTGGGAAGATAAATGGAGTAAAATAAACACTACGAGTGAACAGTAACAGCAAAGTCAAACACCTCCTTTAAGCATCTTATACTCATACCTTTAAGTGTGAGAACTCATTTGACCATCACAACCTTAAACAGCAGCACCAGCACAGTGGATGAAATTACTTCCTGCGACCCAGACCTGCACAAGTATCAATCAAATTGAATCCTAGATGTTATTGCTCTCACAAAATGTCTGCTTTCCCCTTCAACCATGTGTACAATATTTTCAGGGGCCTAATATTGAAAATGTACCTGTCATAAATATTACATCAAGCACTGGACAAAATCGATCCATTTCAGAAATGTCATCTTTTCTTCAATACTCCCCCATCATTTTACACCTTATGATGTTTGACTGCTCCTGTTTTTGATATTGGTAACTGATCCTATCTGGTTGCACCCACTACATCTTATATTATTTATGCTATTTCCATTGGAGTTTTTGTTTGTTTGTCTTTTTCTCAATTTCCTACAATATACATAACCAGCGAGTGGTTTTCCTCCCACATGACATGTATTTTAGGCTTTTATTAAGGCATAATAGTGAAATACAGGAACACCCCATAGAAAATGAACAGTGAAATCTCACACTTATTTGTATTCGAACTTTCTGGTAGTCCTATGGCCAGTGAAAGCCATTAATTTCTCTAATCTTCACTCTCCACTCTGCAATGCAGTACCTGACTCCCACCATATGAACCCCTACAGAGTCCAAAATTGTCCCAGGAGGAGAGATGAAATCACAATTACCTGTAATCACTCAGTGGAAGACACCAAAAAGTAGGTAAACCTTGAATGCAACCTTTCTTTTGAAATCCATATGAATTTGAAGTCTATTGACAAAAGTCATATGATTAGGCTCATGTGTCACATTCCTATTCATCATGGCTAAATCCCTCCTCTCCTCTATGCTTTAGAATCCAAATGTTCAATGTCACCCTCTGTTGCAATCACAAGTAGTAGATCTTTAGCTTCAACAGATGAACCTCCTTGCATCGGATGAAAACAGTATAGCATCAATAGAGCTGAGTCACCATTAATGGATTTGACAGGGGATGTGAAGGGAGGTTGTGATGCTCCCCACACATTGTAACATCTTACAATCTAAGAGTATTCACATCAAAATATGAATAAAAACTGTTTTGTAAGTAAACCAATAACCAGGTGACATAAAAAAAAACTACCATTATGACTTAAAGCAAGATGGTAACTTAAAATGAATCGTTTTATTGGAACTTTTTTTTTAAAGAAGCATAATTAGCTTTTCCTTAGTGAACAGGTCCAGCTGTCCTATCCACTGATCTCAGGACAAACAACCCCCCTTCTAAGGAACCCTTTTCTTTTGTGAGCACAGGGGGCAATGTGGACAAAAACAGTCAGAGTGAAAGGCTTTTCACTCTTTGGCCAGAGTAGTGAGGCAGAAAACAATTGTGTGGAGCCTCCAGCCCCTACTGACCTGGTAAGACCTGCAATAAAGTTTGGTCATTTAGACACTCAGGGTAAGACTGTGGTACCGGGAAACAGCAATTCACATTTCTGTGAGTGTGTGTGTATGTGTGTATGCACACCACTTTCAACAACCCCCACTGCTACCTTTGTGTCCTTCAACTGAGCATTTCTCAGGTATGTGCAAATTTTATGAGCTTCCAGATAGACCCTCAAGCCAGTCTAAGTGCCAGTTTAAAACAAACTAGTAAAACTTACAGGCTGTCTTTATCACCTTTTAAGTCTAAACTAAGAGACAGGTAAACTCTTAAATTAATTAATAAAACTATATAGAACTTGTAAGTCCAAAACATCTGATTAAAGAGCATCAGAACCATGAAAATTAAGTAAACATCCATCACTTCTCAGATGAAAACCCTTTTAGAATAAAGAAGCAAAGTTTTATCATATTCAACTGTTTTAAAAGAGACCATTGTCACTGACTACACCAATTATGACTGGAATCTTCTCAATATCAGCATTACTTACTTTTAGTAAACTTGAATAAAATTACATGAAGTTGACTTGATGTACATTTCTGCTCAACAAGGATTGTAATCCAACAGATATCACTTTGGTCATTTCCATGTCATACATTAAGTGTGACTGTATTTGTACAGACTGCAGAATTATCAGGAGAGGCCAAAACAATTTACATACTGTACATTCTGCATGGTCTTTGGGGAGGAGGGGAGAGATGAGTTCCCATAAGACCACCTCTGCCTGAAGCTTTTCTACTCCCCCCTAAAATACGAGGCCAACTCACACAGCATTGGAAGAGAAAGAATTCCAAAAGAACAATTCCTCTAGTGATCAGGGTGCAATAACATGAAAGAGCTGGCCTGTGAATAGGGGTCATCTGCTCTTTAGCAGCAAAGGGCCGCTATCCTGGACAACTCCAACCTTTCAATTCTGCCTTGCCTTCATTTACACACCAATGGCCATATTCCCTCTTCCAAACAGCATCTATTTTCAGGGACCAGCTTTAAGAACTCTTCCCTCTTAGTTTGTACCAAATCTGCCTTGAATGCAAAATTGAACAGAAAACAAACATGTGCCTAAATTTTACTAATTCATGAAGTGAACATTTTTATCACATACAGGATTTCAGTACCAGAGCTAACTAAGCACAAATACTTGAAGGAAAGTTTTCAGCTGTATGTACTTTATTTTTCCACCATATTTTTTACTTTTACCCCCTTACATTTTAAGACAAATGTCTGTATGTTCTAGTTCTTATTTTCAAAATAGGCCTGCTATATTAATGTTCATGCTTTTTAGGGGAATTATTGACTTTATTTTGGATCCCTGTGTGCATCCCAGACATCAAGACTAATTTTAACTCTCAAGTGGATGGAACAGTAACTCACAAAAAGACAATGTATATCACAGCACATTAAATGAAGGGACATGAAAATCAAGTAAAAGGTCTAAAAATAATAATAATGAAATAAGCACTAAATAATGATATCAGAGGCTACATGTGTGCTTCCATACAGGCCTAGTCCCTTTCATTTTGTTTTGTCATTTCAACCTTACAACATCCTATATGCGCACAGTAAAACCTATTAAGGAAGAAGAAAATGATTTAAAAGACAAAACAAGAGACACAAAGGAAAGCCTGGAGTATTCGGAAAATGTGTCCTGTTAAGTTCTGAGTTGAAGTAGAGTGGTTTAGTCATGATGGTTTGCACAGTTGGAGGATTCCTTTTCCCACTTTTTTTTTTATTTCATAAAAACATCAGTACTACTTCAATGAAGAGCTCGTGTATACATTTGCACCTCCAGCAACAACATTCAGCATAAAAGATTGGAGTGTTTGAATATGAATATGGAAAACAACGCACTACATGTCTTTCCACACTGTAAATTTTACAGTATTATTCAAGCATGATACTCACTTGCGATTGTAAGACGGGCTTTCTGGCTCAGGATTGCTCCATATTTGTTCTGAGCTAGGCACTGATAGAACCCTTCATCTGATTTGTCCCCTCTTCTACTCTCCATCTCCGAAATATAAAGGGAGCCATTGGAAAGCAGGTACACTCGTTCATTTTCCACCAATTTTACTCCATTTTTAAGCCACCGGACATCAATGGGTGCCTCTCCATGCACCTGACAGTTCAAAATAACCGCTTCTCTCCGCATGATGGTGACATCTTGGGGCTCCTTGATGAAAAATAACTCACTAAAGCAAAAAACACCTGCAAGAAAGAGACAGAAAACAGTCAGATACACAAATGAAAGGTGAGTGTGGCTATCAGCATGAGGCCATCTGTCAGGGCAGAGCAGTAAAAGGCTTAAAAAATTTACACACTGCTTTAACTGCTGGCTTATAAGTGATTTAAAAGGCAAGTGTGGCTATTTTTTCTGGTTTCAGTAATTACATTTATTGGAAGCTGTAGACATAATACTCTTGTGGGTATTATCAGTCTTGAATTGTACATGACAACTATGACAGATTTAAGTGTCCTATTCAGGTAAAATAGCACTGGAGAGAGCTGAGCTGACACTAGGAGGTCTACAGTTCTGCACAATTACAATTCTCTTGCTTTGAAAAGTCTTCCAAGTCCTGATTAATCCAATTACTTCTGGCTAATAAAGTCACAGGCTGAAGCTGATACAGGTTATCCTATTAGTACATTCAGACACATATTAGTGAAACCATAGTATAATGTTTTGTTAATGTGAATTATTATCATGACTATAATTTTAGTTTAGTGGAAAGCCATATCATCCTTAAAATGTTGTAAAAAAAAAAAATGTGTCAGAAAACATATGATATGGTTAGAGAGACAAAAACATCAATAACATAGACAACTTGTGTATTTGATGATAATATTGAATGGCAGATTGTCCGTGTTTTGACTCACTGGTTATTTCATTCAGAATCTTCATATACTTAAACCACATCTTCTTCTCATTTGTTGGGTGGTATCATTAGGATTCTCACCTTAAAAACTGTTAACCTTATCTATTTGTCTGTATGAACCTTTGCTGTAAAACTTTCTCACACCACTTGGGACTTTTTTGCTTGCAAATTTCAGTCTTAATAGTCAGACTATTTTGTGCTATTTTATGCATAAACATTTCCAGATATTAATGTTCCTTCTTTGATAAACCACGTTGTGTTTTTAATGTTACACTATTTATTGCATTTATACTTAATGCTGCACTGGCTGTAGAAGAACCCTGTTATATGCCTGCTAGTGAAGGCTTCTGTTCTATTGTAGATGTGACATGAATAAAAGTTTTGCTGTTTGTTTGTTTTAACGTATAAATTAAAAACTGCACCAAACGCATCACAGAAACGTAACGTCAGAGGCTGATGATAAAACGTTATCCATTTAATTGGGGGGGGGGGGGGGGGGGGGGGTAAAGACAAAATATTAAGTAATTTTAAAGCAGAGACATGTTACATTGAAGTTTATCACTTTGTGGAATAAAATGTTGACTTAAACTGAGGTTAAATGTGTTAAATGTTAAATGTAAATGTCTGTGGTCCAGTTAAAGGTCCACACACACACACACACACACACACTTCGGACACCACATATATGACTTAATATTATAAACTATGGGGAAAAAATAAGAAAAGAAAATGCTTACCTGAGATTGGAAGAGCAATGATAAAGAGCAGCAAATGCTGATAAAATTTCCTTTTGACAGACGCCATTTACAGGTATGATGGGTACATACTAGCTACTCTGTCATAGCTGTTCCCTGCACGTGAACCAGTTTGACACTGAAGGACTGAGCCGCTGGTCAGAGGAGCCGGACACGGCTTTCCCTCCTCTGGGATGGACACAGCCAATGAACCGCGTAGGACGGTCAGCAGGGAGCAGTGACCCCGCTGCGCCATCTAGCTGCATGCCTGGGTAGGACTGAGGGGCTGGGGCCTGGGTCTGGGTGGGAACACCTACCACAGACAAGTCCACAAAACAAAACCAGCAGCAGGAGGAAATGAAAGGTGGACCTGCTGTAAGAACAACATGTCCTTGTGGGTTTAGGTGGTCTGCATGGCAGAGGGGGTCTACCATGGGGTTCAGGGTGGTCTACCATGTGGTTAAGGGAGGTCTAGCATGGAGTTAAGGTGGTCTACCATGGCGTTTAGAGGAGTCTACCACGGGGTTCAGGAAAGTCTACCATGGAAGAACTTTATAGGCCACGGGCCAACAGGGGGTACCATGCCCAGCTGGTCGGTCTCTACAGATGTATTTTGTCTGATTTGAACTTACCCTAAACCTAATTTTGAACCCTATGTGAACTATAAATATGAAGAATTAAATGAAACATGAGGAATCCTGTGAGGTCATCTGTGCAATTCAATTACATTTTATTTATAGAGCCCCAAATCACAACAACGTTGTCTCACAGGGCTTTACAGGTTTGATTGGAGAGAACAATCAATCAGAGAAATAAATGAATTCCCAAGCATCCCCTGTCCTTAGACCCTCCTTCTCAGCAAGAAAAGACTCCAAAACCCAGTGGGAAAGAAGAAATCTTGGGGAGAACCATAGTGAAGGAGAGATTCACTCCCATGGACGGACAGGCTATAGGTAAAAGGAAGAGGAGGCAGGTCCATCCATCAGACAGGTGAGGGTGGGGGAGGGGTCTGGGGTCTCAGGTCAGCACAGGACACAAGTGAGTCACTGCAGATCCTGTCGTCTATGGCTCCTTATACCCCACTACCTCTGGGGGGAGTTGGGTAAGGGAACACCACGTGAATATTCATGAAAAGACTTGGTATGTAACATAGATTTAAGAAATTACAAATACAGATGAGAGACAGAGAGAGAGAGAGAGAGAGAGAGAGAGAGAAGGAAGGACTCAGTGCCTGTACTTCCCCCAGGATTTAAGCTCCAAGGGCAGCTTAGACTGAACTGTGACTTCATAATAATAATAATAATGGATTAGATTTATATAGCGCTTTTCAAGGCACCCAAAGCGCTTCAAATTAGTGTTCCATTATTCATTCACTCTCACATGCTCCCTCTGGTGGTGGTAAACTACATATGTAGTCACAGTTGCCCTGGGGCAGACTGACAGAAGCGTGGCTGCCATTTCACCACCAAACATTCATACTCATTCATACACCAGTGTGTATGAATGAATGAATGAGCTCTCCCAACTGAGCCACGGTCAGTTGGGAGAGCTTCAGTCTGTTTTTAACTAAGCTGACCATAGTCTTTCTCAAACAGGAATGTTTTCAAGCTCATTTTAAATGTAGAGACTGTATTGTCCTCTTTAATATTAAATGGAAGCTGATTCCATAAGACAGTAACCATGGTAACTAAAGGCTCTGGCTCCTACTGTACTTTCACAGATCCTGGGAACTTTCAATAGACCTGCATTTTGAGAATGAAGGGGTCTGTTGGGCTGGTATGGTACCAGATCAACTTTAAGATAAGAGGGGTCCATCCCATTTTTGGTTTTATATGTAGGGAATAGGATTTTAAATTTAATTATATACTCAACTGGAAGCCAGTGAAGGGTTTGGAGCACAGGGGTGATGTCCTCTCTTCTATGTGATCGACCAATTGAAAGCTTTTTAAGGAATATTTAGGACACGCTACTAGTAAGGAGTTGCAATAGTCTAATTTAGATATAATAAATCATCATTTTTAGACAGAATATTCCCAATTTTAGCCATGTTGTGCAAGTGAAAACAGGCAGTTCTGCATGTTTGGTTAATGTGCGTTTTAAATGAAAGATTTTAACTGTGGCACTGGGTGTTACACTTATGTTGTCTAAAGTAACTATCTGGTCAGTTAGGGGGTCTCACATTTTTAGGGCCTTTTATAATGACTTTATTTTTTTCAGGGTCCAGTCGGAGATAATTTGCATTCATCCATGTCTTGGACACAGGTACTTCGTTTATCTAATTGCCTGGTCTGATCAGGTTTAACTGATAAATATAACTGTGTCATCTGCATAACAATGAAAGTTAATGCCATGAGTTCTAATGATGTTACCTAAAGAGAGCAGAGCTGCAATCTGTGCAGGTTACAGATCAGACCTTTGGTATGCAAAGAACTAAACACAATTCATTAGAATGCAACTGTCCTATCTCCCATGGATCATAATACAAGTATACAAGAATAGCAGGTGTTTGACATTTCTTTCCAAGCTAAAAATATAGAATATTATCCCCATCATTGGCTGTTTAATTATTTTAACTGCTTTATGTTTTGATCCTGACTTCAGCAGTAATTCATGACTTTTAGATAATTTAATACTTTGAGCATTTCAGTTGTTTGTTTATACTATTCTCATTTCTTCTATATTCTTATATTGCAAGTTTGGAATAGTTAATCTTGAATATTTCACCTCTAGTAATTGGCAATGGGAATGACTTTAATATATTGGCTTCCAACAGTGACATGTCTTCGCACTATAAAAATACTTAAGTGTCTAATATGAGGTAAATCCAACATATAGGATAAATACAATATCTTAGTGGTTGAATCTCCTTTAGTTAAATGTCAGCATCTTGTATCATACACATCAATATGACATCAGTTTGTAATAATTGTTATTGGTAGTATTTAATCCATTATAACTATATGTGTACTGCTTTGTCGAATCCCATTAAACACGTTTCCCAGCAACTGTTCATAGATATGAACCTTCATTGGAAATCACTGCTCTTGAAAAATTACATGTTGGCCCCTGTTTGTAGTTATTGATTGAAAAAGCACTTTAGCTATATGATAAATATGTATGTGTACTGTAGAAAGTACTGCATGCATACAGTGGTGGGAAAATGTTTTTGACACCCTGTAGATTTCTGATATATCGCATGAAGAATCATTCTTAAGTCACTGAAATGTGCTCAGTATTGGAGTATTCTCCAAACCTAGATGTTCCCTTTTGCACATGCTCTGTTCTTTCCAGGTCAACACTCAATGTTTCAGCAGAAAAACATCCATGATATTAACATGTTGAAACTGTCAATACTTTAGTTTTGTTATTTTATTCTTATAAACAATAAACAAAAACGTAATTTGGATCTGTTTGTCTAATGCAGACACATCTTTTGAAACATAAAAAAATCAAATTAAGGTCTAATTAATGTCTGTATGTATTAATTTTTTACTTTCTTGGTATGTCAATTTAGGTGTGTATGAATGGGTATGTGCATGTGAAGATGATAAGGAAGGTTAATTGATCTAAGGGACTTGATTTTTCATATATACTGTATTGATGGGAAGCTACCATAGACTGTTTTGTGGAGGAGTGGGACTACATACGTTTTAATTCTTCCCACTCTTTTTTGAACATGCAAATAAAGTCATATTTTATTTTTTTGTGCATGTTCTTCTTTTGTTGTGTCTTTTCTGTTTGTCTGAGACTGAGATGAGACCAAAACATTCAGGGTAGTTGAGTGGTCCCTGGAGAAGTGATTATACCATACATTTTTGTCCTTTTTCAGTAGTCCAGAAAAATGGACAGAGGGATGGACGGACGGACTGATAGACAGTCAGACAGACAGACAGACAGACAGACAGACAGACAGACAGACAGATAGATAGATAGATAGATAGATAGATAGATAGATAGATAGATAGATAGATAGATAGATAGATAGATAGATAGATAGATAGATAGATAGATAGATAGATAGATAGATAGATAGATAGATAGATAGATAGACTGTCATAGACTATGACAGTAAAATACATTCACTATGACTCATAGTGTATTAAAAGTACACATGAATGTATTTTATAGCAGACAAATATGGGTACTACATGTCAAAATCTGAAATCTCCAGCAGAAACAATAATTGAGTTACACTTACTCAAACAAAAAGTGTTACAATTGTCCCCGGTGTCTTTTTATTTTAATTAACATCTGTAACATTTGTTTTTTTCTAAAAGTCTGTGTCTGTTCCAAAACTTTCTCAAACATGGTTTTGTGCGTCATAGGTTAATACAGTAATAGCTGTTCAATGCTGGTAAGAACTGATCAAAGCATCAATATTTTTATCTCTGTTGATCCACAAGCACCCTTTCACTTTCCTTTATCAATACAATTGAAGTTGTATTGATGAGCAGATCCCCCATCTCAGCAGACCAAATGCTCACCACATGGTCTCTATAGGTTAAAAATGTTAATGGAAATGAGTTTGTCTCTTGTCCTTTAAAACTGGGTCCAACAATTAGAAGGAAGCATTGATAAGAGGAGGACAGCTGTTGTGTCAATGTCGATATTGATCCGACGTCCATCTCTTATTGTAGAGACAGAGAGAGAGAGAGAGAGATCAACCCCCCTCCCTGTGAAAACCTTTATTCAGCAGCAGGACCGAAGCCCATCTGTGATGTTCAGTCAATCAGGACCAACATGCTAAAAACACTCACATGGTCAGAAATAGAGCAAAAACCTTCATGTTAAGTGACGGTAAATGATTTTTTTTCCTTGTTCATCCACTGCACTGCTGCCTTAAAACTGTTAATGCAACTTTTATCAATAACAGAAGATAAAAGACATCATAAGTTAGTCAAATATATGGCGAAAAGCAATGGTAGCAAGTCATTTTATTTTACAGCTTCTGCTGATTATCAACATTAGAAAGTATTACTTACTGAAGTCACAGCACACATAGCATGTGGAACAAGAATAAAAATCAATGCTGTAGTCATTTTTAAGTAAGTGTAACATCTAATTATTTGTCACAATCCAGCTTTTAGGACTGTAGTCCACTATAATTCTGATAAAGTAAACTACTTTTTGATTATGTTTGCATTGTTGGTCATGTAAAAATCTTCTTACGATGTCAGTTCAAACTCATGCAGAACATTAGTACTTTTCTGACTACATTGTCCTGAAGAAGAACATTGAGTTGGATAATGAAACACTGCAACAGGATTAGCTTTATATAAATAATAATTAAAAAAAAAATCACTCCCAAATGGATGAGTAAACAAGATAAGTAAATGTGGAGAATCATAGCTGGCAATGAATGAACTACCAATGATCATCTGAAATGTCCTCAGTTTCTGCATCATTACAACACTTATTTTATTTTTATTATTTATTTTATTATTTACTATTATTATATTAATATTTCCTTGTCTTTCTAATTATTTGTTTCAATATTTTTTAAGTAAATAGAAAATAACCTGTTGTACAGTTTTAAACAATAAAAAACTCACTGTCATGGCAACTTCTGACAGATGATACACACACACACACATATATATATATATATATATATATATATATATATATCAAGTTCCACTTGTTCCATTGGCAGATTTTTTTTGGATTATGTCTTATTTTAATTGTGACAAAATATTTTCACTAGAAATGAAGAAAATACGCTTCAGAATCACAATCAGAATTACTTTATTGATCCCAAGGGGAAATGACTTCTTATTACAAGAGCTCCTACTCAAGATGAAAGTGTTAAAATAAATAAGGGCAATAAAAAATGTTAATCAGTATAAATAAACATTAAGTAACACAAATTACAAGATAATATAAAATAATCTGAATAAATATAAATATAACAAATATACAATATATACACAGTGACAATGAGTTAGAGTTATGATGGTTAATATTTATATTTTTGCAGTGTAATGTGTTTTTCAGTCATGTTTCCTGTAAACTTTTTGTGTTGTATTAAATAACCAAACAGTGACCGCAGCTTTGGTTGAGGTCAAAGGCTGTTCTCTTACATAACGTGTGAAAGTGTGTGTGCCTGTCCTCATTCATGGTCAGTAAGGCAATTCCCTAGGGTGTTTAATTAATCATGAATTCAGTTTCAGCACTTGCCAATATGGCACAGTTTGTGGGTGGAAGGATGGTCAGTCCACATGTGAACTGGGGTCAGGCTCTGAGGCCAGATCGATGGAGTAAAAGTCATTATCAGGTTATGAATGTCGCTGAGGTTCTGGGTAAACCAGCGCTCCCCGGGCCTGCTGTTCGATGTCCCCCCTGCTCCCACAGAGCCCCATCCCCACTGACCCCAGAAGTGTCCAAAAGGCTGGCCTGAATTGTGTGCAACCTTTCAACTGACCCTTGCAGAGGGTGAGGGGTGATTTTGTGCCACATTGGGGGAGGGGGTCTGTGGAAAGACCAGGACTGTGGGTGACCAGCTGAGTCATAGAAACAAACCGTCCAATCACAGTGGTGCATATGTGTCCAAAAAATTAAAACACACCAAAATCACACAAACGCAAATAAATAGTCTCACAGTACAAATACCAAAGCATATTTCTGTATTCTCCTGTTTATTTCACGACAGTATTTATGCAGTTGCACTAAAATCGCCCAGTCCCCACTAGAAAATAGGTTTATTTGAGAAAAAAAAAAAGACCATTTACACACTTTTTCAATTGTTTATCATGAACAAATTAACCCATAAGAACTTTAAGCGTGTGAAAAGAACACAGGATTGTAACTTAATAAAACAACTGACTTTGACATTGTTACAGATAATTTATTTATAGACCAATTTTTTTTTCAAGAATACCTTTATGGAGGCTATAAAGTTTTTAATTTCCTTTTTAAAACAGTTTATGGTGGGTTTGCTCTTTTTATCCACCCCCTGAAGGGGAGAGGGGTATTGTTTTTGAGTCAGTTTGTGTGTTTATAACCTCCCCAAAATAAATAAATAAATCCTCCTCAGGTTAATTTTTTGCAGTCACTGCAAAAATAAACTTTCATGCCAATCTTGTCTGTGTGACTTTAATCTAGTAAATTGACTTTGCTACTGAATCTTAAAACAAGATTTATTTTTGATGAGATGATAAACTATATCTTTATTTTATTGGTGATTTACCTAATTTTAAAACTGCTTGCTTATTTGTGACAAAATTAGATAAGGTTGTGCTTGATTTAAGACTATAGTGTAAAAAACTGATTTTAGGTTTAGGGTCAGTAGTTGTGTACATCTCAGAGTTCTGTGGCTGAGGCTCAGGAGGTAAAGCGGGTTGTCCAATAACCAAAGGGTTGGTTTGAATCCCACTCTGTCCTAATCATGTGCTGTTGTGTGTCCTTGGGCAAAAATACTTCACCGTCCTTCCCTCCAGTGCTGCTGCTCACACTGGTGTATGGATGTGTATGAAGGTTTTATTGGTGTTTGGAGGCACAGATAGAAAGGGTAAATGATATGGATGATTTCTCTCATCAATCTTCTAACATTTCTTTTTGGATTCTTTGCAGGATGAAACAAATATATAATAATTACTGATGAAAAGTGATTCCTTGGAAAGTGCAGCATTATCCTCCAGGTGGATTCTGTTGCTGTATGTTGTTTTGTCTCCCCCTGCTGGTGCACCTTGGTACTACATACTTTAAAAAAAGTTTTAAAAAGGAAAAAAAAGGAGACATGGAACTGCCGAAGAAGAAATGTAAAATGTTGTTTATGACAAACAACCTAATGAAACAAACTATTCATAAAAACAATGAAATCAAACTCTGAATGAGAGAGTGACAGATGACACAATAAGTTCATTTAAAATGAATATTTATTTTTCATTATAGGTGGATTTAATTCGGTGTGCTACAGGACATGAAATTCAGATTTATTACAATTAACTTCACACTTGATGATGATGTACATACTGCAAGATGCATGTATATTTTTGTTGTAAGTCACTTACAAATGTTATAATTAAATTCTATAATAACAAAATTTGATATACCAGAAATCAAAAGTTGATCTATTCATTTCTCAGTAGATAATAGTACATATATATAACAGTACTTCCATTTAAAGAACATCATAAACACAATCAAATTCTACAATACATTACAAATAAAGGCCTCAATATTTCATTTTAAATATATGTGAAAGAAGAGAATGTGCTTATTTTCAGCAATGTTCACATGTAAACATTTAAAGACGTGCATTTGAAGCATAGGATCATTTCTTAAAAGAGCGACAGAAGCAGTGTGCTGACAGACTGCAAGGATTCAGACAGGTCAGAAGTAAGACTCATCGATATGAACAAAGTGCGTCACTTTATAAAAGCATAAGTATAAAATTGTGTTTTCAGAGACAAGAACCAGCCCATGATATCATTGTCCTTAGTCATTAACCTGTAAACATGGCAGGTAGTGTAAACACGTTTTACCATTCAGACAATTAACTGTTAAAACTCTGTTTAAGCAGAGCTATTTTTCTACATGTATTACAAGAGATTACTCATTTTGAGAGAATAATCTGTACAGTCTGAAAAAAATAAAGAAAAAAATTAAAAGGTGTACTCTTAAAAATAGAGCACTGTGTGGCAGTTGGACACCCATGATGAGTAGAGGACACAAAATATCACTCATTGACAAAAGCAACAATCTATAAAACACAAGTGTATAGAAACTGTAAGGTTAGGTCAGTTTGTCAGATAGTGTGTTTTTCATCTCATGCCCAAGAAAGATAACATGTTCACATATTTATCTTTGCATCTGCTACCCATGCAGCCAATGTTAAACTCATTAAATAAACGACTAAACATGAAGAAAAAAGGAAAGATGCAGGATACAGAGCACCACCAGTAATGGTTTTATTCCTGTGATAATTTGAGTGTCATTAACAGTTTTCACAATAAGTGGGTTAGAATTTTCTCAAAGGTAAATATGTATTTATATACAATATATGTTTGTAATAAGTGGGCAACTTCAAAATCAAGTCAATTTTCTTAAGTCAATATGTACAATAATGCATAGAAACTGAGCACAATCTAACACTGCGGTTAAGTCACATAGTTGGATCTGTGGACGACAGACTATAATTAGTTGAGCCTTTTACTGGTCCTGTATTGGTTCATCACTATGATAATGATTAATGGATTACATTTGGTTTTTAAGTGTAGTCGCTCAAACGTGTATATGAACTACAAATGTTCCGCTACAAATGCTTTTCAGGTGGTCTATTCAGTTTTTCCTGCATCAATACAGTGGAATGAAATTTGCAAAATAATTACACTGACAAATTTGAGGGATAACTGGAAAAACAGCATGTAACAGCTGTTTGATTTGGGTTGCATTGCAAATGTCAATTCACTTTTGCTTCTTAAAATGTATACCTCTTATTGGGTCTTAGTACTATTATTGTCAAACCTCTGAAAAATGTTCACTTTAAAGCCACCGAGTGTGGGAGAAGTTGTTTAAAAAGAGCTCAATTCATATTTTTCAGGGGAAAACTAACGACATTTGTTAATTCATACATCTGCCACTCTTGAACAATGACATTCCTTTTTTATGTTACTACTATAGGAACAAATTAATGAATTTCCTTCAGAGGTGATGTGTGATTTTACCCATTTCTCACTAATTACAATGTGAAGACAAAGTCTCACATTTACCTGAAGTAAGAAGTTGAGTTTTTAAGGCGACACAGTTCAAATAAAAGCAAAAGGGTTTTGTTTTGTTAAGAGAGATGTCTGTCATACAGCTTTGCATTCACATTTATGCCTGTAACGTTAAAATTTCACAGAATGAATAAATATTTCAGCATTTTAGCAAAACAAATCAAATGAGTTAATACATTTTTGAGTGACTGACAGTAAAAAATTCAAATGACAAGGCTTAAGAAACCCTGAATTTGTAAACTTCAGAACACGTGGTGCGAATAAATACCTGTCACTGCAGATTTCATGTCCTTTTCCACGTGTGTCCACAGAGGACCAGAGTGAAGCCTGTGTGACACTTCTTCATCTGTCACACAGCTGGCAGGATATACCACCTGTGTCTGACGCACAGTTTTTTTTCACCTCATCAGGATACTTGACTTTAAGCCAATGGTTGGTGTGAATCATTTTGAACTAATCCACCCCGTCGAAACCTTGTGCGTTTTCGATGGCGATGTGAAGTTTCTCCCTCAGTTCCTCAAAGGACTCGTAAGGGGGGAGGTCCAATCGATTGAAGCTGTAGAAAATAGTGAGCCAGTGTTAAACAGGGTTCATTACAATACAAGCAGAAAAACTAACAGGCTTTGTTATGTTATCATTATTAGCTCATCTGGGATGAACCATTGCCATCACGCTTTGTCCGTCGTCTTCATCCGTCCGTCGTCCACAATTCACTAAAATCGCTTCTCCTCCCTCAATTCTCAATGGATTTCAATTCTGATTGATTCATTAGATAGATCTAAGCATTAGGGACAAAACCTATCACTCACTTTGTTTGTTGAAATTTAAAACTGTAAACAATTTGTTTACAACATTATTTATTTTTCCAGTCTGACACTAACATCACTTCTCCTCCCTCAGATTTAAATTCTGATTGATTCATTAGAAAGTAATTTCCCCAATATTAGTTTCCACCAACAACCTCCAGCTTTAACCACAGTAATATGTCATTACCCAGTTACCTATTTTTGTTCAGTCAGATGTTACCCCAGAGGAGCTTTGGGGGCTTCATTTTCCATTCACACTGTTTTCGGCATTTGTTGATAAAAACATACAGCAACACAGTGGGATTAATTTTGTGATCTATTGAATTATTCCCTTTTATTGATAGTAAGACATTACAGCTGTGAGGTCCAGATGACCTTTTTTTTTTTAACCAAGTTGAGACATTTATATAAATGATCATATCCAACCACTCGAGGGCTTCAACCCTATATGATAAGATTTTAATTTTGTCATTCTCACATCCACACACATTCTCATATCTGATCAGTTTAAGAGCTTCAAACAGAATGTACAGTTAAGAGGAAACATTAAAGGAAATGGTTCACTGTCACACACTAATATAGAATATTGCTTTCCTTATAAAACACATTTCCTCTGTATTCTACAAGGATACTTGTTGTGGAAGCTTTTCTTATAGCTTTAAATCAGTGACCTGCATGATTCACAGCAGCTCGTAAACTACTGAACAGATTTATATCAGGCAATAATCACAGTACTCATCACCATAAATCGTATGCTGTGTTTGTGCCCCCCCCAATCTCTGTGTACAGTAGGATACACAGTGGGTTTTATTTATTACTGATGTTTTGCTGCCTTACATTAATATGTTGCTACTTGATAAAGTAGGTTCCTGTTATATTTGCACAAATGACGTTGCATTATGTTGCAGGTGTTTGCTGCGCTTACTGGTTTATCTTACTGTGCACCTGCAAATTGAACATGGAGAAAGATCCTAAAGCTGTATGTTTATTTAAACTTAAAGCAACTAAAATGTGTGATTTCCTCATATATTGCTTATTTCTATCGTTATATTGTCTTGTTTTACTGAATGACTTTCCTGTTTTTTTTTTCACCATTGTTCATTCAGGTTTCTCATGATTCCTTCAATTTCTCATGAGATTTTATTGTTTACTGAATTGCCTGTTTATTCTAGTAAACCAACATTTTTCCAAATATAACAGTTTTGTTGAAATATTGAAGATATTAAATGTTAAATTTTGTGAACTATAATATTTGTCTGTAGTTGCCACTGGCTTCCTGAGAAATGCTTTTTGAAGTCAATATTCCTTTGGTATACGGTCATATTATGGTTGTAATTGTGATTAAAATTGAGAAAATATTACTGAAGGAATTACCATGTGTGGGCTCGTGGCAGTTTGTCACGTGTTCCCCACTGCTCAATGGTGAACAGCTGTGGTCCGTTAGACCCTGAAAAGGGAAAAAAAATTAATTACACAAACTAGAAACAACATTTACTGTTTGATCTTCAAAAAAAAAAAGCGATGTTGAAGTAGATCTTAAGGGTATACAGTATAAAAAACACAAAAACAAAGCACAAAACACAACTCAGACATCTTCTGGTCATAAAACACAGGAGACAAGCTGAAAATAATTACGTGTACTGAATGGGTAAATGATCTGAACTCGAAAACAAACATAAAAAAAAAAACAAACCACACACGATGTCCTTCAAAAACACAATGCTATCTCACCATAAAGCTCAGCAAATCCATTCATTGGGACCCTGGATGTTCCGGTTACGAACTGTAAGAGCCGAATCCGTTTCTCTGCATCCATCAGCAGCACAGTCTAGGAGATAAAGAGAGATCAGAACAAACAAATAGCTAATACACAGCTCTTATTAAACTCTCGGGGGCTTTGAGCCAGGAAGAATCCAAGCCACAGCTCAGCTCATTGGCCCCAGGCATGGAAAGATGTCTTACTTTCCAAAACCACTGGATCACTGCGTGGTTGGGGCAGTAGCCGTTCTTGTACTTGGTGTTCTCTCTCCAGTCATTCACATCCACATCTCCGAGACCACACATAAGCAGCTGTGGATATTAAAGAAGGCAGGTAAACAGATGTTAATTACAGGAAAGAATTGAATCCATTTCAGCAACGTTTCTGATGTAGAGACAACTGACCTCAAGCTCATTCTCATCAAAGATCTTAATCAGATCCTGTGGTATGAGTTCAAAGAATCCCTGAAACACAAAATGCATTATGTATTAATAATGAATAAATAATCTTAACGGTGATTTAAACAAGTATGAAATGAATTATTACCTCCTTGAAGGCAGTCATCTGCTTCTGTATCCTGTTCACAAACCTCCACTGTATCACCAGACTGTCACACACCAAACATATGAGAATTAAAACATTATCGTTCAAGGTTTTTTTTTTTGTTTTTTTTTTTTTTTTTTACAATGTTGAATGTTCATGTTCATGCAGAGCTATGTTGCTTACTGGATGTACAAATCCTTGTTTTCGTTTGTCACAACAATCTCTGTGCCGCCTGGCTTTAGTTCATGTTGATGAGTCTAAGCAGAAATGAGTTGCAATATAAATAAAACAGGAGATAAATAGATGAAAATATGAAGGTGTTGTAAAGAAAAACATAGAAACAAACCTGCCCAAACAGTTCTTCATCGATGGTGAACCTCAAATCCAAGTCTGTTGGGTCGTTCTCTAAAATCCACATCAGTGAGTTAAAATATTCACTGTCCTGAAAAAGCAAAGGACACAAATTAATACAAAATAACCTGTAATTTAAGTATCTTGAGTTTCACCTGGGTGGCATTATAGTCAGTGGATCAATTTAAAAGCAATAATTTCTAAAGAACTTTACTATTTTAGTGACACTTATTTGTCAGTCTGTTGTGAGAGTGAATGAATAATGGGTCACTAATGTGAAGCGCTTTGAGTGGCCAAAAAAGCGCTATATAAATCCAATCTATTATTATTAAATGTTATATACTGTTCTTGCCTTGCACTATTTGAAGCACAACAATTTAGTGGTTTACTTTTAGGATGTGCAGGCTAAAAATGTGACACTTACCACAGACTCCATGTCCTGCAGATGGATCAGTTTCTGCAGCATCATCTTGTAGAAAGGTCGAATGAAGAAAGCTTTAAGAAACACAGACAGATTTCAGACAGCTGTACTCCAAAACTGGGCGAGAGAGGTACGACAGTGAACTGCGCATGTCCTAACCCCTAACCCTAACCTATAGCAAACGACATCTAGCGTATGGCTGCCGTACCAATATCTAGTTCATAATTTTTATCATTTGAATCTGACCCGGGCTGGTTCGGGTTTGCCATTTAAGGTACATTTCATGCTCTGCCACGGAGCCCTTCCTGCAGACGAGGTAGACGTGCAGACACACCCAGCACTGGGACTAATGGGTTTTACTGTGGATGTTCAATAAAACATAGTGTTCATTCTACTCATCTTTCTTGTGTTTATTATCATTTGCCACATAATTAAATCAACTTCATGCTAAATTTAAGAAAAAATTCATAATTATCCGACTAGTCGACTAATTGTTTCAATAGTCTGTCACTAGTCGACTATTAAAATAGTCGTTAGTTGCAGCCCTATCTGAATGTGTGCAGTCCGACAGGCCTAATCATACTTTTTCCTAAACATTTGTGTTGCAGCTTCTTTAAATATCTGACTGACATTTATACAGATTTGTTCATGAGTGGGAAGTGAAGTCAGCAGATACTCACCATCAAGGAGCTTGCCGTGATACACCGCCATGCCTGCAACACGGCCGATGAACTTGAAGTAAGACAGGTGGTCCTCATTACATAAACCTGAGTTGGGGTTAATCTGCAGAGTGTAGTTGTCCCTGCGAGACAAAACGGATGATAATCAATACAAGGAGACACTTCAAAGAGCACATCGTTTCATGTATGTGGTATTAGTTTTAAAAAGAAGTCTTGTACCACTGGTTTTAATATTTACAAGTATGTATTTGAGTTAACAGGAGCATTTCCTTTCATCCTAAATTTCACAAACCACATTAGTACGTTCAGTGCCATTGACACAATATCAACAAAAATAATTATTTAAATTAAACAACAAATTAGCATTTTCTCTGTTCAAGTAAAAACACAAAATTTAAAGCCAAATGACCTAACACTACTTTATGCTACCAAAGAACAACCAAGTGACAAGAGATGGAATAGAGCGATGGAGAGAAAGTGATGGCAACAGTGTTTCACAGTTTAACCACCCTACATCTCTTATAAAGTCCTGTGTTTAGCTTCATATACTGAAAATGTCCCCCATGACAGAAGATCACAGGGCAGATTTTGTATATATATATATATATATATATATAAAAAAAGTGCACAAGTCATGTTTCCTTTCAACCTCCTTCAATTACAATATGCTGAAAGGTAAGTATGGGGCAAAAATTCAACAAGCATTATCATTAAGTCAATAATCTATGCTTCATACATTACATTGATGTGCATTCTGCACATTTGTCTACATTTCTTGAAACTGAAGAGGGGCTATGAAAGTCACTGAACATAAATGAGACTACCATAGGACTGCTGCTAAGCTGTCACTGAAGAAGAAGAGCAACTATTTAAAACTAGGATGCTCTGGATGTCTGTATTCATTTAAACACTAATCTCTGATCCATCTGTAGCCACCACCAATTACCAAATTAAGTAAATGCCAGGAGCTTTAAAAATAGGGAGTCTTTGGACTTACGTGGCAGAATACTCAAACAGTCCATAGTATGGGTTAAACATCTCCTTGGACATGAGGAAGAACCACTCCCTGGCAAGGCCTCCATAGTCCAGACCTTTTTCTCCCTCAAACTCCACCCACAGTCGTGCCTTCAGCAGGTCTGGCCTCTTTACTGACAGGATGCGTCTGTAAGAGTCCTCCAACACTGCGTTCCGCCGCAGTTTCATCTCAAAGCGGTTTGGGATGTCAGCCTAGAGCGCGCATTTTAAAAACCATTAAAAATATATCAAAGAATCACAGCTCATTTGTAATAGTACTGCACAGAATATTTCTGACACCTCAATAAATCATCCTCCTTCACTCACCGGTTTCTTCAGCTTCTTCCGGAAGTAGTCATACTTCTGTTTATAGTCTCTGGAATAAGGCACTGCCTGTAATCAGCAGGAGTCATTATTCAGAGAGAAAAAAGTCAACCCCAACCTGATGACTACACTGAATTCACCTCCTCATGTTTACAGGAAACACTATAGTTATAAATGGGAAACTATTTTTGGTATGCTTATATCATATTACAAAAGAATGAGTCATTGAGTCAAATAGACATTACTCACTGGTCCAGTTATGGCTGAATTCTGTAATCTGGGATCATCCCATTGTGTGGTCCTGGTGTCTGTTAACAATATGAGTCATATTTTAATTAACAAACATTTATTATCACACATGTCTTAGAGACCTGTGGATACCAATAAAGGTTATACACACTGTGATCTATGTAGAATATTCTCCCATCTGTGTGGACCCTCTCCTCCCAGCCAGGCTAAAAAGAAGAAAACACAGCTCACATTAAGTACAAGCCTGTGTAATTAATGACAGTACATTAAAACACACTGAAATTAAGACCTAAGATATAAATCTCATCTCTAACCAATGCTATTCAATTGATCCATTAGTGATTTTCTGTAACTCACGGGCAGTGGGCCGAGATCAGATGGGTCAAGTGAAGGTCTCCTCCTCATGTGGACAGGAATCCTAAGCCTGGGATCATCCTGTCCAAAGCAATCCATACAGAATGTCTTTTAGTCAAAGAGGAAAGGCATAAGCACCACTGATTAACAGTGTTTTTTTCATTAGGATAACAGTTAAGGGCCTCTAGTGTGTTGTCGTTTTACCCAGGTAGTTGTCTTTGTGTTGTGGTCAATGAAAAAGGGTCTTCCATTGGGAGCACTGCGAACCTCCCAACCAGCTGGTAAGAAGCCTGACTCCTGGGAAGACTCTGGACTGGGTGTGTGCTGAGGAGACTCTGGAGGTGACACAGGTATGTGGGATGGTACCGGACTCTGTGATGAAACAGGAGTACTTGGAACGGCTGCGTCAGAGGTTTTCTGTGAACCACAATGATATATGAATAGGAATTAATGTAAGATCATGATCATTAGGTTTCAGATAAATTATCCTTATATCAGCTTACAATTTCCTTATTTATTCCCCCCAAAAAACCCATAAAAACACAATGAACACAGTTTGGGCAAGCCAAACCAACAGGGAGTAGATTAAATAGTAGAATCTTATATTTGGACTGATAGCAGGGTTGAGTTATTCATCAGTGAGATATTCCAATATAAAGACAGCAAAACGTAGGAAAATGTGAGCTGTAGGTCTTGTCATTCCAGGAGTGCTGACCTGATAGGTATTTTAACAAGGCAGTTCATTTCCACATTATGAGGTAGAACTAGGCCATCATCATTACCAAAAACAGGTCAGTTTCTTCACCCTGAAGAAGTTTTTCAAGGTCCATTTGCAGTGACCTAAAAGTCAGTCTGCATGTGGTTGAACACGGAAAATCCCAAAACACTACATTTGAGAAATTACCTTTGTATGAGTAGACTGTAGCTAAGACAATTCACTATGTACCTGAACAATGGGACGAATCCATGTCGTTGTTCGACTGTTATGGTTGATATAGTAGCGTCTTCCTTTGTTGTCTCTCTTCTCCTCCCAGCCTGGAGGCAGCCCAGCTGAGGTAGGAAGCAGCTATTGAATGATGTAAAAAAAATAAACAAACAGGGTAATCAGTACTGTAAAAACCTCCATCCAAAGTGTCACAATGCCCAACAAAGTACTAAATAACATCGCTGATCAACATATTCCTGAACATTTCCACAGGAAGTGGCTGAGGCTGTGACAATAAAATGAGAGGGCTGATAAAACACAGAGAGGGGTGATTTCAACAGCCAATGCAATACTTACCACAGGATTAACAGGATATTCTTCTCCTGTTGAAGCTTGGGCGCTTCCTCTACGACTGGAATGGCTTGAGTTACTAGCATGATCCTGCAAAACACAGGAAACAATGTTAAGGACAACGGTGATCATTAGGGCATTAATGTGTATGTACTTATCCTCTCACTGAAACCTCATGGTTCACATTAATCTCGCTATGCGTCTCCATAACAAGAACCGTATGCTGTTCAGAAAGAGACTCACCGTCTGGGAGGTGCGCTGCTCTCCAGCTGTGGCCCCTGAAATGTGCATGTTGCTCATATCATCACAGAATGAGAGGAACTCCATGGGTGGGTGTGGTGGAGGTGATGAGATCTGGTTACTGCTGTGGTACAAGGTAGACTCATCTTCAGTGATGATTTCCCAGCTCTAGAAGATAAGATCAGTCAGATGTTTCTCTTTGAAAAGACACTGTAGGCTACAATACATTCCATTTTATAATAAACCTTAGCAACTGACAGTAGTGTCCGGGGTAGAAGAGCAAAAACTGCACTTCTACAACGACCAATGCAACATCTGGCTTCAATTATACACCAACCGTAATGTGATGATAAGAAACACAATTGAACCTGTGTAAATACTGGACCGTCATCAGCAAAGGACAACTGGTCAAATCTGATCTGATGACAGTCAATCACTATTTCTACAAAAACTGTAGATTGTGATAATCACAATTATCTTAACTGAATGTCAACAAATATTAAATTATGAAAGCCTGATGTCATGTCTTAATATTTTTTTCTCTCTGTTTAGTGGAAAACATGTCATTTTATTTCCTCTGAAAAGAAAAAAATCCTAAAACTTCCTATTCACCTGAGAAGGAACAAACCAATTAAGGACTGAAAAATTTTTCACTACTATACTGGAACAACTTTACCTCAGGAGACTCCCGTGTGGTGTTCTCATCATGGTCTGAGATTTGTCTGCGTGTGATAAAAGAATGCTCTGCATCCACATTATTGTTCTGTCTTTGTGTTTCGACATCACTGTCCCTATTTAGGAAACAAAAACACACAGAAAATGTCTTATTATCAGCACTAAAAGCACTTCATTAGTAAAGCAACAGAGCTAATGTTGAGAACTCACTGTATGGTCGGTCGCTGCCATTGTGTGGTTCTGCTTTCATGGTTGACAAAGTAGGTTCTTCCCAGGTTGTCCTGCCGTTCTTCCCAGCCAGGGGGCAGAGCAGGAAGCAGCTGGCTTTGTCTGGGACCCGACATGTCCTGACCCTCCAGAAACTCCCAACCAGGCTGCACAACATCAACAAGTGTTTATAAGAGTACACATGCAAGACAAAACATCATCCTAATGCCAGCAGTTTAACTGCACATTAGAAAGAAACCTGGCAACCAGACGAAACTCTATGGACTGGGACTAGTACAAGAACTCAGAGTGTGACCTTTAGTGTCCAAACAAGGTTTTGGTTTCATGAACATTATAATTAACATACAATGATATAATAAAATATAATGATTTTTACATATGCATTTGAAAATGGAATATATTCATGGTGATTGAACTTTCAGTATTTTCTTGTGAAATGGTTATGGAGTAAAACACTTGGCAAGTTGTCTTAATTTGTGCTTTGGATTTTCAATTAAGATGTTTACATGCAACAAACCACAGACGTGATCTTAGAAACTGTTGAGATGTGAAAAATATTATGGTTTAAATGCCAACCTTATTCTGATTATAGACAAAAATGTAGAGGGTCTGCAGTATTTTGGTCAACAGTGAGTGATCATTTTTGACACTGGTCAAACTTACATCTGTTTCCTCAGTCTGATCTGCAGGTTCCTGGTCTGAACCTGAGTCTTTTGGCAGGTATGTCATTTTGAGACGCAGATGACCCTTGACTCTAGACTTATGGCTGCATGAGAATGACAAAAAAAGGATTTCTTTTGAAAAAGGAAGTGATCAGCCAAAGTGAATGTTTAAAATAAATTATAAACATGGTCCAAATTATTGTCCCATGTTGATATGTGCCAAAATAAGTAAAAGTGAAATGTAAAAACAGGAAAAGAGAAAAGATTAAACAACCATGAAAACATGCCAACCTTCGTGGATGAAGCAGAAAATCCTTGAATGTATATGGCCTTTCCGTATTAGGATTTTCTGTCTGAGAAAAAAAAAAGCATAAAAAGAAGTTCTTTAACACATATAGCCGCATACTGTATCTTATTTAGGGATAGCATTACATGAAATGATGGTGACAGTATACCATGAGGACTAATTTCTGGGTGTAGTATTTATAATAAAACAAAAGCAGGAACATAACATAAACATGACAGAGTATGTTTCCAAAACGGTGGACAATGAAGTGGAACAGACCCTAGAATAGGGGTGCTCATATTTATATTTACACAGTCACATGGGTGAATACAGTAAAACAAACTACATCAAACTTATGTCAACTAAAACAAGTCACAGACATCAGTACATAAAGTTCAAAGATTTCCAGAAAGTGTTCTCAAACAGGCGACGACTCACCGGTATCTGATTTAAAGGGACGTCCACCTGTCCCAGAAAGTCATCACGTGTCTGACAGGGAAAGAGAGACACATAGATGTCAGGTTCATGACGTATTAACTCTTCCTGCACACAGCTGACTGGCCTAGACATGTTCTGATATTTAGATACCTTTGGAGAAATGAGAACCACTATAATATTCCCACAGGACTATGTAGTGTGAAAGTGTCAGCCACGGTGATTTGTTTAGTGGTATTTTGCCTCTAACTAGGTCTTCAGTGAGACCTTAAAATTAGTTTGCTCGGCCTATTTTTTTCAGAGACCAGTTCTTAAACCCCTAGATTTTTTTTCATGACAAATAGAGATGGTGATTATGTTTTATCTTAAAAACTAAAAAAGTATACCACACTAAATTCCCGTTTGAAACCATTAGTCATTTGATTTGCTGTATCTCCTGAATACGTGACCTACATAGAAGTGTGTTTATCACCTCACAACCAGTGGCTGTGGTGTGTTTGCTGGAGACTCAGCCCAAAAATAAAGTGCCATTTGTCAGATAAATTGTCTTTGCTTTAAATACTTCACGCGTTCAGTGAATGCCTTTAAGGCAGTTGCTGCGGGCAGCGGGCTAAAAGGCAAACGCACTGCGCTGTTGGAGTCAGCTTTGTGACCAAATTAACACCCACAGCAGGTCAAACTGTCTTACAGCAGTACAGTGTGTTTATGTGAACAAATATAGATGGAGGCCTCCTTCCTCTTGCCCTTGCAGCAGCCAAAAAAGCAGATAAGTCATGGTTAAATGGCTACATGTACACTATCAAAATATAGCTTTGTAAACTCACACAGTCTTGTATGCTGTGTAATTATTTATTTTGTATTTAATAATTAAAAATGTCAACCTCAGTGGCAGGGTCCTTTAAACTATTATGTGGAACTGTACAGTAGCAGAACAAAGTGGATAATATATGTCTTGGAAAGGTGTCAGTAATTATAAGGCCATTCTGACAGTCACATCACCAGTGATGTAGTTAAATTCCCTTTTTTATTGTCATAATCTAATAATGTTACATTTATTATCAGGTTACAATGTTGCACAAGGCCAAGTTCTTTTGAAATTTGTGAGCTGCTTCTAAGGTTGCATTGCATTTATAGAATGCGCAGCTAGTGCATTGATGGTTTTCCAAGAATGTGTTTCATGTCTTCTTAATATTATGCATTCCCAAAGAGAACTTCCATTCTTTAATCCACCTGTATTCAGGTTTAAAATATTTACCAAGAAAATGTGTAAACCCAGAATTATACAAAAGAGAGAGTTTTTAAGAACATAAATAAACATTTCTAAACTTATGTAGTCGATTGTTATGGCTGGTTCCTTAAACTCTTAACTTCAGTAAAGTACTCCAGCAATGTTCTAGAATCTATTTAGCTCTTTGCTGACTATTGTGGTGTTTGATCTCTCAATGATTACTTAAAATAAAAATCTTCAGAGTTTCAGTAATTTTTTTAAGCAAATAAAGTCAAAATTTTCTCATTCCAGGTTCTCAAATATTATAATTTTATATTTTTCTCTACTTTTGTAATGCATAGAATTGTTTAGTGGACAACAATAAAGATGAGGATATAATCCTGAACTTTGTGAAACATTATCTGAATTCAGATTCCAAATAATTATTCACTTAATCAATAAAATAACCTACAGATTAATAATAACAAAAGAAAACAATTACATCACTAATATATAGGCAAATGCTTCTCGAGAGGTAATCTTCACATCTGTCATGACCTCATTTCACCTCCATGACAGCAATAGTGAATAAGACTTCAGCCACACTGAGAATTCTGTCACTTTGAAGCATGTGATGAACTAAATTTTTTCAGTACCACTCTTAATATCTTCTAATGCTGAGTTAAAATCCTTCTCAACTACACAGACAATCACAGACACGTTGTATATATAACCATCTGTTGAATAAATGTGACTCAGTAGACAGCCTGCTTGCTTGACAAGTCACAAAGGTCACTTCTAGATCTGCCATAAACAAACCATACAGAGTGGAATGGCCTCGGCTTGTGCTTTTCAACCTTGGGGTCACGACCCCACATGAGGTCACCTGGATTTCCAATGGGCTTGCTTGAAATTTCTAGTAATTGATAAAAAATAATTTAAAAATACAACTTACTACTAAAAAGTATATTTTTATATATATATTATATATATTTTAGCCAAAACATTTTTTTAAATGTCTCAAGTCACCACAAATTTGTGATGTTAAAATGGGGGTAATGAGCCAAAAAAGGTTGAGAACCACTGACCTATGTCCACTGGGAGTTTCTTGGAATAAGGATGAAGGAGACTCCTTCAGGGAGTTTGACAGAGGAAGTGTATACTTTGAACACGTGAAAACACTACCAAAACTCTGCACTAGATACTGGTCTAAATGCTGAATATAGACCATCTCTGAATGCTCAGACATTTAATAAAAGTCATTTACACATGTGAAAATAAGCAGTGTTGATAATGTATGAGCTGCAACATCATGGTATCTGTGGAGCATGCGCATTGATATTCATGTTTATACAGGAGCAAGAAACAAGTTTTACAAATCAAGAACCGCTTCAGAAATTTACAAATGTGATCTGAAACTTTTAAAGCAGGTACACAAAAGAGTCTTTATCTAAACTAGCGATCTGATAAAGTAATGATGTCACATGTTGGAAAAATACCAAGAGGGAAATAGAAGACACCAAGAGGAGACTCTGGACTTTATGGTCTGCGTGTGTCAATCATGACGATGTAAAGTTAAAACTGTAAAATGAGAGTGAAAAGTCATGTTTTCAGAGAACATTTGTTGTCACTGGACTTGTTCAGTAGATAAACCAGAGAAAGGTCACTGTTTTCCACAGTACTTGTGTTGGGTCTGTCCCCTATACAAACAATGTACTAGCAGTCAAATACAGACAGTAATGGGGTTTTCTTACTGAAAGAGATAAACAAAAAAGTATGTTCCCTAGATTTTATTTTTGTTGCAATTTCTACTAAACAAACTTATTTTCTTTTACTTATGTACCAAAAAATTAAGAAAGAGTAAGAGTATTCTACAAATAATGTATGCTTTTTACACTGTGACACAACAAAGCAAAGCAATTTTCTTTCTTGTGTGATGTGGGTAGAGCTAGTTGTTCATTAACAGATGATATGAGTGTGTGTGTGTGTGTTAGGACATTGCAGATAACAAAAGCAGATATAAAAATATTTTAACAAACAAAAAAAATGTCCATTGTCTCATTTCAAATATAACCAAATGGATTAACACAGACATAACGAAATTCAAATCTTTGTATTATTATTTTGCTTCAAAAGTTCCTCATATTTCTGACTAAAGCAACATGATGAACGCAAATATAACATTTGTATTCTGACAAAATAACAATAATAGACTGTTTGCAAACATAAGATTATTGTAATTTTTTAAATGGTAAAAAAAACCAACAGAGATTTTACAACCTGTTAGGCACCCACACTACACTAATAAAATCTAAACAAGTAAGATACCCTACACATTTCTTCTAGGGGATTTTGTGTCATGCTATGCTACAGTGTAGAGGCCGCCTTTTTGTGGGCAGAGTCACCATACAATATTTGTTACAGGCTTCTAGGAAGATGTGTGATGTGACATTGGACAAGGCATGAATTAAAGTGAATAAACATCAAAGCTGAAGAGCAAACTGAGTGTACCTGATACTTGCTTCTTTTAGTAACTTGTGGTGTTTAAGGGACATTTTAAAGAATGGAAAGGAAATATATATTTACAAAAGCATTTATTCAGACCTGTAAAGTTAAATGTACTTCCTAATTACCAGTGGAGACCTCCTTACTTGACAACCTGCTAAATATGTGTGTGTGTGTGTGTGTGTGTGTGGTAAGGAAGGGGTCTGACAACTGATACTTCACAAACACTGCCTGACAGGGGGACCCATAGGGAAGGGAACACACCATCCTTTTACTGGGAATGGCTCACGCTTCCATCCAGCCTACATTAGATGACCCCTACCACACACACACACACACACACACACACACACACACACACACACACACACACACACACACACACACACACACACACACACACACACACACACACACACACACACACACACACACACACACACACACACACACACACACACACACACACACACACACACACACACCATGTCCACAGATGGCTGTCATGACAGTGCGCTGCTCTAGTATCATGCTGTTAAATTTGAATCCACGGGACTGGGCAGTGCTACAGACCACCAGACTATCTGGAGTCAGGGGGAGTATTTCAGAGGCACTTTATTTTTATCAGCAAGGGGTACAGCTTTTCCCACCGCTAAAATTAGCTTGGCTAAATACTTAAGACGATTACTCATAGCGTTAACAGAATAATAAAAATACAAAACTATTTCATAGCTAATGTGTATTCAAACTCTAACAAAGAAATAAACTCAACAGCCAAATGATAAACAACTTCACTAAATCATTTAAGATTTCTTGGGGGGAAAAAATCATATATGGATTTACTGTAATGTAACCAGAAACCGCTGAATGTTTGTCCACATTGGGCTTGTTAATTGCATGACTTAGTTGCAGCTAACTTCTCAGTTACTGAATGCAGCTCTGTCTTGTGAGGAGCCTAATGGCCAACTCTAAGTAAACAACAGTTTTGATGGCTTTAAATCTGAATACTGTGACAGATCAATATGTGTATAAACAATGACAACATTATTTTATATACAGAAATGAGCAGTATTTATACCAACCCCATAAAGCTTATACCAGGTATCTCACCCGATACATTTAAAACCAAAAGTCCAAGTGGTGTCACATGAGCTGCCAAGCAAAGCAAAATGGAATCCACTTGGACCAGTTAAACAACATAGATGACTGCACAGTGCAGCTTTGTAGGGCACTTTGTGATCAGACATTGTCTAAAAATATTTACACCATTATGAAGTCTTGGACATGACAATTTTTTCCATTGTTAGCAGGAAGAGGGGTAATTCTCAGAATCACTCACCTTAATATTATGACATTGGCTCTTAGACGAATTACTCCCTTTGAGGATTGTATTTGTGTCGGCAACAGTATTAGGTAATTTAGCTGGGCAACAAGGAGACAGATGAATGTGCACATGTGGAGAGCATGGACTGGTGAGCTTTGGATTTGAAACATGACATGAAATTCCTGTATTAGCATACGGCACCTCAAGGGAAAAGCTCCTTTGAATAGCACGATGACAATGGTTTTCTTGGCCTTTTTCTGTTAAACCCAATTTGTGGTTTTTCTCTGACGGTTTAATTGAAGAAAACAAGCAGGCAGAGGTACTGCGATAAAGTTTTTTGCGGGGGTCATATTCACTCTCAGGATGCGCGCCTTGGTGGGGAGCCTCTGGATATTCCACATTGACTGTAGCTGTGGTTGTCGCTCCTTTCGCAGATATGATTGGTCTCTGGTGGGCAAAATGCAGCAGTACACAGCTGGAGTGGCGGTTTGATCTGTCCAGTGCTGGTGGATGTTCCATTACTTTACTAATGTTCTCCATTTTGCACTTTGGTTCATCCTGTAAAGGAACATTAAAATGCACCATATGTTTAGTGTCTCTACACTCAGTTGAACAGCTTCCTTTGGGAAGGCCGTGCCCACTGACTGCCATTGCGGTGGACCCTTGACAAGTCACTTCCCCAGCATCTTGTGAAGACTCGCTTGCTGATGCCTGGAGAGATGACTGATGAGATCCCTTTGCTGGTGTGAGAGCAGGTAGAGCTACTGGGCTTTCTGGGGATGCAGGTGGTGTGCTGCAGGGGCTCTTTGGAAATATAACCAAGGAGGAACACCGTCTCAATGGGACCTTGGTCTTGCAACAGAATAGACTCCTCTCCTGGATGGTCCTGTGTTTTTCTGAAGCTTCTGGTTCAAAGATGCTGTTGCTGCTGCAATACCCAGCGTCACTGGCCATGCTGCTGCTACATGAGCCTCCGTCAGAGCCAGTACCTGCTCCTCCTTCACTTCCTCCTGGTTCTCCATCCTCTACACTGCCATCCGCATCCCCACTTGGCTTTCCACAGGGCTGCAGTGCAATCTGCACAATGCTCTTCCTACTCCATCCTCCAGTATTAACCCTTGGTATGAGCACTGAAAAGTATCGCTGTAAATTACTATAATCTGGTGACAGAGGAGTCACCTTCAAGTGTACTGAATTGTGCGCCAGACTCTCTGCGGGACTATGAGCTGACACACAAACTCCAGTCTCCTCACCATGGCTGCTGAGGCTCTCTGAGAGAGGGTCCGTGTTGCTTCTCCTTGACGCAAAGTGCAAGCGGAGCCGACGTGCCATTCGTTTAACTCTCTAATCCCTGCAGGGCCAGTGAGTTCTGCATGATAACTTGCTGGTAGGAAAAAAGACAAGCAAAGCAACTGCTCTGAGCTCTGCTCTGTGATCACAATCATTAGCGGCTGTACATTGCCAAAATAGCTCTGGTGACAACCTACATTCCTGTCCAGGCTGATCTCAGCTTTTAGTCAGAGGAGGTCACTGGTTCTGTTTGGAGACATGACCCAAACATACGACCTATGAAACTAGAGCAAACTAAGGTTATACCCCTTTAGGAAATGTCCAACTGTAGGTGCAAAACATACTAAAACAGAGGACAAAGTTTCACTGCTGATCTGCTTCATCAACTTTACGGGCCAAATACATCTTCTTCCAGATAACTGTCTTAACACCATATGTCATTTCAAGTCTTTTCAATCCTGTTTACCCCTTTGAGAGAAAGGTAACAACATCGTAGCTCACTACATTGGATCTTGGGCAGAAGCTCCAGTAAACTGTGTCTCAGGCGAATCACTCAAGATTACTTCCTGCTGCTGTTCGGCTTCTAATGTTTCTGCTGCTCTGTGCCCCCACAAATATTTTTACCCACCACTATTGAATTACAGGAAATCAAAGGGAATGGCTTTCAACATAATTCTATAACAAAATGAGGAGTGGGTTGCAAAATCAGACATCATGCAACAAAACCTCACAAGCTTTGGAACTGTGGAGGAAAATGTCTTTGCAAATGCCATCAAACTTACAGAAAAAATGCCAACGCCAAAGCACGAATAATATAACCCCACATAGACAGTACAGTAACCTTTAACATAGTATGTCAGTGTCTACAGAAAATAGAAGTAGATAAGGACAAGAAAGGACTGTGAGTACATTGACAGTGACTTGACACCAGTTATATGATACCTCATGTAACAGTCAGTGCTGGTCTGATTTCCTGTCCATGGCTGTTGACAGTCCCATTTATTAAAAGATGACCTATTGTGAGCCAGGATGACCTATTTTGGGGCATTACTCTGCAAGCAAATCACTCTCAGTATAATGTGTAATTGTAAGAAGTGAGGCCAGAATGAAGACATGATTCACTCAGATCTCCGGTGGAAGTCATCACCTGTTACAGGAAACTATGTGGTTAACCATCAATCACTCATCCCACCAGCAACATTACTACTAATGTAACAATACCATGTAAAGTATAATCAGACCAAAAGAGTGACAAAGAGATATTTTAATGTTCAGTCATGTTTTAGGAGTGCAATAATATGCATGTTAATTATTAAAACAAACCTGGCCCCAAAATCAACAAAAAATTTCACAGACTATTATTGTAATATTATGTAACATAAAAAATTCAAAAATTTAATTTCCAACAGTCAATATTTGTGATCTTGTATTGTATGTATGTGTTTTTATAAAATTAGTCTTGATTTTTCAGTGGAACCAAAACTACCTATTGGTGCAAATTAAATAAGCCGAACATAATTCAAAGTTAAGCTGTCTGGACGTAAAAACAATCAGACAGTTATCAAGGCATTTTAAAATGACTTTTAGAGCTCCAAAGGGGGGAGAAAGGTCAGCCTAAAACAAATCCTGGAGACCTACGGTTGGCTAGTCAGGTTTTGGAGCATGATAACACAAGTTCTACACAGTGAACAAGTAGTGCCAGGCACAACAACAACCCCCCCCATATACACACACACACATTTTACCTGCTTTGCCCTATCCCTTATCATTGTGAAAACACATTTTTGGTGACTGTGACCTTTGGCCTACATTCACCAAAATGTAATGGGGTCTATTCTGGACCACCTTGCACCTTTTCTGAAAATGTAATGAAAATCAGTTTGCATAAAGCTGCTTACAAACCAACTAACAGTCAGAAAGACAGACACACAAACTGACTCAAAAATAATACCCCTCTCCTCTTTGGGGGGAGGGGGTAATAAAATCATTCAACAGAATGTGAAAAGTCTGCATTTTCTAATTTACTAGGTGCTTTTGATTCAGTGCCAATCCTACTGGACTGTACATGTCGTCATCATTCATGTTTAAAAACCCAATCTAGCTACACCTGAACAACTGTAAAGCTCTGAGCTACATTTTCAAGTCTTGACACAAAACTGTAGTTCATAGTTTAATACTACTACTAAATAATATCCCCAGTTTTGAATCTTCTCTATTTGCACAGCTCTTTAATCAGTTTAATCAGTGTTTAACATCTTCTCCTCACAGGATCCATGACATCCTCTAATCAAATGGGTTGGAAACATCACAGTAACATCTACTTATGCAATCTCTTAAAAAATGCAACAGTCTGCTACACAGACATTACATGAATGTGATGACTGGAAGGAATGTTAGTAAGTGTGAGAGGGTTTTTTTGCCTCTGAAAGAGGAATCAATAGTTGACCAATGAGGAGATAAGATACCAGTGTGTAACAGTAGTCTCTCCTGGTATCAGGTGTGCTAATTCATTATCCTACTTCACAGCTGAAATTTCTCAGGAACCAACAGAAGGACTAAACTCTGAACAGACTGCATTTTTCACAGCCTTTAAACAACAGTTTACTACAGATGTACTGTCCTGATAGTGGTGTTAATGTTTAAAACGCCTCACAGTTTTATTCCAAAGGGGGAGGGAAATTATGACAACTTCTGAGGGGCCTTGATATCAGGTTAGCAAATCAAAAATAAAAACGGTCTTCTGTTCCATGTGGAGTTTACGTTGTCTTCCCATACCTGTATATTTTCTCTGCAGGTACTCCTCCTTCCTCCCACAGTCCAATGTAATGCACTTACTCTAAATTGCCCCTCGGTCCAATGTTTTCCTTTTTGTATATACAGATTTTTGTTAAATTGTTTGTTGAATATTGGTAATAAATAAATAAAAACAAAGCAAATTATGAGAATATTTTTTTGTATGTCAGTCCAGGCACCCCTCAACCTTACCTAATGTGTAAATTGATTTTTTGTATTTATTATTTTAAACTTACAGCAAAACACACAAGTATTCATAGTACAGACACACCCTCTGAAACTTTACAAAATCTACTTGGAGCATGACAAGGCAGAGTTAAGTCTGTCACACCCAGATTTGTTCAATCATGTGACTGTAAACCAGTGAAGAAACCAAACATTAGAAGCATCCAAGTAACCGACCTTAGCCTGAGACAAGGGAAGAGCAAAGTGTTAAAGAAAAAATAAAGTCCTGTGTTAAAACTGAACTGAATGACAGAATTTACAATGCACTATGGGATAAATCCATACACACAATCAAACTGCAACTATTCATACCAACAGTGACAAGACAGAGGGAGTGGGATAAAACATCTGATCGACCAGCTCGAGGAAAAGATAATCAGTTCTAAAACAACAACAACAACAACAACAACCTGTGTGCATATAAACTCACACTAGGAAGCCTTCATGCTGCTTTTTATAATTACAAAGCACTCGACCAGTAGGACAAGTTCACAGAGGGGTTGAGGCAGGTAAAGATTTGCCCAAACACATCATAACTGAAAGTCAAATACACAGCTATCTCTAACAAAACAGTAGTTTGACTTCAAGTAAAATGTTTCATATGTGGTTTTATTTCAGTGTTTTATGTTGGCCACGAATCGATTCTGCAAACTATGTCAATGATGTTGAATTCTGACATGTATTGTATTATATAAAATTTTACAAAATGAAATTTTCCTTTATGTTATAGTAGTATAACAGGTGTATGTCTATGTGTCTTTTCAGTTTTTTTCTTTGCTTTTTTTAAGAACCCCAGCCCAGTTAAAAGGGCTGATTTGGTAATACTTGGAAATATTATCTATTTTATTAATGTTTAGAGTTAGTTTCAACTAAGATATGATTGTGAGTACACAGTGATATGTTCATTAAACCACAAAATGTAGATGGGGGTGTTTATACCAAAGGCCCAAATCCCCTGACCACAAGTCCAGTATCCATACCAGAAGCCTTGATAAAATGCTGCCAATTTGACAATATCAGCACTCAACTAATCAATATAATGTAATAAGTGAGAGATGACAACTGTGTCATTTGTGAAGTGATATTCGGTGGAGTGCTTTGGGGCTGGTCTTCAGCTAATTTATGGCGGCAATGACTGTGCAGTTTGACTCCTCAGAGCCATCAGGTGTCTGAGGCCTGCCGTGCATCAAGCCAGTATGAAACTGGGTCAGCTGCTCAACTGATATCATCTTGCAACCACGGCCCTCTTAAACGCTTTTCAATAGTTGTGCACAATGTTGCACTAACTGCATAATCAGGAAGAGTAGACTGGCATTCATATTCACACCATATCCTCTTTGCAGCTCTACAACTTCATGCAACAACACATACTGAATGAAACCCCAGCTCTGACAAAACTACTGCTAAACACAACCATATGCAATGGCTTTCATAACATTTAGTGACATACCATCTCTTCATGTAGTATCTTCAGCAGTTCTGTGGCATTTAAAGCACACAGTGTTACGGTAGCCAGATTTACCCGTATTTACAGCTTTGAATAACACCACATCACAGTTTAACAATAATATTGCATGTTTTATGGCTAAATAAGGGCAGCGATGAGTTTAACAGGACGACAAATAGTAGTACCCTTATTGGAGTTGTTTGGACGTAAATGTGTTTTATAGTATGTTCACATGGAAACTTAATAAAAGATAATGGATTTGTAAAATGTATGTTTGCATATTGGAATAGTTTTATCGTCTTAGATTTACATTCTTGTTATTTTATTTCCTGGCATAAGTATTTTGGAGTGTGTCCAGTATGCTGAATGTGTTACAACCATAAGTTATGATGTGTCCATCTGTAGCAAACTGGGTTTTAACTGGCTTCACATGCCTTTCTCCATATCAGCATGCCTAAGAGTAAAAAGCTCAATGTTTTACCACTATGCAGTGGACAAAAAGAAGCAAAAATAAACATCAATAGTCTGTATATGAACTAAACCTATTAGATTGTGAACTGTATTGGTATGAAATTAAACTAGCAATCATTCTTATTATGGGTACCATCAAAAAGTATAACTCAACTGACTTACCAGACGATTCTCATCAAATACTTCTAAAAGCAGACGATGCTTCCTGGGATCAACCTGAAACATGACGTAAGAGTCAAATCTCAGTGCATAACTGAATGACAGTAAGGTAACAACAAGTGAGTGTCAACAAGTCGAATGTTAAAGACTATTAATACAGTGTTGTATTAATAAAAGGTGTATCATTAGAATACACAGTAAACTGAGTAAATAACATGATTGATAGTTTAAAGGTGTCATTCCGCTGAAAACAACTTTTCCACACTCCTTTTGGAATGTGATGGGTCACCCCGAGTTACCAACACATGTTGTGTGGTGTGTCCCCTCCACTGGCTGTATTTCCCATTCATAGAAAACAACACAGAGAAACTAGCGACTCAGAAAAAGCCTGTCCACGACACGTCACAAGGACATTGGCATCACCCACGTGGGGTTAAGCCCGTCCCCCATTGCAGCAAATGTTAAGTAGCATTAGCATTAGCATCGACAAGAGAAGGCGGCGCCACAGTAGCTGCTGCACAAACTTGAAAAAATGGTGGCGCAAACTGGTTCGTGTGCTCTCTGTGGAAATAAAGTGTTTTTTCCCCCTGTACACTTTCAAAACAAGCGACGACACAAAACCTAGCTGGATGCTACTCTGGGATGGTAAACACACACAGAGCGAGAGGGGAGGGGGGAGTGTTCCTTCACACATTCTGAGCCAATCAGAGATGCCTCATCACCGCGTCATGGACATGGATGCGGAAGGACTGGAAAACTCGACCTCAAGTATAATATTAATGAAATAACGATGAAATGACTCCTTTAAATCCTGAAGTCGGTTCCAATTTTTCCACTTACCTTAAAGAAGAATTCTTCATTCCATTTGGGATCCAATGACTTCAAGTTACATGGGTTAACAGAGAAAAATAAGATACAATAAGTCTCTGTGTAAAATACAACGTTAATAGAAAATGTTAATGCTTACTTCTTCACCTTTTTAACAGTTTTGGTCTGAAGACTTGTGATTTCTCCATTGACAGGGTCATAGAGGGACAGTCTTGTATATGGATCACTGCAGCAGAAGAATAGAAGAAAAAACATTTCCTCCGAGTTGTTATTGGAGCTGTACAATTAATCAGATAATTTATTTTTAGGTACCTATCTGTCTTAAATCATGAACAATCTGTGAGCAAGCAGATACAAACTGGAACACTGACCAAAATAATCACAATATTAAAAATACATCTGATCTGATGTTTTAATGGTTTGCATTTTCGTTAGATGTCTCTACAGCTTTAGTTTTCTACATTTGACAAGAAATACTAACCACCTGGGGTTTTTTTTAAATCCAGAGGTGCAAGAACTGAATGCATGATGGGAAATATTTGCTTGTCCTCTGATTGACCTGCTAATTGGTTGATAGTTTTGGCAGGAACATGACAGGCTGCAAAAGGTATTTTGTGTAGTACAACTTTAGATTTAATGACTGTGACTGATGCTGTCAGGGTTTTACTGCTGGAACAATTAAATGATGTATGACAGATGAAAACTGTTTAGAGGAAAATATGGCCAAAATCTGAGAGAGAAAAATACATATAAAATGATATTTATAATAGTGCAATTTAAATGGAGTGGAGTCGCACCAAATTTTTGGTTGTGGAACAGAGGAAGATAGCTCTTCTGTTCATAACCTTGTCAGCCATACCTCTTTGTATGTATGACAGTAATGGATTCTGTTTCACAATTGCTGCTGTAATTTTTTTTTACACTTTACAAAACTTTAACTGTTTTCACTGTGGACAAAAGTTTAATTTATATAAGATCTGATAAACTTTACATTAGGTTTTTGCAAATGTATTTTGAAAACAAGTAGCTTCAGAATTAACAATTAATTCTGTGAACATGCCATGGTACACAACAAAGTACATTTTCATTTCATTTATTTAAATAAAAAAAGTCTCTCCAGTCATAATCTGTAGCTCTGTTTACACAGCATTTCTGTTAGGGGAATATTTTGCCAATTCCAGAACATCGTCTGTGTAAATAAAATGGTGGGATCATTTATTCCCACCTGTCGCAGCTCTGTAACACCTCTGGAGGAAGTAACAGAGCTGTGACAGACATGGAATCATGATTCTGAATCTGAAACACTATATAAAAGGAACACCTCTCGTTCCACAACCAAGGTGTGACGTTTTGATAATGTATTGCATTTGTGCAACTGCCACAGCAGGGGGATTTGAAAATGACTGCAGGCCATGTACAGTGAACAAACATATCAAGGTAACCAGAAAGATGTCAAACTGGGGAGATGCCAAAGTCTGCAGACTCTTGTCACTTCCCGTGGAGGACTCTATCCATGCTAACATTTATGGAATCTTCTTTACAGGTGAGGTGCATTTGATGTCCAATGAAGTATTTGGCTTGTAAAACCAGGTAAACACAGGTGTTATTAATAACGTTCCCAAAGGTTCAATTCCATGTAGGTCCCCACAGCACCCATTACAGGGAAACAAAATTAACAACTCCAATGGCCGAGACTGATGCTGCCATTGGTAATGAGACAAATTATACCTATGTTTTCTGCACCAATCGGTCAAAACGTCTGTTGTGAAACATGTCTGTAAGATTTTCTATCACCATTTAAGATGATCTTCTCTTTTTACAACAGTAATGATCAAATGATCCAAAGAAACACCTCCTGAATTAACTTAAATAGCACCTTTAGCAATGGACTACTTCAACCCGAGTGTGCAAAGATTCTTTTGAGACTGAGATGTACCACTTAATTTGTATTATTTTCTCTTTTAAAGCATGTGACTGCTAAGTGGATATCATTTTCATCCAGGGATTAATAAAATGAACTAACAAACTAAAACTATACACAGTGGGTAAAAGTAAAAAAAAAAAAAAAAGTCAACAATGGGGTCAATCCTTATTTAAGTTCATTCTGTGGCCAAAGAATGAAGGAAAACTACTAAAACAATAATATTTGCTTATTTCTTCCAGCATTGACTAAACTCATCAGCACTCCTTCCTGCTATTGGAGAAAGCAAAGCATGAAATGCAATGAATATAATAAAATGTAAAAGGTCAATTATACTACAATTAAATATTTATTTCGTGTAACAATGCAGACAGGTGCCATACACAGCTTTAATGTTGTCATAAGATTTTGGACAAGATGAACAATGATAGAATCAAGCACAAACTGATGTTGTGACTTGTGACATTATGAAATAAAACTATTTTGACACACTGTAAAGTTGTCATCCTCTTTCTGTTTGATTATGCAACTTTGGGAAATGCAAATAAACAAGTTGAAATTTTCCACTTTTGATGTTAAAAAGCATGAATAAAACTGGCATGCTCACAAAGTTTAGCAATAACCTGAGGACATTTGTTTGACCAAATATGTAGGAAAAAAACACAGCCTATGTCCAATATTTAATATATTGGATGCTGCTAACAAGGAAGAATGTAACCTATAGATGCTTTGTACAAACACTAATATGATGAAATAATTCAGTGTCAAACTTGAAAGCTTATAGTGATGGAAAAATATTTTGGACACCCCATGCATTTATGATATAGAGCATTAAAAATCACTCTGACTCATTGCTCCATTCTGCACATGTACTGTTCCATTGAGGTCAAAAATGAATGTTTCAACAAGACAATGAAACACATCAAGGACGTGACATGTTGAAACTGTCAATAATTTACCATTGTAATGTTTTCTTGCTAATGATAAAAAAATATTTTACATTATTTCATATTATATTTGTGTCTGAAGCAGCCACACCCTTAGCAAGATCTTTCCACATATATTTTTCATGATAATATTTGAGACTGTGTAAAGTTTGAAGGGAGCCTATATGTATTTTGTGATGTTCTATCTTTCTGAATGTGATAGTTTCTCCTCATCGAAACTTCTAAATACTTTATATTATCTCTTGATGATGAACTTCTGGCAGGACAAAAATGTCAGGATGGAAACTTGAAGGCTTTTTAGGTTTGTGAACACTTTATCAGTCCAAGATTATCTACAACTTACCTGGCTCCAAGTATATCTTTTTTGGCCAGTCCAATTCCAGCAATGACTTTCACTTTAAGGATCCTGGATTCATCCTGAAATAACAAAATAAATCATACTTAAGTACCACAATTTATGGCTTGAGTTTGTTATAAGAATCCTTATCACGTGTTTACTGTGAAAACCCCCACTGTTTACCGTCTTAGATGATGCAACATCCTGTACACAGTTCATAACAGTAAAATTTCCATCACATATCAACTTATTCTACTGATAGTTGAACAGGGAGAGATTTCGTAACTTGACTGACACTTGGCACAATGTGACCTCACAACTCTGTACATGATTTGGGGGCAGTCTCAGTACTACACCAGAGTTTAGACCATGTGAATCGGTATATTTTAACGGTATATTTTAATGTGGTGTGTGTGCGTGCATGTGTGTGTGAGTGTGTGTGTGTGTGTGTTAATGACGGGAAACAGCCGCTGGCACAGAGGCGGTACCAGCTCCGGAGCCTGCTGGTTTCCTGGATTAAAAAGTGGAATGTTTCAATATAAAAGTAACAGATAGCCTTAGCTGCGAAGTACAGGAAATCAATAGTATAGATTTACAAAAAATAAGTTCCACATTTAGCCAACAAAGGCACCACAGTTGCATTGTTTGAGCTGCTACGTTAGTGAGATGTCTGATTAACTGAAGTTACTCGGTATTGATTGTTAAGCTAGTTTAGCGTCAACTATATAGTTAGCATTTGGCTAACGTCGTGGTCACGTGAGCAGCCTCATTAACAGGATACAATAGTTTACCTCATCTGTCTGAAGTCCTCGGATCTGTGGAGAAAGTGCAGCCATAATCCCGTCACCTTTCCTCTTCCAAGAAAGAGACAATAACCAAGAGACAGCTGTCCGTTCAGGCAGGAGAGTCCGGTGGTGTTTCGCTACCTCTGTGTGTGTTTTATTCCGTGTTTACGATAGTCCAAACTGCACGGCAGAGCTACAGGCGGACTGTGACACTACCGTCGTCACTTCTATCCATCATCCTCTTCCTCCTCCTACCACAGTTTCCTCCTTCCTCCACCTCCCCTCGGCGCCTTTTCCTCCCAAACAGGAACAAAACAAAACCGCAGAAGAATAGACCTATAACTACTCTGTATTTAAAAGTGTCCCCACTAGTGTTTGCTTATTTAGGCACATTCCTTATTTAATGATCAATGGCATTAACATTTCAGTTGTAATTGTAATAACATGTATATGTACTACATGGAAAGAGAAAACTCTCCCCAAGAGTTAAACCCTATTGGAACTCAACTTAATATAAAATTGAGTGGTCAAAAGTATGCAATACTATTCTGTGATATGAACAAAATTAAAGTAATGCATCTCAAGATTTAGGGCCACTGGGGGAAATTTTCAAATTAAGGTCTGATTAATATCTGTGTGCATTAAATGTTTTTATTTTCTGAGTAGGCCTATGTCAATTTAGGTGTGTATGAATGGGTATGTGCATGTGAAGGTAGGTTAATTGATCCAAGGGACTTTGTTTTTAATATAATAATAATAATAATAATAATAATAATAATAATAATAATAGATTAGATTTCTATAGCGCTTTTCAAGGCACCTAAAGCGCTTTACATTATTGATCCATTATTCATTCACTCTCACATGCTCCCTCTGGTGGTGGTAAACTACATATGTAGCCACAGTTGCCCGAGGGCAGACTGACAGAAGCGTGGCTGCCATTTCATGCCTACGACCCCTCTGACCACCACCAAACATTCATACACCAGTGTGAGTGACACTGGAGGCAAGGAGGGTAAAGTGTCTTGCCCAAGGACACAACGGACTGACTAGGACAGAGTGGAAATCAAACCGCCAACCCTTCAGTCAATGGACGACCCGCTCTCCCAACTGAGCCATGGCCGTCCCATATATTGTGTTGGTGGGAAGCTACCATAGACTGTTCTCTGGAGGAGTGGGAATAAATAAGTTCTAATTCTTCCTTTTCAAATATACAAATGAAATCATGTTTTGTTTTTTGTGTATGTTCTTTTTCTGTGTCTTTCCTGTTTGTCTGAGACTGAGATGAGACCAAAACCTTCAGGGCAGTGGCAGTGGAGTGGTCCACGGAGAAGTGATTATACCCTATGTTTTGCCTTTTTTAAAGTACTCCAGAAAAACAGATGGACAGACAGACAGAGAGACAGACAGACTTTATTCATCCCGTCAGGGAAATTAGGATGTCACATCGCTCACCACCTACAAATACACACACAACACATACATACACTAAATGTAAATAAATAAATTATGGGTAAAAGTGAGCTGAGGTTCTAAAAACCTAATCGAGATAAGACTACTGTTTTTAGTTTACCCAAAGATCCATCAGTAGTATTTGCTCACAATTATTAAATTAATAAAATATAGAAATAATATAAGAGATAAAGGAAATATAAACAGGAAACAACACATGCCCGAATGAGTGCAGGGATGAAAGTTTTAAAAAGCAAAAATTTAAATAAGAAAATAAATGATACAGAAATATGTTTATCAAGCCTTTGTACTATTGTATCTATATATATTTCTGTATATACTTGTCAATGTGGCATGGTCAGTCCTCCATACACATCAAGAGGATTTAGAAGTGGGTATACCTCATGGTGACTGTAAAATAAGTAGTTTTACTCCCTATACCACTGTATACCCTGGACTACACAACTGCTTCAGGGATTCATCAGGGATACTACAACACTAACAACCACACTGGTGTTTTTAGTTCAGGTTGCAGTTAGTGAAGGAAATGTAATGTTGTGAAACACCTAAAGTGTAATAATTCTTTATGTACTAATAAGAATTTCAGATATCCTGATGTTTTAATGGCTGAAAGCCCTCATCAAGAAAAACAAGTGAAACCATGGAAAGATAAAAATTTCTTGGTGATTGTGGGAAAAGAAAAGAATGACAGTTATTTGGCCATAATTTTCCTGCAGTCAGTAACATTGACTAAAGATCCAGCACCAGACAAAACACTGACAACAGAATACTAATATATCTAAAAATGTTTATTAAGTTTCAAAAAGACTTGAAAAAACCAGTATTACCAAGTGCTTCCCCTTAAAAAACACCTGTTAAAACACAAAACATTGCTTTTACACAGACCACGGCAACATACAGTAAGTGGAGGGGAGGGGAGGTTTACAACGCTGAACCATTTGAGGAAGAATTAAATCTTCATTTTATAGAAAAAGTACAGGTGCTAATGACAACATAAAAATAAAATTAATGTTTTTACAAACATCCTGTAAAGTTTAACATTGAAACTGAGCAAAACTAAATCAAAACCTACAGTGAGTGCAAAAATCAAGTGAAAATAGTCAAAGTGAGATTGGATTTTACAAAGATACAATCAGCTTGTACAGAAGTGAAATGTGTAATCTGATATGAAGTGTTAGCTAACAAACACACTAAATCAGGTCAAATGAAATGCTTTTGCATTTTCAATTCTCAGTGTTTAACATAAAGAAAGTATTATGGCATAAAAGTATAGTAGTAATAGTGAAATTCTTTACATTGATTTAAAGTGAAATTAATTTAAATCAATGAGTCAAACTCCATTTCATACAATATTTTTGCAAACAAGTTGAATGTTTAGGGTTGTATTTCTTTTTACACTTTTCCATATGTTATTTGGAGTTGCAATACTTTATATTACATAATATTTATGCTATAATTTATGTGACTTTACTGGATTATTCCAAACAAAACAGTCCAAGTCAGGTTATAATGAATTTATATTATAAGGTTTACAATTTCACACAGTTTATACAAACAACACACTATAAATAAAAAGCAGGAAAAGAAAATGACATGGACACCCCAGCATGAACAGTAAAGAAGGTTAGTATGGCCAAAAGTACATAGACTGTTTAGAAATAATGCCGATGGCACAAACAGACTTTGGGATCTAATGCTAATGAGAAACTCATCATTTACGTTCTGGGTTTACAAAAACTTTAACAACAGTAAACAAAGCCATTTTTTAATATCATTTTGCTGAACTAATTTTTATTCTTCACATGAATATGTTTTTTTTTATGGCTATTATCAAACCAATACTTTCTATAGTTTGCATCACTGAAGTGAACAGCTGTGATCTTAGTGCATATTATCACCGGAAGGTTATATTTAAAGCTTCATCTTTGGTATCAACATAAGGCTCAGAAAGTAAACAGGAGAACCTTTAAGCCAGTGATTGTACTCTTTTCACTTAGTTCATCACTGGTCTTTGCATTAAGTCACTGATTTGCTGTTAAACATAAATGACTGTTACCAGGACTGGCATTTAAACATACTTATTATTCATCCAAAAAACAAAACAAAACAAAACAAAAACAACAAAAACACAGTGCATTTTTAATTTAAACAAAGAGAACACAAACGATTGTCCGTGCAGTAGGAGTGCTACATGAGTGCTTAAGTTCATGATGCTACTGTCATTACAAATAATGTCTGTTTCCAGTTTCAACTACTTAATCTGTTTTGTCAATTTCACCTCAAGCTACACACCTGCAATTTAAAGTGTCCTTTGCACATGATACCAATAAAGCGATGTAAGTGCTAAAAAGTGCAATTATTTCATTTTGTGAATTGCTCTTTATTTTTCCCTTTTTCCCACAAGTGATTAAGAAGTTTAGCCCTTGTATTATAATTCAGCGTTTGATCCTTGACCATATGGTCAAACTGATTTCACTTTTAGTACATTGTGATATTTTTAATCAATAAATATATTTAGTTGTTTTGAAGATTTGAATACATTGGTGTTATGAATTATTGCTCTAGCTACTGACCACTACCAACTTCCTACTTATAGTGATATCCATACCCATGTTACAAAAATGTTTTTTTTAATCACACATTTAATATATTGAAAACTAACAAGTTCTAGTTAATTAATTCTATCCTATTCTGAAATGACCAGCATTTCAATTAGAGTGTTACAGCATCATTTCAGTTCAACCTAGCACTGAGATTGGACAAGTCCAATGTGTCATGTGATGCGATATAAAACTTAAATACCTGAAAATAAATACAACAAAAAGCAACCACAAACTAACATGATCAACATGAGTAAACAAAACTCAACCCATCAATCCAACGGTTGGATGATCTTTGCTTTCCAGCCAATCGAGTCCACCTGAATGTCCTGTTTCGCTGGTGATTTGCTGAAACAGTGGATCATGAACCAAGTCCTCTGGAGCAGTGTTTGGATACTGCCCCTGCTGCTGCTGGTTGGGGTCAAACAGAAGGTTTGTGTCCAATGCGTTAAGGTCATTGATGCTGCTGCACAGCTCCGATGTCATTCTGATTTCACAAGGGAACTCTGGCCCTCCTGTATTTAGCTCGGACACCTGTTCCATGAGCTGATTGCCAGTGGTAAGGGTGTTATCTGCAAGCAGGTCTTTGACGGTCCGGCTGAAATCCAACTGCTGATGGTGATGCTGCTGCAGTTCTCCTTGCTGCAGCATTGTCTGCTGTGGATGGGGCTCTCCAGATCCTGGTTGTGCACGCCTGTCACCTGTAGACAGAATCATTTGTTCATTAAGAGCATTTTGAGGATGGTAACTTGGCCTTTGCATCTTGCAGGCGCTGGTGGAGTTGGAGGTCATTAAGCTGAGCTGGTTGTTGAGGTTGGAGTCAGACTCCAGGATCTGGGTGAGGTTCATGCGTGCACTATAACTGGATGGTAAATTATTAATCCCGTGACCCCGCACAGTGTCATCACGGTCCACTTCAAATTTATTTAGTAGAACATTGGCAATGTTTTTGCTGTTGCGCTGTGGGCCTTGAGTGGGCATTTCCTCTGTTTGCATCATGATATTGAGGGGCACTGAGCGACTCCTCTGAGCCATGTTGCTCACCCCGAGATTCGCCTGACTGTTAGCAAAGATATTCAACACTTCAGGTGTCACAGGAGAGTTAAAAGGAGACACAACAGACCGATGAATATTAGAAAGGGCACTGTTTCCTGCATTTCCACTTATGTTTCTCTGATGTACAGCAGGGCTTACACTTCGGCATCGGAAAGTTCCACTTGTACCAGTGCTGCTGATGGATTTGTTATCCAGTGGGGCTGGGACGGCAAAGCCCTCCTGTTTGTTCATATTTGCCATGGTGGCAACCTGCTGCTGCACAGGGGAGATGGGAGTCAAGCGGCCAAAATGGCTGTCATGGTGTCTTGCATGAGGAACAGCAAATGCATGAGGTTTCTGAAAGTGGTCATCTATCAGGCCTTGGTAACTGGGTAAAATCCCCATTCCACTGTTGGATTTGTTTATACATCCACTGCTGCTGTTGTAGCTGTTATTCATCCACTCCAGTCTGGTCTTGTCTGGATGCGTAGCCATTGGTCTCTGCATAGGTTTAACAGGACTGCTGGAGACAGTGCTGCCGTCATGGAAACCAGTGTTGCTGGAATTGATGGGGGTAAACGCAAATGGGTTCCTGCACTCAACTGGACTGGGAGGGACAGTGCTGCTGCAGTTGGAGTGTGGAGTACCAACTGGGGTATGGCAACTGCTTCCCACTGTGTTATCCACGGGGGTTGTGGAGGCCATGTGTGAGCAGGGGCTCTCACCAGTCAGGACTTGGGCTCCTCCCATAATTTCTGATGTAGGAGTAGGTGTAGGTGTTGGCGTTGGGGTTGGAGTTTGGATCGCGTTTCTGCTGTTTGGAGTGTGATAGAAGCCAGTCATGGTCTGATTATTTGACATCATGTTGTCTGACATCACAGGCTGTTGGCTCTGCAGTGGGACACAGTTTCCAAACTCCTGCAGGTTGTTAAGTTTCATCTGCTCCTCCATCTGTACCAATTCTTCTACGATGCTGTCCTGGGTTACATCATCATCAAAGGAAAAGTAGTCGATATCTGTGTGTGTGACAAGCTGAGTGGTCGATGAAGGTTGATTGAGAAAATCTAAGGGTTCAGTGGCAGTGTTAGACTGACTGTACATCTGCTGAGTGCCATTCTGACTGTTGATAGTGGAGTTTGAAGTATTGCTCACAGCTGACAGGCTGACATTATCGGGTATTTTCTGCACATTAGCCATCATTTGCCCATGCTGCTGCTGTATTATTGTGTGACAAATTGAGGTACCACTATCCATAACAGTGGAAGTGTTTTTCCTGTGCATTACGTTTGGTGTTTTGGCAACAGTGTGAAAGCCACAAGACCTGAAAGAGGAGGTACGTGGAACATGGACTTGAGTGGACAAGGCAGAGTTAATTTTCATCTCCACCTCGCGGCTGGCTGGAGCACTTTCAGGTCTAGCTGGAGCTCCAGGTCTGACTCCTGGTCTGACACTGACTGCAGCTGTGATCCCACATGTCGACTCAGCAGCACCCTCTAGTGTCTGCTGTGACATAAAAATTCTTTTGGTGGGAGAAAGATCTGGGCTGAGACCTGAGCGTTTCCTGAAGCTCTTTGTAGACAAAAAGCCTTGCTTTACTGATGGTGCATTGGTGTTTTCCCCAGATAAAGGTGTTTTGCTTATGTTCAGTGAAGAAACAGTGCTGATGTTGTTAGTAGATGGACGTAAATGCAAACTGCTTATATTATCAGCTGCCACAGTTGATTTTCCATTACATTTAGTGCTGGATGTTTCCTCCAGACCCAGGAATCCTTTAGTTTGAGGAATGGGCACACTGGCAGCTCTCTGTGTAACCCCTGCAAACCTATTTGTTGTCATGCCTTGAGTAAAAGCAAGACTGTTTTGGCTGTTCTGGTGAATAGCTTCAACTTCCATTTCCACATCGATGCTTTGGGTGTTAGTGGCCTGCCCTGGCTGGGCCACTGGGGCCAAAATGGGCACAGTGGAGGCACTCCTCATGATCTGACCTGGGCGGTTGTCTTCTGATGTTGCAGAGCTGCTAATGCCTGCAGACGCCGGCCTCAGAGTGGCCTTTGTAAGAGAAGCTGTGGTATTACTGCTGTTGGGTGTGAGTGATATAGGCGTCATCTTGACCAGACTGACTGGACTAACATGACACGTCGTCATCACAGTCTTGATGGGGCTGTTGGCGATTATCATGGTCGAGGGTGAGCGCAAAGTGATCGCAGTTGTGGCCAAAGGCTTGGGCAGGATTTGTGCATAGCGCTGCCGAGCTGTAACCGCTGGACTGGAGAGGATGTTCTGGGAGGCTTTAGGGCTCTGCTTCACTGGTGTAACTGACTGGGTCACCATTTGGAAATTAACTGGAAGCACTTTATTCTCCCCTGTTGCCACAGGACTCTGTGATATCAGCTGTGTATTCCTCTGTGCCTGCATAAAAAATGGTGAAATCAGAGAAAACAAAGACTTTAATCTACTTTAATGATAGATCAGTGCTTCTCAACTGAGGGAGTGGGGTACAAACACAGGACAAAAAAATTGCACAGGCTTACTGGGTATTAATACAAAATAGATGCAGCAGATCCCCCCCATGTTAAAATGCATGCAGTTGGACTGTTATAGTGACTATTATTACTATTACAGGTTAGTATAAATTCTGTTCAACAGATAATAATTTTTTAATAATTTTTTTTTTGATATCCCTTTTTTTTAAGATACAAGATACATATTGATCTAGACAGCCTAATACAGAATGGTCTAAGACTTCATGAATTTATATTTAGGATCCCTCACCGTGATGGGGCTCTGGACGGCAGCCACCATGATGCCAATGGTTGGCTGAGGTGATGGAGGTGCGGGGCTGTTGCACGGCAAACACTCATCTGCTCTCTGGTTTTGGTTCTCTCCAGGTAAAGGTGACTGTAGTTTCTGTTCCTGTTGCTTCCTCTGGATCTTCCTCTGGAGCTGCTGCTTTGCATCAACAGACGGGGAAGACAGAGTTGTCACTTGAGGCTGGAAAGTGTGGGCCTCTGCAGTGGGGACGAATGCTGAAATGGACTGTTGAGTCTTCACGTCTGTGGACAGGAAATAGATTTGATGTATATGTTATAACATGATGCTGCCACCAGGTGTCACTGTTGACTGCTTTTTCATTTTTGTTATTTTTTTTTATATAATCCACATGAAGCCAATGGAAGCTGTATCTTGCCTGTTGCTGCTCCGGTCATAATGGTGAGTGCTGCCAGAGACTTGTTGCTGATGTAGTGGCTGTTAATCAGGAAGCGAGCCAAGTCTTCCACAGCATCAAACTGCCTCTTCAGCACCTTTTGGGCCCACTCACACACAAGATCACAAGCTGCAAAGCGCACCTCTTCCTTTATACTGCTCATTTGACCTGGGGAATCTAGTACATCACACTGGAAACACACAGTAAATATGTAGTTACACAGAGAAATGTATATATGGAATAAGGAGCCAAGATATAAAACATATTTTAAGAGGGTGAAATTGGTCTTACTGAGTCTCCTGGTTTGTGTAAATCCAGACTGGGTAATGATGGCACATGAACAAATGGACGCTTCCTTAGTCCACTATAGCAATATCTGAGCTGTTGTTAAAGTTAAAAACGTGGCTCTGGTACATATATATATATATATATATATATATGGTATGAAAACAGACAACTGACAGACAGAGAACAAAAAAAAACCCATTGCATTATTAGCATCGTAGAATATGTGTGGAAGTAGTGAACACATATAATGACTATAATGTATGACAACATGTCTTTAAGATGATAATATACCCAGCAAACACTCAATAGTTATATTTATTTCCCATCATGGTGTTACTAGTAACCAGGTAGTCCCCAGAGCTGTGTGCATGTTTGAAAAAACATCTGTGTAATTCCACTTCACTAACTTCAGATCATAACTCAAATCCTGATATTGCAATTCAACTATTAGAATTATCATAGTTTTGTTAACCTAAATTAAAGAAGCATCAAAAGTTATGCAGTTCTGTTCCATCATCAAAAGCAAGAAAAAAAGTCACTTATGCGTCATGAAGGTCAAGATCACTGTGTTTCCCCTGAGGGGCTCTGTATTATGCGGCTGCTTCTGAGGCAGAGGGGGACTTTATTTCATTTCACATCTATATTTAGAGAGCTTATGAACTGCAACAGCAGATGGTCTGTGACCAGAGACAGAAGCCAGACTGTTACAATCCATTCCAGTAAAGGATATTTAGATTTTCCTCTCATGCCAAGTCGACGCGCCTTCATGTTTGGAAAGACATTTTTCATCATTTTCCCAAAGTCAGCAGCACTCAGAGGGTGGTAATTGAGATTGTCACAGAAGCTCCTGAAATAAAGAACACATATAATTTGAACAGGACCAAATATAATATCAAAGTTTTTGATCCAAATATACAGATATTCACATTTTTCTCTGAGGGACAATGGAGGAAAATCATGCCTTATAATACTTATAAGCATCCACAAAATAGTGGGAATAAATACAACACTGAATGAGATTCTAAAAGATAACATCTGTACACTTTCTAAGATTAAAGCTGATCAATATTTTCTATATTGACAACTAACAGAATTATCATGTATAATTCATAACACACCCTTGTAATAGTGCTTTTATTATCTATCTTCATAGCTGTTTGGTTTTTCCAGTCATGTTATTGTTTTGGTCTTCTCTCATCAGTGTCATTTCCAACAGGAAGCAGGCGACTGTTTACCATCGAAACAGCTCTGAGCAGCACAAATTAGTACACAAACTAAATTAGGGACTAGCTGGTCAAGATTTAGCAGCTAAATACACCCCCGGGATCAGAGATGTGAGAAAGTGTATGTAAACACATGTATTTCAAATGAATGCAAACATTGTTGCATGCACTGTAAAAAAAAAAATTGAGCTGATTTAAAATTTTAGCAGGAGGGATTTTAAGTTTTCTCAATGAGGTTAAAAATTAATTACCTCTGCCACGGAGGTTATGTTTTTGCCGGCATTTATCTGTCCATCTGTTTACAACATAACTCAATAAATTAGAAACGGATGTCCATGAAACACAAGGAATGACACAAGAACCAATCGATTAGATATCCAAAAGATATCCTAAATTCTGGATCAGTTTGAAAATTCTTCTCCATTTACCACAATGTAAAATTTCAAAGTGATCCAGAATCCAGGATCTCTTCCAGGTCTTCACCAAAATCTAATCAATTGGTCCTTGTGTCATTCCGAAGCTATCCTGAAAGTGTCAACGAAATCCTTCCATAACTTTTTGAATTATGTTGTTACAGACAGACAGACAGACAGACAGACAGGCGAACAACAGTAAACACATAACCTCCTTGGCGGACCTCCTGGTATCTGCTGTGGTGGAGGTCTACACTCTCAGAGTGCTTTTCTAGTTTATACTGTGTCTGTTGTATGTTCTGCTAAAACTTGCTACCTTGAATTATTCCTTGAGCTAACAAAAAGTGTTGTTCCCCAAATAATAATAATAATAATACTAATAATAATAATAATAATAAATATGTTTTATATTGTGCTTTTCTATGAATACATACTCAAAGCTCATACATTGGATCCATTATCCATCCACTCTGTTTTCACTATGAAGATCTCACTCAACGGAACAAATAGCAATTTTCTTTTTTGCAGTGTGATAGCTGGAGGTATAAATAGACATGTTATTTGTTAACATTGGAGTCATTTCAGCTTTATGAGCTGTTAATGTTCTTGTCATATGTATGTACAATAAACTGTGGTCCAGTTATTGCAGTATATACTTATACTGATGCTTGGTTAAATCATTTGTGTTTTCTGTTAGTGATTTAGGAATGAATTATGAAGAATCACCATAATAACTGTGATTAACAACTGTTAACATTTACTTTTCCATGTTCCTTTCTTATGATTTTTCTATTCATATTTTTACTAGATTATTATTTGTATTTATGTATTTTAAATATTCATGCACATTGGTGATTATAATTTTTTATATAAAACTGCATATTTTTGTTTATTATGAAAGGAAAACAAGGCATGTGTGCGTACATGCTTGAATGTCATCGCTCAAAATGAAACTATATAGGCCGTTAGTATTTCAAAGTTCATTGTAATCAAGAATTTTAAAAAAACTGTAATTGTTTTAAGTGAAGTACTCTTTCTTTTCACCTCTCTAGCCTAAAGGCGCCAATATTTCTGGAGGCCGCTGTATTTCTGTTCTGGTCGAGTTAAAAAGACAGTTGCATAACACTGTCAGAGCATTTCAATGACTGTCTCAGACTTTCCATTCTAATATTACCGACACATGCTGCTCTGTGATTCCCATGCCTGCAGCATCTATTTATACTGACACTACAGCCAACAGCAGACACAAGAAAAAGAGCAGAACATTAGTGATCACCGACTAATAAATCAATGAAAAATATTACTGAGTAGATTTTAAACCTTTATTACAATTATTCATCAGTAATTGATTTGACAAAACAAATTAAATCGGTCATTATGGCATAAATTGATCATCAAACACCCTGCTGTAAATTATTTTTGGCACAAAAAGTCTAAACTAAATGGAGATTTCTTCCTCGTACTTCACTTAAAATCCCAGACTCTCTGAAATTTAATATCCAGACAAAACATGTGTCCTTGTCTCCTGAAAGTCACATTTCAGTGCGTGAAGAGTTGAAATAGCTTTTTCATTGCACTAAAAGCTGGAGTCTGCATGGAGATGGGCTCCAGAATATATATTTTTTAACTTAAACTGAAGTTGAAGGACAGTCAGTGGCAGAGGCCAGTATGATACACTGGCATTAAAGTAACTGTGACTAATGATATTTATTTATTTATTCATGTATGGAACTTTTACATCTATTTTCTTGTCCCAATACCACCACTGTAGTACAACTCTAAGTCATCTACTATAGACAAACAAAGGTCATAATAGAAAAAGCAAATGTGTATGTATGTAATATGTAACCCTTTAATTGAGATTTTTTTTCCCCAAGTGTTTTTATTCCTTTTTAGTGAAATATTTTAATGAATGTAATTTTTATGGAGTTACAAAAATACCCACTAAGCTGGAAAACATGTGTTTATTCTTTGAAGCAAAGAAATGTGTATTTAAAATGCAATATAAAAACACTGTGAAGTAATAACATTTTAATGCAACTCATATTCCAGAAGACTGTTAATTACAGTCTAATGACAATAAGCAATTAATTTACATGTAAACGTGTTAATGCAGATCAGGTATTAAGAACAGCCAATTTACAGTAAGGGTATGAACTAAAACAACAAAACCATGAATATTCAAGAGAACAGCTGTAGAAGAAGTGATCAGTATGCATCAAAGGGTTAAAGTAACCCAGAACAACACTGCTTCATTGAACTCACCACAGAAGGGGGACATTATATTTAAATAATAATAATAATAATAATAATAATAATAATAATAATAATAATAATAATAATAATAATAATAATAATATGTATATATTCCTGAATAAATCAGCATTAATAAATCCTACATAATTATTATAGTCATCCAACTGTAACAGGCAAATGGAGACAACTATGATGATTATATAAAATAGTCATTTTTATTATTTCTGTTATTGTTTTATGGTAAAATGCAGTAATTGCAACAGGTTTACCTATTGGGCTGTATCAGTGGTTCTCAAATCTACTCCTTGTGGTCTCGTGTCTTGCTTGTATCTCCCTCTTCTTCTTCTTTTTTTTTTGAAATTAATTAAAAATCTAAAATTAAATTAAATTAGAAAATTACAAAATCTAAAATCTTTTAAATTATGAAAATTTTAATTAAAAAAATAATAACAGTTTTTTAAAAGTGTAAAAAATAATGACAATTTAAATTTTTATTTATTTTTATTTAAAACATATGAAAAAAAAAAGGAAAAAAAAAAATCTCCCTCTTCCATCACACCTGGAAGCCTTTACATCATTATCAGGCGTCTCAAGAGCTGATCAATAATTGAACTCTGTGATAGAAGAGGGAAATAGCTAAAACATGCAGGACACTGGGCCACGAGGACTGGATTTTAGAACCACTGGGCTATATGAATAACAGTACCGTACCACCCTGAAAACGTCTTAAGGGTAAATTTTGACCTCTACAAAATACACATTAGGGTCCTTTTAATAACCTGGAAATGTATGTAATATGCTTTCCATTTTGTACCTACTTGTACTCATCATAGACCTCCTGTTTTGGAAGAGAGGTCTCTGGATGCTCTTCTAAATGATTACGGATCCAACTGAAGGCATGCATCTGCTGTGTACGACTCGATGACAGGGCACTCTGGTCACTGAGAAACACAACCACAGCTGAGTTAAGCGCGCGCACACACACACACATACACACACACTCATCAGTAAAATCTCTAATCTATGAAACCCTCTTCAACAGGGATCCCTCTGAGCTATGTGTTGGCTTTAATCATTATGAACCACTCATGTGTAAAAAAAAAAAAAAATCACAGTGTTTTATATTTCATTCTTCATGCATCGGATAAAGATGACCTTTTATCAGTGCTACTGCTGGGGCCGGAAGGCAACTTAAGGTAGAGGTAGAGTTTTTCAATGTCAGAGAACTTCTCCACTTCTTGCTGTAAAAATGAAGAGGACAACGGTGTTATCACATGTTGGTCAACACAAAACAATTCCCTACCATCACACACACACACACACACACAGAGAAGAGTTAAATCATAATATAAATAAATATAAGACTTGCTCAGACATGTTTGGAAAAGCTCATCAGATTATTACAGGTATCAATTATAATTGTTGAGGTCCATACACAAAAACAAGCAATACATCCAAATATTATTCACAGTAACAAACACTTATGACAAATATAAGTGGACTATTTTCTTCAGACATTAATTAGTATCACAAAATGAGTGGCCTCCAAGCTGAATTTCCAAATGAATGAAACAGGAGCCAATAAATTATATAAAAAGGAATGAGATGCTAACAATCAGTTTAACTAAAACTACAAATTCAGCACATGATGGAAATGTGTAAAGAAGATCAAGAGGACAAGATCAACACTTAAGCAGAAGTGTTCGACAACAGTTTTTAACTGTTAACTTTATTTTGAAATTATTTATTAATGGCAAGGATGTTATGGCTCTTCTCCCAAACAGGTATGGTAAGAACTTCTACTTCTATCATCTATGTGACATGGTGTTTCGATGTGATTCGTTGAAGTAGTACGTCTTTCAAAATGACAAGCACCTGGTTTCTCCAATCAGGGTGAATGATTTTGATTGACAACCCCACCTTAACAAAGAGAAGCCAACGGTGCTTTCCCAGATGTAAGATGTGAGCAGCCATGCAAAACATCCATACATTTGATGTGCATCAGGTAAGAACATTTGGGTCTTTAAGGGTTAAGTATGGAGGTTTGTGTCTTTAAGGGTTAACATTTGGGTGTTTAAGGGTTAACAGTCTGGGATAATGAAGGTAGCTGATGAAGAAACCACTTGAGTCTAGATCAAAGGTGTCAAACTTATTTACTTCAGAGGTCACATATGATCTGAGGTGGGTCAGACCAGCAAGATAATAACAGTGAAAAAACTACAATTAAATTATGAAAATGTTCAAAGTATCTTAAAACATGTGAACAACACAAGCAACCAACAACAACCTGAAATTTCTGAAGAAAGGTAAGTGTAATGTTCACAATATTATGCCTCAGAATATAATTTACACACAAACATTTACAACAAAGACATCACAGTAGATCTACAAAGGCACAAAACAGTTAGTATCAGGCAATGCTAAAATTACACTTACTTCTCCTAAGTAATTTTGTGCTATTGAAAGCTATTTTATTATATTTCATGTATTACATATCCCTTTAGATTATCCACATTTTTTTTGTGGAAAGACAATTTGGAAATGTAAAAATATTCATGTAATTATATATTTTTTGCACTAAAACAAAGAAAATGTTGACGTTATCATTTTTTCTAGGTTATTATGAAGATATTTTACTGTTCTGATCTGTTTGAATTATTCTATATGTGACCCCTGAACAAGAATGAGTTTGATAGCCTTTATATCTCCAGTATAATTTTTGCATTTCAAAAATTCATCCCATGGACTGGATCGGATGCATTGGGAGGCAAATGTGTTTGACATCCCTGGTTTAGACCCACGGTTCTCAAACTGGGGGACGTGGCGCATGTCCAGGGGGTACGCGAAATTATTCACGGTTTTGTTTTATTTTTTTATTTTATTTAATTTATTTTTGCTGTTTTATTTTGAAATGCGGAAGTTTTATTTTGTAGCGAGCGGGCGGAAGTAACAGCGCTGTTTGACGCTAGCTTGACTAAATTGAGACGGAGCGAGTCACAGGCTATTTTTAGCCACCCTGCAGCGAACAAGTTCCTCAAGAAGTGGTAAAGGAAATGACAATGAAAATGACAATGACAAAAACAAACGACCTAACCCTAAAAAGAGAAAGTACATTGATAGTTATATTGAGTTTGACAAGCTCATCCCTCTCACTAAGTCTCTGTCTGTCTGTCTATCTGTCTGTCACACACACACGGTTGTGTGTGTCTTTTGTTCCGTTTATTATTTTAAAATTATTTAAAATTTTTGTTTCTGAAGTGCTCATTTATATTATAATACCTGAAAATGTCGCTGGTTTGCACAAAATCACTATTAAAAAAGGTTATCATTGTTTCATAATAATCATTGTTGAAGTGTTTTTTTTTTTTTTTTATCATTTTCAGGATAAAAGGATGAGGGGGGACATGGAAAAATTTCACCCCTCCAAGGGGGACCTGGGCCAAAAAAGTTTGACATCCCTGGTTTAGACTGTCTGAACAGGAGGATCAGAACTTGTTGGTAACATAAAACAGTTTGTAGGGCACAATGACTCATATGATGAAACTGGAGTGGACTAACGTGCTAAATGTGTAATTTAACACTGAAGAGTTTACAGTTTTTCTGTATTGAAGAGTTCCAAGTACAGCTTCTGACCACGAGCCCCCGTCGATGACAGCATTTCCCCACTCCTGCCAAATGCTCCCTTGACCTTATGACTTCCTTTCTTAAGTTGCTAAATAGTTGTTCACAGTCTCTTCATTGGTTTGTATGTCTTCAAGCTGGGGTCAGAAAGTTATGACCCCGTCTAATTTGTTTTGGTGGTTTTTGTATGTTGGACCAATTTCCATGATATTGACAAAGCTGTAAGGTGGTGCAGAATAGATTTCATCAAATTTTGGTGAATGTAGGTCGAAGGTCAAGGTCACAGTTTCCAACCAGATCACTCCAAGATGGCAGACCTCCACGAAGCAGCACAAGTTTGTAAACGTGTTTTTGAGATATGGCCATTTCAATATTCAACCACATATGACGTCACTCTGACCTTATAAGACGTTGCACAACGACCAAATTTCACATGTTAGATCTAATATTAAATATGAAGCACAAGATATTGTTGGATTTAACAAAATATGTCAATAACCCTGCTTTAAGGTAAAGGTCATACATTCTGCAAATATACCATTGGCTTGTGACGTCAAAACGTGACATGAGCCTATCGGTGTTATCGCATCTGATGTCTGAAGGTAAGACAAAGTGAATGAAAAAAAAACATGTGATACTATCTTGTCTGGATTCTGAGATATCACCACTTATGTGTTTTAGCTGTTGACCTTCACTGTGACCTTGACCTTTGACCTTTATAGCTCAAAATGTCATGTTTTTTTCCTTGACGCATTATCAATCCTCTTTGAAAGTTTAATCGAAATCCGTCCATAACTTTTTGAGTTATCTTACTGACAAACAAACAAACAGACAAACACGAGGTAAAACATAACCTCCTTCACGGAGGTAAAAATTAATTTTCACAATAAGACAGAGGACAAATCAGGTAAAATGTGTGCAAGGGGACAGGGTTTGTTGTGCCTGGCAACACTTTCTTTCAGAGTTTTCCATCATTTTTCTGAGTACTGAGACACAGTCTGGGTTTATTAACCAGTCAAAGGAAATTACTTTCATTTCTTAATCAATGATTGAATTAACTAGTGATATATTAGCTTTGTGTTAGCTTTTAGCCTCCCTTGCACTGGTATATTTCATTAGTATTTGCATTACTTATATATTTTTTAAAGTGTAAAAGTAATGTAAAAGTACTCACATTATTATCAGACATTATTCATTAGATAGTTGTGAAAGAACGTCCTTATTTATATTCATATCATAATGAATGTTATGATGCAAAGCCAGTATAAATATTAAACATCTGTTCCAGTCAGTTACTGAGAAAAAAAGCAAATTCAATCAATCAATGTAATAATGTAAATATGAAATAATATAACTTGTAATTGTAAACTATTGTTGTCAATACTTTAAATGTAACTGTAGAGATCTGGGGCGGCACGGTGGTGCAGTGGTTAGCACTCATGCCTCACAGCAAGAAGGACCCTGGTTCGAATCCCACACCAGACCTTTCTGTGTGGAGTTTGCATGTCCTCCCCACTCCGGTTTCCTCCCACCATCCAAAGACATGCACTGATAGGTTAATTGGTTAATCTGAAATTGGCCATAGGTGTGAATGTGAGAGTGATTGTTTGTCTATATATGTTCAGCCCTGAGATGAACTGGCGTCTCATACAGGGTGTACCCCGCCTTCGCTCACTGTAGCTGGATTAGGCCCCCAGTGACCCCCGCGACCCTAGTGAGGATAAAGCAGGTTCAGATAATGAATGAATGTAGAGATCTGTTTTCTTTTACCGAATTGGAGTATATTGTATGGAAATTGTACAGCACATTCTACTTTTTTAATTTTAGTTTTGTTGTTTATTTTTGCTTTTTAAAAAAAAAAAAAAAAAAAATTTTATGTGTCTTGAAATAAACTATATATATATATATATATATATATATATATATATATATATATATATATATATATATATATATATATATATATATATATATATATATATATATATATATATATATATATATATATATATATATATATATATATATAATAAAAAACAAACATATAGAATTGATTATTTTTTACACTTGTGTTTGACTGTCTCCTCCATTTCTTATGATTTCTGTATTCTAGTTCATATGTGCAGATGTAAAACAATTAAATAAATTAGAGTAACAGGTATACATGCATGAAAACATCACAGTATTGGGAAGAAATCCAGGTGTGTTAAACCGATTTCTCATAATCAGATAACGGCTGTTATCTGATAAAGGATATCAGATTATGCTGTTTCCATGATCACTTGGATAATCTGATAACTCCAGAAATCGGATAATGATTGGCGTATTAGTGTGTATGTAAACATGCTCATTGAAATTGCATTTGTTTGGCCTATGCAGTATAAAGAATGATATATAAATATTAAAACTGGAAACATTAATGAACACAGTGGGAGAAAAAAATACAGACAAAGAATCCAAAACCACACCATTTTTTCAGTAAAAATCAAATGCTAAAACTGAATAATTTACAGAATCTCATAATACAACTGCTTTACGATTGGTTTTATATGTACTATTAAAAAAAAGTACAACACTACTACTACAACTTAAAATACCTTTTTGCTTCTTTTATAAATATCTATATTTTATAAATATCTTATTATTACTACTACTACCACCACTGTCTGATAGTGGTAGTTGAGTATTTCATAGTGCCTCTGATCTACTCACTGCATGTTGAATTAAGTGCTTACTTTTATACTGCATTGTGCTACTGGTCACTTTGTATTTCCATGAGAGGATTAATAAGATTTATATTCATCTCTAGAGGACACAACAGCACAGACATACATAACAAAAATATATTGTGTCCAGATATCTGTGTAGTCTGAGGTCGACCACAGGCATGTGAGCATGTCCAGTCCGCAGACAGACTCTCAGAGCCAGACAGGCTTTCACAGTCTGTAAGGTGAACTCTGATGCTCTGCGATTAACCCTTCAGTGAGGACAGCTCGCTGCATGTCAATGCACAACCGCACTGCCAGCACATGCCTTCATTCATAAATATTCAGCCATTTCAATTGGCTCCTAAGAATAAACATTATATACTGATCTTTCCTAATTTGGCTTCTTTGTTGTTGGGGAGACACATTCTATCAGTGGCTTTTTGAACCATGAGGAATAAAAGTAAAACCCCATAACTCTCCTTAATACGCACTGTCATTTCTAAGCTGGATATTTAATTAAGTCTCTGGCTGCATTTTGTATGCAGTCACAGCAAACCCATCTTATAATTCAGAGGACATCTTTGGCCTTTTTAGACTGATTCACTTTCTGCTCCACGCACTTGGACTGTCAACGTCCGCATGTTACGTACAATGAGCTTTTTCCCCTTTTAATTCACTTCACCTTGAAACAAAGACGCTGCCAAGGTGCAGGGACATACAACAGGGTGTAGATCCTGGAATAATGCAATGACTTGGTTTTTTTTTTTAGGATTTCTGCTGGTATTAAGATAATTTTAAGTCCATTTTTAACACTAGTGTCGCTCTATTTTAAGGCCTATTTCATGTCCAGTCAAGCTGAGGGTGAAATGAAATGGTGACAGGCATTTTCTGGTGGCTTTTTACAGCAGTTTTATATGACAATAACACCTTTATATTCCAAGTTCAGCATTTCTTCCATATTATTTCACTTCACTTTTCTGTATTTTGTATATTATGAAGAGAAAGTAGAAGATCTGTGGTATAGGAAACAAATGGTATTCTCTTTTCTTTTTTAAAAAACATGGGAAGAAATGATTTTGTCTGTATGAACAACTACACATTATTTAAAGAGGATCATGTGAGAACATCCAAAGTTCTGGCATCTGTAAGGGCTCTACAGTGATGTTCTTCCTTTTTGCTTTAATTAAAAAGCTGTAACCTGATGCTGACAAACTGTATTTACAGCTGCTAATAAAATGGAAATCCATAATAAATCTATTAAAAGCAAATTGCTTTACCACGCTTCAAACAACCAACTTCTGCTTCAACTTTCTGAATTACAAATATTACATAAACAGCGTCTCTTAAATTACCAGATGGTTGAAATGCAAACAAAAATACTCACCAGGATGTTTTCCACTTTGGATTGAACAGATTTGCTGTAAAATAGAAACAGAATAAATTAGTATGAAACCTTTTGTAACGTGATCACTTGTGTCTAAAGTGTATTTATTTATAAAGCGAAGGAATGTTTGGTATGAGTCGACCCTCCCTTTAGCATCTCTCAGGTCATGTATCCCACCATCATGAACACGTGTTGTCATATGTAAAAAATGAGACAGGCCCTGAGCCGACATTGTCTTTGACAGACATGTTTCTATCATTCAGAACCACACATTCAACACCAACTGTGAACTTTGACCTTTTACTTGCCTCTATGCCACATTATATATATTGCGTCTATTTTAGGCATGCCAAAAATAATTAAATTAACATAGCTGTGTACGGTAGGTAACTGAAGTATGCAATCTGAACACACGCAAAGAGCAGAAAGAACAAATGCAGTCAAGAAGGTCCCAACACAAATTTATTCTCGTCGCAATGTCCTGTCCTCTACTGATTTAAATAAATGTAACACTGCAAAGAGTCAGACCAGACAAATGAATAAGTTCTTCAGGTCTATCTGCAGACAGGTCAGACTGTTGTTGACAGTGAGACAGAAGGTAGGTCACATTTAAAGACTCTTACTCAGCGACACCAAGCAGCTCAGTATTAGGAGACACCTCTAAGCCATGACAAGAACAGTTCACTTTAATTCACTGTTACTAGGAGCATGAGGGCTTTGCAGTGCTCAGAATCGTTCATTAAGCTGTTTGTGAAACAGATTTGCCAGGTACATTGAATGACACCTAAGAGATTAACAAAAAACACAGCAATCCCGATGACACCCAAAGATTAATTAAACAATATGTAGCATTCTTCTGTGTGTAACTTAAAATCTCATTTGCTGATATAAAAATAGAAACTACATACTGTATGACATGTGATGAAAACAACAGTCAGATGGTCAACTGAACTTACTAACCCTGACTACATCGCTCTACTAGAGATGATCAGGTCAATGAGATCAACATTACATTGCTCTCTGATCTTCTGCTTTGTTAAACATTTAATGTTAATTGATATCCCTGTACTGTACCTCACTGATGAACTGAGGTAAATACCTATTATTTTTCTTCCTTTAACTGCTGACATTTACAAATGGTTTTGATTTGCTAGTCCAGCATTTTGACATTTAATAGCTATTTGACATTTAAATAACAGTTCATGAGTTCATTCACATTCATAACTAATGGGGACCGGATCACCATAGATTCTTAACATATATAAGTAACTGTGAAGAAAAGCTTAGTTTACAGCTTTTACATCTGGCTATATAGGTTTAAATCAAGTCAAATAAAGAGAGACTGCGAACACAAACCCACGGCAGACACAAGCAGGTTATGTAAAACAACAACTATTTATTCATCCTACTTATAGACTGAATATCAAATGATTTGACAATTTCGGCGTAACTTTCACAGTAGAAATGTGTGCAGTTTTGTAGTTAGTTGTCTTTTAATTATCAAAAATGTCCTGAATGTATTAACTTATATTATGTATAAATGTATTAAGTTATATTATACCATAATAGCATATGGTGTTGTCTTTATTTGGGATCCCCATTGACTGTCACTAGAGCAGCAGTTCCTCCTTCTGGGGTTCAGATTCATGTATATACTGGCATTTAATAATTTGCATCATAATATTATCTTTAAGTTGATGATCATGAAAATTTAAAAACAGTATTTATATATGTGCAATACCAATAATACTAACAATACTAATTTAGCATGAAATTCCTCAAAAGCAGGCCTACTGCACAATGAATTAATATGTATGACTTCAACTAGACACATGGACACTACATGCTGATGTACACCTCTTAGTTAAGCTCATTAAGATAATGTTGTTTTAAGTCTACTATACATGCCTGGCCAGTAACACTTCATGGTGAATGGACTACAAACCATGTCACCTGAGGACATCATCACATTGAGAGTAGATAGTCTGGAGTCCCTGCTTTGAAACTACACGTGACTAAATATTTGTAGCTATTGACAGTAGAGAGCTGTAACTAAATACAACCAAACACAATTAAATGTCCTATTATTAAGTACCTACAACTATGCCCATCTCATGCAGATCAGGCATCAAATCCGTGGAGTTTAACGCTGTCATAAATACATTATAATAATCCATGTGTGAGATGTTTACACTGAGACAATGAATGTTACTTTTACTTCCAAGTTAACTTTTGTGACAGCTGCTTATAGAATGTCATGTCAGACTCAAATAAAGTACAAATCGAATGTTGTCGTTATGTTCCGGGCATCAAACCATTGTTCATTAGCTGCTGAACATCTCCTCACCAGATGGAGTTCTTGATCCTGATTTGCAGAGCGGTGGCTTCAGCACTCTGCAGCCCGGGGAGCAGGCCGGCCACGCTCCCCGCCCCGTGGTCCGACGGCTGCTGGGGGTCCTCCTCGGCCATCACGGCTGGGTTCCGGACCGAACCGGACAGGAGTTGACAGGACAGGTGGCACGGGCGGGTGCACAGGGTTAAAACACATGTACCGGAACACGGTGCGATGCTAACGGGACAGCAGCGCGCCCTGTTGTTGTTGTTGCCACTCCAATCTCCTCCGACATCGCTTACATTCAAGTTCACACACACACACACGAGGTTTTCCAAGAGGAAAAAAAATAAAAGAAATTACCTCCCGCTGTTAAACAGGAGAAAACGCATGGGTATATAATAATCGGCGAGAGCAGAGAGAAAACAGACAGCTACTAAACAAGTGTAGAGTGCTGTAGTGTGCTCTGCTCCTCACGTTATGGGATTTCAATGCATGTGCATGGCTGTAGTAGCTTTTGGGCACACGCATGCGCACTACGCCCCCAGACTTAAAAACAACATGAAGGCAAAATATATGACTGCTTTAGTGACCATGTCATTATCTGTAAATGATAACACTTATTATGATTATTGTTATTATTGTTATTATTATATTATTATTATTATATTATTATTGTTGTTATTATTGTTATTATTAGATTTTACTATTATTATTATTGTTAATAAGAATGTTGTCTTTAACGTTTATGACTTCACCACAATTCACAAAAACATCTAATAATTTTTAGATCAAGAATACACATAATGTTACATATATGGTATGGCCTCTAGGGCTACAGTACGATTCACACAAAGTTCTATAGTAACTGTTGCTATGCAACCAAACCGGCGTCGCCTCCCTGTATCACAATGGCTGAAAGAAGTTCTGTAAAAAACGCTGTCGTGTCGCAGGTTTGTAGCATTATTTTATCATGTCTGTTTTTAATACGTTTAATGAAAATACTCTATAATTCCAGCAATAGCTCTCACCAGTTTTCAGCACTTAAATCGATCAGCCTGTTGAACAAATATCGAAACAAGCCAACGTTGACTACTTCCTTTAGCGGCCACTTGGTCTTCCATGGTGGACACTTTCGTTTCGTCGTTTCACTCAGAAATATATTGTATGCATATTGTCTGATTAAATTATTTTTACAATGCTAAAATTATTGGGGTTTTGTGCACAATTGCAAATTACACATCGAGTTACATATCAGCTTTCAGAATATGAAGTGTAAAATCTTTAATTAAGAGCTGAATTAGACTTTCACGTTAATTTAAAAACAACAACAACGTTGGCCTTATACATTTGATACAGAATGACATAGCCTGTTGTGGTTGACAGAAAAATGCATAACGGACTTACAAATTCTATTCTTTCTTATGGCGGTATTAGACACAATAACCATATATGGAGTAGAATTCAGTTATCATATCACCAATTTGTTAGCTTAACTCTTCATCCTGGTTTTACAAATATATCCCCTTGTCTGTCACTGTTGCACAGGTCAAGAAGCGCCCATCCTCTGGCAGTAAGGCTCAGAGGCCTAAAAAGGTTGATATGAGATCCCAGGTAAAATCAGCTCCTGTCCCAACAAAAAGTCACAGTGATGACCTTTTTGCTAAGGAGGAACGATACCTGTAAGTCTACCTGATGCCATATTTGTTAGATTTATTTGGAGGTTTGTTGTGATTCACTTGCATATCAATGTAGGTAATCCATAATCAGATAACCCATTCAGATCTATTTTGACATCTTTGTGTTTTTGTTCAAAGTTACAGTGTGGTTAATGCAAAACTGCTATTTCACTTTCTAACTGTAAAAATAGACAATTATAATAGTGTCATTTCTTGCATATTTTTCTAAGACTCTTAAATGCAGAGCTGGAAGCTAAAACAGCAAATCTAGTAAGACAGGCAGAACAGCTTATGGTAAGTTATGAACACGTTTAAATCACTTAGTCTAAAAATGTCCAGAATCTGATGGGATGCAATTCACACTGACTCTTGATTTTGGTGTTTTATTGAATTTTAGAAAGAACATAATGAAGTTCTATCAATGCCCTTATCCACACTACTGCTTTCAGATCACGAAGATGAAGAAGATTCCAGGTAATATCTTTAAAAAACTCTGCAAATCTCCTATATATACCCTTAAAATACAGTACATCTTATTCAAATACAGGTACTGGAATTCGTTTTTTTGTCTTTTGTCTTTCTTAGGGTTATAAAGCTTCAACAACCCTACAATATACTAGAGCCCAGTGTAAATGTTTTAGTTATACCCACTCTTTTATCTGACTTTTCACAAAAATATCCTTAGGTTATTGTAATATAATACTCCATATTGTTTCCATTTGATCTTTCTTTTCTTGCTGCAGGCAGTGATTAAAAAACAGCCCACATCAAAAAATACAACTCCTGAAAAACAAAGAAAACTGCCTCACTGTAAAACACTGTGAGTATGATCATTTTGTTTCATTCTGAAAGTGTAGAATACCATTTTAAAATTCTGCCATGATATATTAATATACTCCACATGGCTATAAAGGTTTGACATGTTCTCTTGATTTCAGAACCCAAAAGGTCACTTTTGCTGATGATTTAGCAGCTGTAGAAGATTCAACAGATTATTTCTTGGCGAAGACTATACAGAGCATGGAAGAGAAAATGAATGACCCCGATATTCATATAAATGATGCTCCATCAGCTGAAGACAATGTTGGATCTGGTAATTTATTTCAGTTCTAAACAAATGTTTCATTACTACAGTTAATATGGTATAAAAAATATCTCCAGATATTTTTACATTATGCTTCTTTTACTGCATCTAACACCTACCTGAAACAACTGGTAGATTCAACCTTTCTCACTAAATAATTCACAACATTAATCAGCTTCAGTGACAACTTTGATATCTGTGTTATGTTTATTAGTAATTTCTGATGCTCAAACACGAGTCCTAAAGGCAAAACTGAGGATTATGCAAGAGGAACTGGATCAATTATCCTGTGAATATTACAAAAAGGTAATGTAAACACTGGATAAACACTGTCTGCTCAGTCGAGCAGACAGTAGAGGGGGACAGAGGTTCAGATTCAGCTACATTCTATCCTGTAGTGTGAGTGGAAATAAGCTCAATTCATATCTGCTGCTATTTTGTTGAAATAATCATCATTAATGTTCAAAGATCAGCACCAATACCATCTTAAAATTGAATCAGAAAATAAATCTCTCTTGTGCAGGATGATGAAAATGCTAAGCTCTTTGCAAGAATCAAGGAGACCGAGGAGGATCGAGGCCGACTGCAGAAGATGACAAGCGTCCAAAAGACACAGATAGAAAAGCATAAAGCATTAGCTGAGGAGTCTGCCAAGAAGTGTGACAGTCTTCAGTTGCAAGTGGTTGGTTTACAAAAGGTTGGTTGTGATGTCCAAAACACTGTGCAGAAGCATGATTTAACACTAATATACTATAAATATGACAGACAATACTAACTGTCCTGTTCACTATGGTTCTTAAATAACAGATCATTACTTTAATAGCTGATAAGTGTTCTTACATTATGATTGATTACTCATGCATGTGAATAATCCCTGACCGTTTTCTCCATAGGAAATAGAAAATCTCAATAGATCCCACAAACAGGCAGCAGCTGTCCACGGTACTGTGGAGGTTCGCCTGAACAGAGCGTTGGAAGAGGCAGAGAGGTTAAAGACTCAGCTTACCAAGATACAACAGACCAACAAGGTGAGCAAGTCACCACACTTATTAATACAGAGTTTCATCTCTGGAGTTAAAGTTAGTTGTGATTTTTTTTATATTTTCTTCCTTATTGTAAGTGAATTACTCTTTCTAAATGAGTTTTTCCTCATAGCCACAGGTTTTTGAATACACAGATTTTTAATCAAAAAGTTCTTTCAGTTCCATGTGATTGAAACCTATAAAAATTATTTAACTTGAGTCTGAACTGATAAAAAAAGTTATTTTAATTGCAGTTACTGTGAATTTTACTGAGTAGATGCTGGACTTTAACTCCAAAATAAGGAGAAGACAGCAGAATTCCCCTTTGTAAACCTCTTGTATTGCCTTGACTAAACCTTTATTTAAATACAAATCTTCCACCACAGACCAAACAGCTACTGAATTTAAATGACACTTACATTTCAAAATAGATATGTGGAAATTTAATACAAAATAAACTAGGCTCCACAACAGAAATTCATCTCATCATCTGAACCTGCTTTATCCTCACTAGGATCACGGGGGTCTGTGGGGGACTAATCCAGCTACAATGGGTGAAGGCGGGGTACACCCTGTATGAGTTGCCAGTTCATTGCAGGGCTGAACATATATAGACAAACAATATACTTTCACATTCACACTTATGGGCAATTTAGATTAACCAATTAACCTATCAGTGCATGTGTTTGGATGGTGGTAGGAAACCAGAATACCCGGAGAAAACCCATGCAGACACAGGGAGGACATGCAAACTCCACACAGAAAGGTCTGGTGTGGGAATTGAACCAGGATCCTTCTTGGTGTGAGGCACGAGTGCTAACCACTGCACCACTATACCACCCCACAATAGAAACTGTTTACTGCTGTAAATCTGTGGGACTAATGAAGACATATCTAATCTGATCTAATCTAAAACCAAGATTTATTAAAACGGCAAAACAACAACATGTAACAGTATTCAATATGTATCTGAGTAGAAATATTTCCAGTCCTTCATAGAAAAGATTAATTTAAACAAAAATATCATTTGAGAATTTATTTTAATTATGTATTGTGGCTCAAGAGGTAGAATGGGTTGTCCAACAACCAAAGGGTTGGTGGTTTGAATCCCACTCTGTCCATGTCATGTACTGTTGTGTCCTTGGTCAGGACTTGCCTCCAGTGTTGCTACTCACACCGGTGGTGGCCCTCGGTGCAAATTGGCAGCCACACTTATACACTTTAGCACCACCAGAGGGAGAATGTGAAAGTGATTGAAGAATGGATCAACTGCAATTTGAGTATGCGTTCATAGAAAAGCATATGATAAATTTAATCCATTATATTATTATCTTAGTTTTAATGTCATGAATTAGAAGGGGTAGTAAAAACACAATGACCAATGACCAAATAAAGACCCACTACTTTCATTTCCAATACAATGAACTCAATAATATAACACACCAACAAACCTCAGGTTAGAGGATAACATGTTCAACAGCTCAGCTATAAGTTACACAGGATTGAACTCTTGAGCTTAACACAACATAGACTAAAGTGGCTAAAGAAGGTGTGGACAGGCATTCATGAATATCAGCTAAAACTACTGACTTTCAAACAGTCACATTTTAACAGGTTCTGGTGATGTTCTAAGTCTTGTGTTTTATTCTGTAAATAAGGACAAGATAAATGAGGAACATCAAAGTAGAGGAAATCTACTTGCTGAAAACAAAATCCTAAAAAAGCAGAAAGCTGAACTCATTGTGGGCTTCAAGAAACAGCTCAAACTCATCGACATTCTCAAAAGACAAAAGGTAATTTGATCTTCTTCAAGCTGTAACAAATTAAAATATTGCAAATAGATTCATGATCTGACTTTTTTTTTCTGCAGATGCATTTTGAAGCTGCCAAACTTCTGTCATTTACAGAAGAGGAGTTTATGAAAGCTTTGGACTGGGGGAAATCATAAAAAAAATACATTAAATAAGACCATTGTCAGTTAAAAGCAGCTTTATGGAATTGGTATGTACATTTAAGTTGGTTAGAATTTGTAGTTAAACTTGATAATTAACAGATTGAGCTTTAGTTGATCCCATTCAGGAATCTCACCCAAGAATCTGTGAAATTAATTTAATAATGACATAATCCACAAAGTTAGTTTTTATTCTTGAAAATACCAGGGGAACATCATGTCTCTAAAAAAAAAAACTGTTGATCAACATTCTATAAATGTAAAGTGCCCTCTAGTGGCAAAACATCAAATCAAGACAAACATGACTTAGTTGTCTCCTTCCCAGTTGTCTTCAGAGAAGAAATCAGTTTGTCGTGCCTGAAAGTTTTTCCTGAAGTCTTCATCAAAGTGGTCCAGATCGTTTTCTCGAAGCAAACCCTAAAAGCAGCACCAGTGACAGTCATACACCAGTTTGATCATCAGAATATTTGAATCTGTCATATAAACCCCTCCATACCTTTGGCAGATATCCAAGTAGCTTTGTTGCATGCCGTTTAAGAAGCCGTTGCCTTTCTTCTTCTATGATCTGTCTACGCAACGCCTCCCTCTCCTCCTCGAGCGCTCTCTCTTTGGCCTCCAGTTCCTTGGAGATACAGCGATGTTATCATCAAACATTCTATTCAGACAGTATCTCAAATAAGCTATACTACAGCTATACATTGTTTGATGTTATGTTTCCTTGTGTTCCTAAAATAAAACATCTTCAAACTTCAACAAATGTCTTTGTATTAATTTTAACATCAACTATGTTATAGTGAGGACATGTTGTACCTTATCAGCCTCATGCTGCCGTCTTCTGTCCTCTATCAGCTTCTCCACTTCCCGTTTGTGCTCCAGCTGTTTCATGCGTCGTTTTTGGGCGTTCATCTGCTCTATTCGATCGTCCTCTGCGAACTTAGCCATCATCATTCTCCTGAAAGCCTCCTCTTGCTCTTTCTCTGCCTGCCTCTGTATTTCTTTGAAAGCCATTTGCTGCTGGCAGGTCTCTTGCATGAGCAGCCTTTGTTTGATCTTCTTCTCCATCTCTTCCTGTTCGATAAAAGTTTTCAAATTATGTAGCCATGGTCTTAGAATTTCTAACCAATGTTGTAAAAATTAAGTAAAACAAGTAAATATGAATGAAATAAAATGTCAGAATGCTCAGTTTGGGGATCTTTTGCAGACACTGTGCATCGGTTGAAACTAGTGAAATAATGACTTAAATTGGTAACTTTCAAAAAATAACCAGGGTAAGTTTTATTTTCATATTGACAATTTAGTTTCTGTTACAAAAATACCATAAAAGTCTAATTAATTCCAGTTGCTTTTCTCTATTTTGTATGATAATAAATTTGATATATTTGGCATTTGGAGAGAAAAGCAGTTTTGATTATTACCATTTACTGCTGCCTCATGACATATTCATAGACAAAAGAAATTACTGATCTGACTAAATTAATTGCTTTTCTATTAAACGAATGATCCTTTTTGACTTAATTAAAGGGAGAATAAATCAGAGTGAGCCTGTAAAATGATTGTACTTACAATCTCTTTCTGCCTGGTAGCCTCTTCCTGTTCCTCTAAATAAAGCTCCTCACGGACACGCTCCATCTCCTCACGCTGCTGCCTTTCTTTTTCGATTTTCTCAGACAGCTGAAGGAAAACAGCAAAGTGTATTGGTGATGACAAATCATCAAATGGATACATGACAGAAGGGAAAAGTATGGAAAAGTCTTCACCATTTTATGAAGCTGCTGCTTTTCCTCTTCTCTCACTCTCATCTGAGCCCTTCTATTCTCCTCCTTCTGCTGCTGACGATTCACAAACTCCATGATGCGTCTGTTCTCGGCCTCCACCCTTTCTTGTTCCATGCGTTTCCACTCAGCCTGCTGTTTCTTGAATTCCTCAATGTGATGTTGAGTGGCTCTGACCTTCTCCAGTTTCATCTGTCTCTCCCTACAGTTGGATCATAAATGATTTGTTTCAATATATCTCCAGCAATACAAAGCAATCAAATGCAGATAAACAGCCTCTTAACTTACTTATCCACTGAAGGTGTTGTTTAATATGCAGTGTGGGGTAAATGTGAGGGAGTGTAAGAGTTAGAATAAGAACTCACATCTGATCCTCCTCATAAATCTTTCTGACAATTTCATCCACCAGGAGCTTCTCCTTGAGAAACTCTTCGTACGCCTCTTGTTTCTTACGCTCCCTGTCCATCATCTGGCGCTCCAGCTCTCTCTGATGATGCAGCAGATCCTCCTGACGCTTCAGCTCCAGCATCTGCTGCTCAGCGGCAGATCGTTCATGTTCCTCCTTCATTCTGCGAGTGTGATCTGCTTCCTCTCGCTAAAGTGATACCACAAGCAGAAACACCCAGTATTTTAGTTATTTATAATTAATAATCCAGAAAACTACATATCCAACGGAATAAGACATTTTACTTGGGCAATTCCTGGACATTATAATGTGGGGGTTTTTTTAGTTTTTTTTTTAGCTGTGTCACCTTTTGGTTGTTTGTTATGAATCTGATTTAATTCAAAATTTTAACAATTTAAAGTGTATTAACAAAAATGTAAAAAAAAAAAAAAAAAAGAAAAGGAGGAAAATAAGACGGCAAAACTGACGAGGACAAGGCTCACCATTGTCTCAAACCTCATGGCTTCTTGTTCAGCAATCTGTGCAGCCCTTTCCTTGTTCAGATATGCAGACTTCAGTTTTGTCTCCAGTTCTCGAAGCTCTATGCTGAGAAACCATTTAAAACAATAACACTTAAAAAAACTAAATTAACAATGAGCACACTGAGTGAAGGTCATGAAATCAAATGTCAGTACCTGTTCTCTTTAATGTACTGCCGCATTTTTTCTTCTCTCTGCTTTTCACAGTTGATGCGAGCTAGATGTTTTGCCACTCTCTCCTCTTGTTCAAGTTGCTTTTGTCTGTTTGATCTCTCCTCCTCTGCCTGGAATTCAAGCTTAGTTAATTCAAATACAGACCATATTACAGTCCTTGTAACACTCAGCTTCTATTCATTGGGAGCTTTAAAAGATGTTTCATTGGCCGTGACCTGTAAGATATGTATGTACAAACATATACTAAGTATCATCTTATTATTTGGCTTTTTATGATCTCATCATCAAGAAAACTTTCAGTTTAACAGTATATATTTTTTGCTCCTTTTTCCTCAAAGATTTTTATTGGTGTATGTATGGAAATATGTGGTTGTTTGCAGAATCAACTACTACTACTAAATGGTACAGTGATCATTTTATAGCGATGGAGGGCTCTGTTGGAGCACAGGTGGGGAGAAGGGATTGGTTTTTTTGTAATGACTTGTGTCTGTAACATAGTTTTTTGAGTTGATGTAATTGTTTGCAAAGGAAAACCATTTGATGATTAATATACTTAATGCAGAATATTTATGCTGCCTTTTGAATTCAGTACCAATATATATAATATATATATATATATTTTTTTTTAATCACTAACGTTGCCATTTAAAAAATACTAAACTGTAAAAGATTGTACCTTTCTCAGCAATCTCAAAACGGAAAACTCTGTTGTAAGCAGTAGACAATATTGTTCTATGCCTTTTCACATACTTTGCATGTGTGTGTGTGTGTGTGTGTGTGTGTGTGGGGGGGGGGGGGGGGTGTTTTATTTTTCATGAGGCCCTCCATTCCCGGCGGAAACCCCGATCCTTCTCAGGACCAAGATTAGCGACAATGGCTATTTAACAAAACGTGATGGAGAATGTCCCTTCCCAACATTGCATCTGAGAAATATGCTGACACAGTACCTTCAACAGAGCACTCTCCATTTGTCTTTCCTTGAGTTCCTCTTGCACCTGCCTCAGGTACCTCCTCCTCTCGAATCCCTCCTCGTCCCGCAGACTGGCCTGCAGCTGCCGGTCTCGGTCGACTAGCCTGGTCGCCTCCTCCCTGCGCTGCTCCTGCCGCTGAGACATTAACCTCTGGTGGTTGTACATCAGACTCTAAAACCCCCCCCCCCCACACACACACACATTCAAAAACCAGTGAAAAGTCCGAGCAGGTGAGCGGTAGCAGGTGTTACTTTACACCTGATACGACTCACTGCTATGCTTGTATGGGAAAGCTAAGCTAGCTAACTAACTTTGACATACCATGTTTCTGCCACTTGATGCTGAATCTCTACTCAATAGCTGCTCTTCTCGTGTCTATAATTCTTTAACAAACCCGGATGGAGTAACTTTGGGTTGACTTGCAAGCACAATGGTAACTTTAAAGCATTTATCGGCCTTCGTAAACGTGAGTATTGTTGGGTCTCCCTCCTTGCATTGTGTTGTCTTGGAAACGCCACGCCCTCTTGGATATAATTGGCCAATGGCACTTCACTTAAAATGTGCGTTACCGCCACCTACTGCCACCTGTGGTAAATAGATGGACATATGACATAACCCCTAGAGGGAGTTGTCTGTGTAGGTTGTCTGGTTGGTCGTTTAAAATGATTTTCTAACTGTTGGACAGGTAGTGTTTCTATATATATATATATATATATATATATATATATATATATATATATATATATATATATATATATATATATATATATATATATATATATATAACTTTATTCCAGGCTCAAGGCCCACAAGATAATCACAATACAAACATTAATTATACAAAAACAATTCACATTCATATACATGCAATCATTAAAAAAATAAATACATTCAAAAAAGAGAAGAAAAGCTAATTAAGGGACCCGTGCTCCCAGATTGTAGACAAGTACCTACTAACAGTGCTATGACTAATTAGCAATTAGCAAATGTGCAATTAGCACATTTAGCATTTGAACACAATATTTCGTTCACCAGTTAAAGGCCTTTTGGAATCCAGAGGTCACATAACCCAGAAATTATTGAATAGACTGTAATTTATGAGTAAAAAATTGCTATAAAATGAATGAAGCCAAATAAATGAAATCTAAGGGGTGTATTTTACGTGTCCAGATGAAGCCTACAAATGAAAGGCCTTTTGGAATCCACAGGTCACATGACCCAATTCATTATTGAACAATAACCTGTAATAAACACCAAAGCCAGTACGTGCCTCCAAACCATCCATAGATAATTAAAAAATTAAAAACACATTTTTAAATAAAAATATAAAATATACATATTCAAAGAAAAAACTCCATCTTCGTTTTTTAAAATAGATTTTTTTAAACAAAAATATTTTTCTATAATTAAAAAAAACACGTAAAAACGTATTTCATTTTCTATTAAAAAAAATAATTCTAATTAAAAATTCAATAAAAAATATATTTAAAAAATATCTCCCTCTTTTTAAAATTAAAAAAATTAAATAAATGTAAAATAAATAAAAAAAATTTAAATAGTTTTTAAATGTAAAAAATACAAATACAAATGAAATTCATTTAAAGAAATGTTTATTATTATTATTTTTTTTTACAACAAATAAATTACCCCAACCGCTATGTTAAGTAACCACACCCACCATGTCAACTAACCCTGGATAAAAAGTCAAAATTGGTGGCCTGAATTGTGTTAAAGTGAGTGGCCATAATGTATGAAATTAATGTATGTCTGACTCATGATATGTTTCCCCTTATTTTGCAGTCATGACATTATGATTACCACACCATTAGTTAATATATGAATATGTGATATTCATGATGAATTAATGTATTACTTAGCGAAATCTTTTGAGTCATAATAAAAATCATGATATAATAATGATTAACATACCATTAATTAATGTATAAAGATGTGATAATCATAATACCTTCTCTGAGTATAACACATTCCGATTATACATCTGATTATATATATATATTACAAAACTACATTAAACAAAAACATGAATAAAAATGCATTTAAAAAATTAAATAAATACATAAGAAATACATTTAAAAAACAAAACAGTAAACTCGTCTTTGAAAAAGACGTTTAGCTTTTCACCTATATGAGGACTTCCTGGAAAAACAAATTAATGTATTTATGGAGTCACATCATTTCTATTTCACTAGCGGAGATTTACATTTGTATTTAACTCTCTTGGGGACTCGTGGACTGCTATATCAGTGCAGTCCATACTTGCATAAAAGCATCGGTCTGTGAGGTAAGAATTGAACCAGTTAAAAACAGTACCAGAGAGGCTGACCAGGTGTCTAAGTGTGTTTAATAAAATGTGATGGTCTACTGTATCAAAGGCAGCACTTAGATCCAGTAGAACTAACACTGAGTTTTTTTATTATCCAAGTTCCACCTGAGGTCATTTAAAATCTTTAAAACCGCTGTGTCTGTACTGTGGTTCATCCTAAAACCAGACTGATGCTTTTCTAGGATGTTGGTTCTATTTAAAAAGTCATTGACTTGGTTAAAAACCAGTTTCTCTAAAATTTTACTTAAAAAAGTTAAGTTGGATACAGGTCGGTAGTTATTAAAGTCATTTGGATCTAAATTGCTCTTCTTCAGAAGGGGCCTCACCACCACCGTTTTAAAGGCAGTGGGGAAGCCACCCGTCTGAAGAGAGCAATTCATAATGTTTAAAAACTGTTCCTCAAAGAATCCATAAAATGATTTTAAAAGTGATGTGAGAATTGGGTCTAAAAGGCAGGTTGTTGGATTTACTTGAGAGAAAACTTGACCAAGTGTCCAAGCATCAACCAGGGCAAAACTCTCCAGTGTCTCCTCAGGCAAGGACACCCGATCAGGCTAGATCTGATGTCCTTGATTTTGGTTCCAAAGTGGTCTGCAAAATTCCTGCAAAGAGCGTCAGTTGGTGAGTTAAAAGCTTTATTAAAATTAGTGCCTGTTAAAACGTTAAAAGTGGAGAAGATGAACCGGGGGTTGCTTTTATGGTCTGTGATGAGTTGTGAAAAATATGAAGTTCTTTCGTGCTTAACTGCGTTATTATAGATTTTGAGTTGTTGGCGTAAACGTTCGTAATGCACTACTAGTTTTGACTTCCTCAATCTCCTTTTGGCACTCCTGCAGTTTTAATTGATTGAGTTTACCATTTTTTCTCCACGGGCGTATAGATTTCTTTCTGACGGTTTTAGTTAAAAATGGAGCAACTCAGTCCAGGCTTGACCTCAGTTTACTGTTGAAAATTCTCAATGATAAAATCACAGGGTGTGGGTAAAACTACTGCAGGAGTGTTCTGTAAAATTTCAATAAAATTTGCAGCCACTTCAGAACTTATGTAGCACTTCCTCACTGTTCTCACCGGCGCCTCCTGCTGGTTAAAACTGGTGAGATTAAAAAACACAGTAGTGGTCGGACACAACCAGGTCAACAACAGAGGACACACCCAGGGACAGGCCATGGTTTATGACCAAGTCCAGGGTGTGTCCTCTGTTGTGAGTTGGCTGTGTGACGTGTTGTTTAAAATCAAAGCAGTTTAAAAGATTTAAAAAGTCTCTGGACATTGGGTCCGAGACAATGTCGACATGTAAGTTAAAATCTCCTGTTATTAAAATTTTATCATATTTTATATATCTGTCATAAGAAGACAATCCAGTTTATTATCTAAAATCTGGTCACTAGCAAGAAAAGTCTTGTTTAAAAGGGAGCGCATGTTCAGCAGGGCCAAGTTAATGCTGCTGCTGAACATGCGCTCCTGACGTTTTAAAGGAATAACGTTTCTTGGTCTACAAAGGGTCCTGGTTTTGCTGGCTCTGTTAAAAACCACAGTGGGGATGTTGTGGGTGGTGAGGTCCGGTGTTTCGTTAGGTGGAGGGGTGTGTGGGGTATGTGGTGAGGAGGCGCGGTTTACTGACCGTCACGCAGCTGGGGATGATTGGACCGCGTATGCAATGTTCGCTGTTAAAATGGAGCTGCCCAGCGTGCTCGGATGCAGTCCATCGCGGTAGAACCCACTGCAGTTCCAGAAAATATTAAAATTGTCAAAATTCAGTTTGTGAGCTGAGCAGGTGTGCTGGAGTCAGGTGTCCAGGCTGAGGAGTCTGGAGAAATGCTCAGCACCACGGGACAGTGTCGGTATGGGTCCACTAATGAACACCGATTTCCCACAAGAATTAAGTGAAGAGGTTCATAAAATCCACCTTCATTACCTCAGACGGCCTCCGGGACATGTTGTTCATGCCGACGTGAATTATAACGCGGCGTACAGGGGATGGGACAGACTGTAGCAGCTCTGGAAGTTTGTCCAGGACAACAGCGGCGGTGGCACCAGGAAAACAGTGTGTTGGCGTTAAAAAAACAGCTGTTCCTTACAATGCTGTCCCCAATGATGACTGTAGTGGGTCTGAAGAGGGGAGGTGACCGGCCAGGCGAGCCGGCAGCGCTGCCATCCGGAGTTGGAGAATGCCTCCTTGTCACCTTTGGGCGGCAGGCAGGGAGAGGAGCCGGACGTGTGTCCCTTCGTTGAAGCGCCGAGGTGGGCCGTTCAGTGGGAGGAGGGCCGGTGATCCCATTTCGGCAGGTGGCAGCCACATCTCCCAGTCGAGGGTCTGGGATCATGCCGTTGGTGCAGGAAACCCAAGGCACATCATTGGCCGCCGGTGCGGAGAAAACCGCATCAGCCGGCTTTTCTTCCAGCCTTGATAGAGCCAAGAAGCAGTTGGAGAGGGAGAGTGGAGGCAAGGCGGCTTTGACAGGGGTCCTCTGCCTGCCCCGGATCACCACCTCCGTTCCGTCCATGATGGCTGGCGGTTTGGTGTTGAGCAGGACGACGGTCGTGGACAGGAGGGATCCCAGAGAGCCCAGTCCTGGAAGGCCACAGAGAGGGAGGCAATCCGAAGGGACTGTTCGTGGGCTACCTCCATAGTTTTGGCCAGCAGAGCATCTTCATTTTTCAGCTCTGCAGAGAGACGGCGCACATCTTCTAACAGGTCAGTTATCTTTTTATTTGCCTTTCGAAGTTGTGAGTCTCCACCAGGAAGCCTGGAAGTAGCCATGTTAACTCTTCTTAGTCCCAGTTGCTCCTTGTTGGACCTCTCTTCATTCATAGTTGAATCGGTTTATTTAGAGGTGCCTGTGTCAAAATCTGTCACGGATGTAAATACAGCTAATAAAGTCCGATAAAATAACCAGCTTTCGTGGTTGTTTGTTGGAGGTTTAGTGTTTGTTGGAGGTTTAGTGTTTGTTTTTTGGTTTGTTTGTTAGAGGTTTATTGTTTGTTTGTTGGAGCTTTAGTGTTGGTTTGTTTATTTGTTTGTTGGAGTTTTCGGGTTTGTTTGTTTGTTGGAGATTTAATGTTTGTTCTTTTGGTTTGTTTGTTGGAGGTTTAGTGTTTGTGAAGGTGCTGTTTAGCCTGGGGTCTCCGTGGATGAATTTCACCTGTTTGACTGATGTGACACATTTTCTCGACCCAAGCAATGGCCAGTGAACTCCAAGAACTGAAGGACTTGGTCCAGAGGCTTCAGGCTGAAAAGGAGCACCAACTTCAAGAGCGAGCGTCAAGCACCTCATCCAAGCCAGATCCAGGACTCTGAGGACTAGGCACCTGAGACCAGTAAAAACAAGGTTATTTTATATATGGCAATCTTGAGAATAGGTACCAGCCTGAGGCTGAGAGGGAGAACCCAGAAGAAATCTTTGGGATTCTTTCAGATTTGTATGGGTGTTCTAGTTTTATGTTTAAATTCAGCAGTTTTTTTTGAGAAGGCAGCGGGAGGGGGAAACACTTGCCCGCCCCCGTCACGCGCTTTGCCCGCCCCCGTCACGCGCTTTGCCCGCCCCCGTCACGCGCTTTGCCCGCCCCCGTCACGCGCTTTGCCCGCCCCCGTCACGCGCTTTGCCCGCCCCCGTCACGCGCTTTGCCCGCCCCCGTCACGCGCTTTGCCCGCCCCCGTCACGCGCTTTGCCCGCCCCCGTCACGCGCTTTGCCCGCCCCCGTCACGCGCTTTGCCCGCCCCCGTCACGCGCTTTGCCCGCCCCCGTCACGCGCTTTGCCCGCCCCCGTCACGCGCTTTGCCCGCCCCCGTCACGCGCTGAGCCCGCCCCCGTCACGCGCTGAGCCCGCCCCCGTCACGCGCTGAGCCCGCCCCCGTCACGCGCTGAGCCCGCCCCCGTCACGCGCTGAGCCCGCCCCCGTCACGCGCTGAGCCCGCCCCCGTCACGCGCTGAGCCCGCCCCCGTCACGCGCTGAGCCCGCCCCCGTCACGCGCTGAGCCCGCCCCCGTCACGCGCTGAGCCCGCCCCCGTCACGCGCTGAGCCCGCCCCCGTCACGCGCTGAGCCCGCCCCCGTCACGCGCTGAGCCCGCCCCCGTCACGCGCTGAGCCCGCCCCCGTCACGCGCTGAGCCCGCCCCCGTCACGCGCTGAGCCCGCCCCCGTCACGCGCTGAGCCCGCCCCCGTCACGCTTTTAGTGTTAGTTGTTTGTTGGATTTTTTAGTGTTGTTTATTTGTATTAATTGGTTTTTTGTGTTTTTAGAGTGAGTTGTTTGTTGGATTTTTTTTTAGTGTTCTTAGTGTTTGTTGGATTTTTTTTCTGTTAGTTTGTTGGATTTTTAGTTTTCTTTTAGTGTTTTTAGTGTTGATTGGATTTTTAGTGTTTTTAGTGTTAGTTGTTTGTTGGATTTTTTGCGTTTTTAGTGTTTGTTGGATTTTTTTAGTGTTTTTAGTGGTGTTTTTTTGTTGGATTTTTAGTGGGGTTTTTTTGTGTTAGTTGTTTCGTTTTTGGATTTTTACTGTTAATTGTTTCTTGGATTTTTAGTGTTTTTTAGTGTTAATTGTTTCTTGGATTTTTAGTGTTAGTTGTTGGTTGGATTTTTAGTGTTTTTTCAGTGTCAGTTTGTTGGATTCTTAGTGTTTTTTAGTGTCAGTTGTTTGTTTATTTGATTTTTAGTGTTAGTTGTTTGTTGGGTTTTTAGTGTTTTTAGTGTTAGTTGTTTGTTGGGTTTTTAGTGTTTTTTAGTGTTAGTTGTTTGTTGGATTTTTTTAGTGTTTTAGTGTTGTTTATTTGTTGGATTTTTAGTGGGTTTTTCAGTATTAATTGTTTTTTTGTGTTTTTAGAGTGAGTTGTTTGTTGGATTTTTAGTTTTCTTTTAGTGTTAATTGTTTCTTGGATTTTTTGTGTTTTTAGTGTTTTTTTTTAGTTAGTTGTTTGTTGGATTTTTTTTAGTGTTTTAGTGTTGTTTGTTGGATTTTTAGTGTTTTTTTAGTGTTTTTTAGTGTTAGTTGGATTTTTAATGTTTTTTAGTGTTAGTTGTTTGTTGGATTTTTAATGTTTGTGTTAGTTGTTTGTTGGATTTTTAGTGTCTTAGTGTTGTTTGTTGGATTTTTTTGTGTTAGTTTGTTGGATTTTTAGTGTTTTTAGTGTTGTTTATTAGATTTTTAGTGTTAGTTGTTCATTTATTGGATATTTAGTGTTTTTAGTGTGAGTTGGATTTTTAGTGTTTTTAGAGTTGTTTGTTTATTTGTTAGATTTTTAGTATTTTTTAGTGTTAGTTGGATTTTTAGTGTTTTTAGAGTTAGTTTGTTGGATTTTTAGTGTTTTTTAGTGTTTGTTTTTTTGTTGGGTTTTTTGTGTTTGTTGGATTTTTAGTGTTTTTTAGTGTTAATTGTTTGTTGGATTTTTAGTGTTTTTTTAGTGTTAGTTTGTGTTTTTAGAGTTAATCGTTTGTTGGATTTTTAGTGTTTTTTAGTGTTAGTTGTTTGTTGGATTTTTAATGTTTTTTGTGTTAGTTGTTTGTTGGGTTTTTTGGGTTTGTTGGATTTTTAGTGTTTTTTAGTGTTGTTTGTTGGATTTTTAGTGTTTTTTTAGTGTTAGTTTGTGTTTTTAGAGTTAATCGTTTGTTGGATTTTTAGTGTTTTTTAGTGTTAGTTGTTTGTTGGATTTTTTGGGTTTGTTGGATTTTTAGTGTTTTTTAGTGTTAATTGTTGGATTTTTAGTGGTTTTTAGTGTTAGTTTGTTGGATTTTTTGTGTTTTTAGAGTTAATCGTTTGTTGGATTTTTAGTGTTTTTTAGTGTTAGTTGGATTTTTAGTGTCTTTTAGTGTTAGTTGGATTTTTAGTGTTTTTTAGTGTTAGTTGGATTTTTAGTGTCTTAGTGTTAGTTGGATTTTTAGTGTTTTTTAGTGTTAGTTGGATTTTTAGTGTCTTTTAGTGTTAGTCGGATTTTTAGTGTTTTTTAGTGTTAGTTGGATTTTTAGTGTCTTTTAGTGTTAGTTGGATTTTTAGTGTCTTTTAGTGTTAGTTGGATTTTTAGTGTTTTTTATTGTTAGTTTGTTTGTTGAATTTTTTGTGTTTTTTAGTGTTAGTTGTTGGTTTGTTGGATTTTTAGTGTTTTTTAGTGTTAGTTGGATTTTTAGTGTCTTAGTGTTAGTTGGATTTTTAGTGTTTTTTAGTGTTAGTTGGATTTTTAGTGTCTTTTAGTGTTAGTTGGATTTTTAGTGTTTTTTAGTGTTGTTTGTTGGATTTTTTTGTGTTAGTTTGTTGGATTTTTAGTGTTTTTAGTGTTTATTAGATTTTTAGTGTTTTTTAGTGTTAGTTGTTCATTTATTGGATATTTAGTGTTTTTAGTGTGAGTTGGATTTTTAGTGTTTTTAGAGTTGTTTGTTTATTTGTTAGATTTTTAGTATTTTTTAGTGTTAGTTGGATTTTTAGTGTTTTTAGAGTTAGTTTGTTGGATTGTTTGTGTTTTTTTAGTGTTAGTTTGTTGTGTTTTTTGTGTTTTTAGAGTTAATTGTTTGTTGGATTTTCAGTGTTTTTTAGTGTTAGTTTGTTTGTTGGATTTTTAATGTTTTTTGTGTTAGTTGTTTGTTGGGTTTTTTGTGTTAGTTGGATTTTTAGTGTTTTTTAGTGTTAGTTGGATTTTTAGTGTTTTTTAGTGTTAGTTGGATTTTTAGGGTCTTTTAGTGTTAGTTGGATTTTTAGTGTCTTTTAGTGTTAGTTGGATTTTTAGTGTCTTTTAGTGTTAGTTGGATTTTTAGGGTCTTTTAGTGTTAGTTGGATTTTTAGGGTCTTTTAGTGTTAGTTGGATTTTTAGTGTTTTTCAGTGTTAGTTGGATTTTTAGTGTTTTTTAGTGTTAGTTGGATTTTTAGTGTCTTTTAGTGTTAGTTGGATTTTTAGTGTTTTTTAGTGTTAGTTGGATTTTTAGTGTTTTTTAGTGTTAGTTGGATTTTTAGGGTCTTTTAGTGTTAGTTGGATTTTTAGTGTTTTTTAGTGTTAGTTTGTTTGTTGAATTTTTTGTGTTTTTTAGTGTTAGTTGTTGGTTTGTTGGATTTTTAGTGTTTTTTAGTGTTTGGATTTTTAGTGTAAGTTGGATTTTTAGTTTTTTTTTAGTGTTAGTTGGATTTTTAATGTTTTTTAGTGTTAGTTGTTTGTTGGATTTTTAATGTTTGTGTTAGTTGTTTGTTGGATTTTTAGTGTCTTAGTGTTGTTTGTTGGATTTTTTTCTGTTAGTTTGTTGGATTTTTAGTGTTTTTAGTGTTTATTAGATTTTTAGTGGTTTTTAGTGTTAGTTCATTGGATTTTTAGTGTCTTAGTGTTGTTTGTTTGTTGGTTTTTTTGTGTTAGTTGTTTGTTGGATTTTTAGTGTTTTTAGTGTTGTTTATTAGATTTTTAGTGTTTTTTAGTGTTAGTTGTTCATTTATTGGATATTTAGTGTTTTTAGTGTGAGTTGGATTTTTAGTGTTTTTAGAGTTTTTTGTTTATTTGTTAGATTTTTAGTATTTTTTAGTGTTAGTTGGATTTTAGTGTTTTTAGAGTTAGTTTGTTGGATTTTTAGTGTTTTTTAGTGTTTGTTTGTTTGTTGGGTTTTTTGTGTTTGTTGGATTTTTAGTGTTTTTAGTGTTGTTTATTAGATTTTTAGTGGATTTTAGTGTTAGTTCATTGGATTTTTAGTGTCTTAGTGTTGTTTGTTTGTTGGTTTTTTTGTGTTAGTTGTTTGTTGGATTTTTAGTGTTTTTAGTGTTGTTTATTAGATTTTTAGTGTTTTTTAGTGTTAGTTGTTCATTTATTGGATATTTAGTGTTTTTAGTGTGAGTTGGATTTTAGTGTTTTAGAGTTTTTTGTTTATTTGTTAGATTTTTAGTATTTTTTAGTGTTAGTTGGATTTTTAGTGTTTTTAGAGTTAGTTTGTTGGATTTTTAGTGTTTTTTAGTGTTTGTTTGTTTGTTGGGTTTTTTGTGTTTGTTGGATTTTTAGTGTTTTTTAGTGTTAATCGTTTGTTGGATTTTTAGTGTTTTTTAGTGTTAGTTGTTTGTTGGATTTTTTGGGTTTGTTGGATTTTTAGTGTTTTTTAGTGTTAATTGTTGGATTTTTAGTGGTTTTTAGTGTTAGTTTGTTGGATTTTTTGTGTTTTTAGAGTTAATCGTTTGTTGGATTTTTAGTGTTTTTTAGTGTTAGTTGTTTCTTGGATTTTTTGTGTTTTTGGATTTTTAGTGTTTTTATTTAGTGTCAGTTATTTGTTGGATTTTTAGTGTTTTTTATTGTTAGTTGTTTGTTGGATTTTTAGTGTTTTTAGTGTTTGTTGGATTTTTAGTGGGGTTTTTTGTATTAATATTTTTTTTGTGTGTTTTTAGAGTGAGTTGTTTGTTGGATTTTTACTGTTTTTAGAGTTAGTTGGATTTTTAGTGTTTTTTAGTGTTAGTTGGATTTTTAGTGTTTTTTAGTGTTAGTTGGATTTTTAGTGTCTTTTAGTGTTAGTTGGATTTTTAGTGTCTTTTAGTGTTAGTTGGATTTTTAGTGTCTTTTAGTGTTAGTTGGATTTTTAGTGTTTTTTAGTGTTAGTTTGTTTGTTGAATTTTTTGTGTTTTTTAGTGTTAGTTGGATTTTTAGTGTTTTTTAGTGTTAGTTGGATTTTTACTGTCTTTTAGTGTTAGTTGGATTTTTAGTGTCTTTTAGTGTTAGTTGGATTTTTAGTGTCTTTTAGTGTTAGTTGGATTTTTAGTGTTTTTTAGAGTTAGTTGGATTTTTAGTGTCTTTTAGTGTTAGTTGGATTTTTAGTGTTTTTTAGTGTTAGTTGGATTTTTAGTGTTTTTTAGTGTTAGTTGGATTTTTAGTGTCTTTTAGTGTTAGTTGGATTTTTAGTGTTTTTTAGTGTTAGTTTGTTTGTTGAATTTTTTGTGTTTTTTAGTGTTAGTTGGATTTTTAGTGTTTTTAGTGTTAGTTGGATTTTTAGTGTCTTTTAGTGTTAGTTGGATTTTTAGGGTCTTTTAGTGTTAGTTGGATTTTTAGTGTCTTTTAGTGTTAGTTGGATTTTTAGTGTCTTTTAGTGTTAGTTGGATTTTTAGTGTCTTTTAGTGTTAGTTGGATTTTTAGTGTTTTTTAGTGTTAGTTGGATTTTTAGTGTTTTTTAGTGTTTGTTGGATTTTTAGGGTCTTTTAGTGTTAGTTGGATTTTTAGTGTTTTTTAGTGTTTGTTTGTAGAATTTTTTGTGTTTTTTAGTGTTAGTTGTTGGTTTGTTGGATTTTTAGTGTTTTTTAGTGTTTGGATTTTTAGTGTAAGTTGGATTTTTAGTTTTTTTTTAGTGTTAATTGGATTTTTAATGTTTTTTAGTGTTAGTTGTTTGTTGGATTTTTAATGTTTGTGTTAGTTGTTTGTTGGATTTTTAGTGTCTTAGTGTTGTTTGTTGGATTTTTTTCTGTTAGTTTGTTGGATTTTTAGTGTTTTTAGTGTTGTTTATTAGATTTTTAGTGTTTTTTAGTGTTAGTTGTTCATTTATTGGATATTTAGTGTTTTTAGTGCGAGTTGGATTTTTAGTGTTTTTAGAGTTGTTTATTTGTTAGATTTTTAGTATTTTTTAGTGTTAGTTGGATTTTTAGTGTTTTTAGAGTTAGTTTGTTGGATTTTTAGTGTTTTTTAGTGTTTGTTTGTTTGTTGGGTTTTTTGTTTTTGTTGGATTTTTAGTGTTTTTTAGTGTTAATTGTTTGTTGGATTTTTAATGTTTGTGTTAGTTGTTTGTTGGATTTTTAGTGTCTTAGTGTTGTTTGTTGGATTTTTTTGTGTTAGTTTGTTGGATTTTTAGTGTTTTTAGTGTTGTTTATTAGATTTTAGTGTTTTTTAGTGTTAGTTCATTGGATTTTTAGTGTCTTAGTGTTGTTTGTTTGTGGTTTTTTTGTGTTGTTTGTTGGATTTTTAGTGTTTTTAGTGTTGTTTATTAGATTTTTAGTGTTAGTTGTTCATTTATTGGATATTTAGTGTTTTTAGTGTGAGTTGGATTTTTAGTGTTTTTAGAGTTGTTTGTTTATTTGTTAGATTTTTAGTATTTTTTAGTGTTAGTTGGATTTTTAGTGTTTTTAGAGTTAGTTTGTTGGATTTTAGTGTTTTTTAGTGTTTGTTTTTTTGGTGGGTTTTTTGTGTTTGTTGGATTTTTAGTGTTTTTTAGTGTTAATTGTTTGTTGGATTGTTTTGTGTTTTTTTAGTGTTAGTTTGTGTTTTTAGAGTTAATCGTTTGTTGGATTTTTAGTGTTTTTTAGTGTTAGTTGTTTGTTGGATTTTTTGGGTTTGTTGGATTTTTAGTGTTTTTAGAGTTAGTTTGTTGGATTTTTAGTGTTTTTTAGTGTTAGTTGTGTTTGTTTGTTGTGTTTTTTGTGTTTTTTAGTGTTAGTTTGTTGGATGTTTTGTGTTTTAGAGTTAATTGTTTGTTGGATTTTTGTGTTTTTGGATTTTTAGTGTTTTTAGAGTTAGTTTGTTGGATTTTTAGTGTTTTTAGTGTTAGTTGTTTGTTTGTTGTGTTGTTTGTGTTTTTTTAGTGTTAGTTTGTTGGATTTTTTGTGTTTTTAGAGTTAATTGTGTGTTGGATTTTCAGTGTTTTTTAGTGTTAGTTTGTTTGTTGGATTTTTAATGTTTTTTGTGTTAGTTGGATTTTTAGTGTTTTTTAGTGTTAGTTAGTTTGTTGAATTTTTTGTGTTTTTTAGTGTTAGTTGGATTTTTAGTGTTTTTTAGTGTTAGTTGGATTTTTAGTGTCTTTTAGTGTTAGTTGGATTTTTAGTGTCTTTTAGTGTTAGTTGGATTTTTAGTGTTTTTTAGAGTTAGTTGGATTTTTAGTGTCTTTTAGTGTTAGTTGGATTTTTAGTGTTTTTTAGTGTTAGTTGGATTTTTAGTGTTTTTTAGTGTTAGTTGGATTTTTAGTGTCTTTTAGTGTTAGTTGGATTTTTAGTGTTTTTTAGTGTTAGTTTGTTTGTTGAATTTTTTGTGTTTTTTAGTGTTAGTTGGATTTTTAGTGTTTTTTAGTGTTAGTTGGATTTTTAGTGTTTTTTAGTGTTAGTTGGATTTTTAGTGTCTTTTAGTGTTAGTTGGATTTTTAGTGTTTTTTAGTGTTAGTTTGTTTGTTGAATTTTTTGTGTTTTTTAGTGTTAGTTGGATTTTTAGTGTTTTTTAGTGTTAGTTGGATTTTTAGTGTCTTTTAGTGTTAGTTGGATTTTTAGGGTCTTTTAGTGTTAGTTGGATTTTTAGTGTCTTTTAGTGTTAGTTGGATTTTTAGTGTCTTTTAGTGTTAGTTGGATTTTTAGTGTCTTTTAGTGTTAGTTGGATTTTTAGTGTTTTTTAGTGTTAGTTGGATTTTTAGTGTTTTTTAGTGTTGTTTGTTGGATTTTTAGGGTCTTTTAGTGTTAGTTGGATTTTTAGTGTTTTTTAGTGTTTGTTTGTTGAATTTTTTGTGTTTTTTAGTGTTAGTTGTTGGTTTGTTGGATTTTTAGTGTTTTTTAGTGTTTGGATTTTTAGTGTAAGTTGGATTTTTAGTTTTTTTTTAGTGTTAATTGGATTTTTAATGTTTTTTAGTGTTAGTTGTTTGTTGGATTTTTAATGTTTGTGTTAGTTGTTTGTTGGATTTTTAGTGTCTTAGTGTTGTTTGTTGGATTTTTTTCTGTTAGTTTGTTGGATTTTTAGTGTTTTTAGTGTTGTTTATTAGATTTTTAGTGTTTTTTAGTGTTAGTTGTTCATTTATTGGATATTTAGTGTTTTTAGTGCGAGTTGGATTTTTAGTGTTTTTAGAGTTGTTTATTTGTTAGATTTTTAGTATTTTTTAGTGTTAGTTGGATTTTTAGTGTTTTTAGAGTTAGTTTGTTGGATTTTTAGTGTTTTTTAGTGTTTGTTTGTTTGTTGGGTTTTTTGTTTTTGTTGGATTTTTAGTGTTTTTTAGTGTTAATTGTTTGTTGGATTTTTAATGTTTGTGTTAGTTGTTTGTTGGATTTTTAGTGTCTTAGTGTTGTTTGTTGGATTTTTTTGTGTTAGTTTGTTGGATTTTTAGTGTTTTTAGTGTTGTTTATTAGATTTTTAGTGTTTTTTAGTGTTAGTTCATTGGATTTTTAGTGTCTTAGTGTTGTTTGTTTGTTGGTTTTTTTGTGTTGTTTGTTGGATTTTTAGTGTTTTTAGTGTTGTTTATTAGATTTTTAGTGTTAGTTGTTCATTTATTGGATATTTAGTGTTTTTAGTGTGAGTTGGATTTTTAGTGTTTTTAGAGTTGTTTGTTTATTTGTTAGATTTTTAGTATTTTTTAGTGTTAGTTGGATTTTTAGTGTTTTTAGAGTTAGTTTGTTGGATTTTTAGTGTTTTTTAGTGTTTGTTTTTTTGTTGGGTTTTTTGTGTTTGTTGGATTTTTAGTGTTTTTTAGTGTTAATTGTTTGTTGGATTTTTTGTGTTTTTTTAGTGTTAGTTTGTGTTTTTAGAGTTAATCGTTTGTTGGATTTTTAGTGTTTTTTAGTGTTAGTTGTTTGTTGGATTTTTTGGGTTTGTTGGATTTTTAGTGTTTTTTAGTGTTAATTGTTGGATTTTTAGTGGTTTTTAGGGTTAGTTGTTTCTTGGATTTTTAGTGTTTTTGGATTTTTAGTGTTTTTAGAGTTAGTTTGTTGGATTTTTAGTGTTTTTTAGTGTTAGTTTGTTTGTTTGTTGTGTTTTTTGTGTTTTTTTAGTGTTAGTTTGTTGGATTTTTTGTGTTTTTAGAGTTAATTGTTTGTTGGATTTTCAGTGTTTTTTAGTGTTAGTTTGTTTGTTGGATTTTTAATGTTTTTTGTGTTAGTTGGATTTTTAGTGTTTTTTAGTGTTAGTTAGTTTGTTGAATTTTTTGTGTTTTTTAGTGTTAGTTGGATTTTTAGTGTTTTTTAGTGTTAGTTGGATTTTTAGTGTCTTTTAGTGTTAGTTGGATTTTTAGTGTCTTTTAGTGTTAGTTGGATTTTTAGTGTTTTTTAGTGTTAGTTGGATTTTTAGGGTCTTTTAGTGTTAGTTGGATTTTTAGTGTTTTTCAGTGTTAGTTGGATTTTTAGTGTTTTTTAGTGTTAGTTGGATTTTTAGTGTCTTTTAGTGTTAGTTGGATTTTTAGTGTCTTTTAGTGTTAGTTAGTTTGTTGAATTTTTTGTGTTTTTTAGTGTTAGTTGTTGGTTTGTTGGATTTTTAGTGTTTTTTAGTGTTTGGATTTTTAGTGTAAGTTGGATTTTTAGTTGTTTTTTAGTGTTAGTTGGATTTTTAATGTTTTTTAGTGTTAGTTGTTTGTTGGATTTTTAATGTTTGTGTTAGTTGTTTGTTGGATTTTTAGTGTCTTAGTGTTGTTTGTTGGATTTTTTTCTGTTAGTTTGTTGGATTTTTAGTGTTTTTAGTGTTGTTTATTAGATTTTTAGTGGTTTTTAGTGTTAGTTTATTGGATTTTAGTGTCTTAGTGTTGTTGTGTTGTTTTTTTGTGTTAGTTGTTTGTTGGATTTTAGTGTTTTTAGTGTTGTTTATTAGATTTTTAGTGTTTTTTAGTGTTAGTTGTTCATTTATTGGATATTTAGTGTTTTTAGTGTGAGTTGGATTTTTAGTGTT